>CM069866.1:2298541-2766041 GCA_036172795.1 Pelodytes ibericus
TATCAACTAGCTATCGATCCATCTGTATTTCATATATTTCAGATTATAAAACGTCCTCGATTATAAGACATATATTTTTCTGAATTTTTTTTCGAGCAAATACGGTATTTATCTAACTGTTTATTTATTTATCTATGTTTCTATTTATATAATGAGCTATACGATGGGCTCCTTGGCACTCCTTGATATACATACTGACAGGAGGAATTTCCCAGCACAGTCTTCTTTACATGGGAACATGATGGTTAGTCGATGTTTTCAAACAGCTGGTGTCCCTTTTTCAATACATTTAATAAAAGAATAGCAGCTGTTCTGAAACATTAACTACATAAACCATCAGGTTTGCATCTAAAGACTGAAGCACAAAGCCAATTCTCTTCAAAGAGGCAGAAGGAAGAAGCTGAGAAATATAGTCAACCAGTCGTAAGCTGTATATGTCGGAGGTCGTGTGACCTCCAAGTGACATTAGATTCCAAGTGACATTAGATTCCAAGTGAGATAAGATTCCGAGTGACATTTGATTCCAAGTGACATAAGATTCCGAGTGACATTAGATTCCATGTTACATTAGATTACGAGTGACATAAGATTCCGAGTGACATAAGCTTCTGAGCGACATTAGATTCCATGTGACACTAGATTACAAGTGACATTAGATTCCGAGTGACATTAGATTCCATGTGACATTAGATTCCATGTTACATTAGATTACGAGTGACATAAGATTCCGAGTGACATAAGCTTCCGAGTGACATTAGATTCCATGTGACACTAGATTACAAGTGACATTAGATTCCGAGTGACATTAGATTCCATGTGACATTAGATTCCGAGTGACATTAGATTCCGAGTGACATCAGAGTCCATGTGACATTAGATTCCATGTGACATTAGATTCCGAGTGACATTAGATTCCGAGTGACATCAGAGTCCATGTGACATTGGAACATTAGATTCCATGTGACATTAGATTCCACGTGACATTAGATTCCGAGTGACATTAGATTCCGAGTGACATTAGATTCCATGTAACATTAGATTCCGAGTGACATTAGATTCGAAGTGACAACAGAGTCCATGTGACATTAGATTCCATGTGACATTAGATTCCGAGTGACATTAGATTCTGAGTGACATCAAAGTCCATGTGAGATTAGATTCTGAGTGACATTAGATTCCATGTGACATTAGATTCCATGTGACATTAGATTCCGAGTGACATTAGATTCCGAGTGACATTAGATTCTGAGTGACATTAGATTCCGAGTGACATTGGAACATTAGATTCCGAGTGACATTAGATTCCGAGTGACATTAGATTCCATGTGACATTAGATTCCGAGTGACATTAGATTCCATGTGACATTAGATTCCATGTGACATTAGATTCCGAGTGACATTAGATTCTGAGTTATAATAGATTCTGAGTGACATTAGATTCCATGTTACATTAGAGTCCATGTTACATTAGATTCCATGTGACATTAGATTCTGAGTGACATTAGATTCCGAGTTATTATAGATTCTGAGTGACATTAGATTCCGAGTGACATTAGATTCCATGTGACATTAGATTCCATGTTACATTAGATTCCGAGTGACATTAGATTCTGAGTGACATTAGATTCCATGTGACATTAGATTCCATGTTACATTAGATTCCGAGTGACATTAGATTCCATGTTACATTAGATTCCATGTTACATTAGATTCCGAGTGACATTAGATTCCGAGTGACATTAGATTCCATGTTACATTAGATTCCGAGTGACATTAGATTCCATGTGACATTAGATTCCGAGTGACATTAGATTCCGAGTGACATTAGATTCCATGTTACATTAGATTTCGAGTGACATTAGATTACGAGTGACATTAGATTCCATGTGACATTAGATTCCATGTTACATTAGATTTCGAGTGACATTAGATTACGAGTGACATTAGATTCCATGTGACATTAGATTCCGATTGACATTAGATTCCGAGTGACATTAGATTCCGAGTGACATTAGATTCCATGTTACATTAGATTTCGAGTGACATTAGATTCCGAGTGACATTAGATTCCGAGTGACATTAGATTCCGAGTGACATTTGATTCCATGTGAAATTAGATTCCGAGTGACATTAGATTCCATGTGACATTAGATTCCGAGTGACATTTGATTCCATGTGAAATTAGATTCCGAGTGACATTAGATTCCGAGTGACATTAGATTCCGAGTGACATTAGATTCCATGTGACATTAGATTCCATGTTACATTAGATTTCGAGTGACATTAGATTACTAGTGACATTAGATTCCGAGTGACATTAGATTCCATGTGACATTAGATTCCGAGTGACATTAGATTCCGAGTGACATTAGATTCCATGTGACATTAGATTCCGAGTGACATTTGATTCCATGTGAAATTAGATTCCGAGTGACATTTGATTCCATGTGACATTAGATTCCGAGTGACATTAGATTCCATGTGACATTAGATTCCAAGTGACATTAGATTCCATGTGACATTAGATTCCGAGTGACATTAGATTCCGAGTGACATTATATTCCATGTGACATTAGTTTCAATGTAACATTATATTCCACTGTCTCTTCTGTTTTCCATGTTTTTATTGTTCTTTTTTCATGTTCCAGATCCATAGCCCAACCCAACTGCTGCAGAATACATTAAAACCATAGGGACAGCCTGTAAAACTCTTGAAAAATGACCTCTGACATGTGTGTGTGCAACATTTATTAGACTTTTATCTGTATGAAATGGAACTTGTCCATCAAATCTCCGAAACTTGTTAATCTGTCTCCCGATCTACAAAATAATATTTTAGATATTTCATCTCACTGTTTTAGAAGCTGCTACAAATATAGATATTTAGACATCTGAGCACACTTCATAACACTAGTGTAAAACCTTTAATTGATCTTGGTTTACGATGTGAAATACATATGTATGTATATGTCAAAATATAATATCACATGTTTTATGTTGGTTGTTTTTTTTTTGCAAAATTTGAGTGTGCCCAGTAGAAATGACATGTCATTAATGATATATAAAGGCTTTTGAGAAACCTCAATTATTCCAATTTTTAATCAAGGTGTTTTCTCTGAAATACCTCATCATTAATGCATTAGATTCATGTAGAGCTCCTATTTGAAACGGGGCTAATAAAACATTTATTTGGCTCCTCCTCCGGGATAGAACCTTCATAGTACCAGATTAACCAGGTAATTTTACACTATAGGGGCCTGCTATGGACTTTTATTATTTACTGCATTTATAAGTGTTCCATTAAACTGAAAAACAATATGGCATCTATATTATAATGGAGGGAAGTCTTACACTATTTATAAATTGTGGCAAGGTGGTTAGTGTGCTAAATCTACGTAATTGTATTTCTGCTGGTGTACAAACTGCCTCAGTCTGCTGTACATAGCCGGGATCTCTGCTCCAAAGCTACACGGCTCCCAAGTCTCTCACAGGGAGAATTCTGCTTTAGAATTCAGTGTTTGTCTGGTAGATACATCACAGTAAGGTATTGATGAACTTTCATATTTGCATTCAAGGAAAGGTCTCCTTGGGGAGAAGACAAAAGCTTCAATTCAGCTTCCCATTATCCTCAACAGTCTGTACAACCTTGTGGATATACAAAGGAGTGGTGACACTGATTTAACACTTTAACTACGAAAAGGGACCAACAATACGTTGGTCTCAAGAGGCGAAAAATCATTGGCGAGTGGTGGATCTCAAACTGTGAAGCCAAAAAGACATAATGAGGAGAGTGTAGCCCCCAGACAAGGTCGGGGAGGGGCAATCATGACAGGGTGCTGAGGGGATATGTCAGCCTATAGTGGGATTAGTGGGAGGAGTTGGGAGAGTATAAAAGGTAGGAACAGGAAGTTTGGGGGCCATTTTAGGAAAGTTTTTCCCCAGTACCTGTTGTCCCACCCACCCTCCCTTATTTTATGGTTAATGAGCCTTATTTAATTTTATTTATTTATTACATGTCACAGCGTTGGCGGAAGCTTGCAGGGTATCCAGGAGGGTTAATGGAAGATTTGGATTGGGGAGAGTCAATCGGGACTCTGGTGGGAGGTTCGATGGGAAAGTGGTACCTCGAACCTCAGGTATTGGGGGCATTGGGATATGCCCAGAACATGAACTTCGGCAGCCACCTCGTGCAAGCTTGGTTGGTTTTCTTGTATATGGAATGTTTAATGTTTTATGTTTATGTTTAGTCATTGTATTAATTATGGATATATATATATGTGGAATGTGTATATATATATATATGTGTATATGGTTGTAAATGCAATGGCTATTTAAATAAAGTGCTGTGGCCGTTGTTTTACCCCACGGTCTGGTTTTAAGTGAGTTATTTATAGGCAAATACATATCCTCAATGATAGAAAGCTACCATGTCATGGTCTTATCAGAGGGGATCCACCAGAAACACTGAGATTGCAGAATGAATTCAGCAAAACTATACATATAGAAGCTAAAAGACCCACAGGGATTGCACACTGATAAGTTAAGATGGTCTGAGCCCCTACAGAAAAAAATTATAATAAGAAAAATCGAAAGAAAAAAAAATTGGCTTGAGACCCTTGAAGTTGAATAACATTCAGGTTAGTAGAGTGATGCAAAAACTAAATGATTACCTGATGCATTTTCCAGAAACTTCCCTTTCAACGTCTATTGTTCCCAAACAATTAATTTATCTACTAAGTGTAAAAAAAAGATAAAACAAAGATCTAAAAAAAGAGGTGTAAATCATAAAATAACGTTATTTTGAAGGAAGGAAAAAAGGAATTTTTTTTTTGTAAAGACAAATGAATGCCTCCTTCAAACTGTAAAATCTGTATAAATTTGTTTAATAAGTTTGTATTTTCAGTGCAGCACTGTGAGTTCACTCATAATGCAAAGATTAATATTCACAAATCCTTTTTTATTGGTTGTTACTGATCTTGCTGTGTTTGTTAAAGATTTTCTCCCAAGTGATAAAATTATGATAATAGTGTTTTTATAGCAGGAAGGGCTCAGCAATATTTTAATTGACGGACTTGATACTGTGTATGCAAATTACCTCTTTTACTGCAAAATTAGCTATTCACATAACTCCGCTCACCTGATCGCAAGTCAAAAAACAATATAACTTTGTGCTTTTATTGCCAGGCTTTGTGATTGCTGCCTGGCTGCAGACAGGGGAATGAGAACACCACCGAGAATAAATATTGGTAAGGAGAGAGGAAGAAATATATATATATATATATATATATATATATATATATATATATATACATAGTAACATAGTAATTTAGGTTGAAAAAAGACACAAGTTCATCAAGTTCAACCCTTCTACCTATCATTTCAGCTTTTGTATATATATATATAGTTATACCAAAAATAATAATAATGACGATAATATATAGCATAACACTAATAATTCTTACTTAATAATAATTATAATATATAACATAACACTAATAATATTTAATAATAATAGTGATAATAACATATAGCATAACACTATGAATACTTAATAGTAATAATAATAATATTAATAACAATAATATATATAGCATAACACTAATAATAATGACTTAATAATAATAATTTATAGCATAACACTAATAACACTTGAAAATAATAATATTATTATTATAATAAAGATAAGCTATACCATCTAATATTAATTAGTTACACATATAAATACTACTACTACTAATAATAATAATGGTAATAATAATTATAATAAAAATAATAATAATACTCATAATTCTAATATAGAAACATGTAAAGGTACAAAAAAGACCAAAAGGCCTAACCTATAAACCTTGTGTTGGGAGGGCATTAAGGAAAGAGCTACCCATTCCTTGTGTTAACCTGTATGCAAGCAGAGGTTGCTGCTTTGAGATAACGACTGAAAGAGAGTTTAAAGAGCCACTTTAAACCTTTTTATTTTTCTTATATTTTAAAAGCACGTGTGATGCACCAGTGAAGGTATTAAAGGCCCTAGTAGGAGGATTCAGGGGAGTGTAGTTTGAATGAGACATGCCACTGCCGTGCTTCACTATCAAGCAACCCTCATCTCAGATACATAACCAATAAAGTGATCCTAGCAAAGAGAGAGAGACAGAACTAGTGACTTGATGCCAATGTCTATGGAGGTGATGGTGTGTCCAGCTCTACAGAGAGGACATGTTTCAAGTCATCTTCTATCTCTGGAAAAACAGTGATGTTTTATTGTTATTACTATTCATATTTGATTATTATATCATTTAAAGACCAGCGTTTAGATCACTGGACCAGGGGTTCCTCTGAGCTTGCCTGTATCACAGAAGGACCATTCGGAAAAGCATCATTAGCTGTTTATCATGGTGGGGGACATTGAGAAGTTCCGCTGGTCCATTATAGTTTATCAGAGTACAGCTGGCACACGAAATCCACATACTGAAATTTGGCTCCAAAACTTCTAATAGTAAAACATAAAAAAAACAAGGTTGGTTTTTTTTGGATACATATTTTCTGTTTCAATAAAACAATGTCTATAAAACTAGCAAGAAAGTAAGATATCATAGTAACAAAAATAGAAAATTCAAGGTCACGCGCACCTTATTTTACTCTTAGGTGTCAATAAATGATACAAATGACATCAAGGGAAATGTTTCTCTTTCACTTGGAAGCATTAAATAGAAAGCAAGAATGTGGAAGGTGCCATATCTCAATAATTAGTAATTTGCAGAATGATAAAATGCTCTATTCCACTAGTCAAGCATTGACACCCAAATACCAACGCTGCATTCATTACGACCTCAACGCGTTTTCCTTCTTTTTCTCTTTGTCATTTTTAGGATTTTCAACAGATGATCATAAATGTATGAATTAAAAGATGTGAGAAAGGCTCATCTGCTTCATGATAGTAAAAACATTTACAATCATGGTAGCAAACAATAAAAAAATAATTATATTCACAAAGTGTTTTTTATTAGTTGTAAATGTAACAGAATTACCATGATAGCATTTGGTAATAATAACAAGAAATATAACCCATAAGAAAAATAAAATAGGATAAAAAAATATATAACTTCTTCTCTGGAAAGACCCAAAATCTCTACAAAGCATGCTCACTCCCCACACCTCCTATAACCTACACTCTCTAAGAAGCATGCTCACTCCCCACACCTCCTATAACCTACACTCCCTGAGCAGCACACTCACTCCCCACATCTCCTATAACCCACACTCCCTGAGCAGCACACTCACTCCCCACATCTCCTATAACCCACACTCCCTGAGCAGCACACTCACTCCCCACACCTCCTATAACCTACACTCCCTGAGCAGCGCACTCACTCCCCACACCTCCTATAACCTACACTCTCTAAGAAGCATGCTCACTCCCCACACCTCCCATAAATCCTACACTCCCTGAGCAGCACACTCACTCCCCACATCTCCTATAACCCACACTCCCTGAGCAGCACACTCACTCCCCACACCTCTTATACCCCACACTCCCTGAGCAGCACACTCACTACCCACACCTCTTATACCCCACACTCCCTGAGCAGCACACTCACTCCCCACATCTCCTATAACCCACACTCCCTGAGCAGCACACTCACTCCCCACACCTCTTATACCCCACACTCCCTGAGCAGCACACTCTCTCCCCACACCTCCTATAACCTACACTCCCTGAGCAGCACACTCACTCCCCACATCTCCTATAACCCACACTCCCTGAGCAGCACACTCACTCCCCACACCTCTTATACCCCACACTCCCTGAGCAGCACACTCACTCCCCACACCTCTTATATCCCACACTCCCTGAGAAGCACACTCACTCCCCACACCTCCTATAACCTATACTCCCTGAGCAGCACACTCACTCCCCACACCTCCTATAACCCACACTCCCTGAGCAGCACACTCACTCCCCACACCTCCTATACCCCACACTCCCTGAGCAGCACACTCACTCCCCACACCTCCTATAACCTACACTCCCTGAGCAGCGCACTCACTCACCACACCTCTTATACCCCACACTCCCTGAGCAGCACACTCACTCACCACACCTCTTATACCCCACACTCCCTGAGCAGCACACTCACTACCCACACCTCTTATACCCCACACTCCCTGAGCAGCACACTCACTACCCACACCTCTTATACCCCACACTCCCTGAGCAGCATACTCACTACCCACACCTCTTATACCCCACACTCCCTGAGCAGCACACTCACTACCCACACCTCTTATATCCCACACTCCCTGAGCAGCACACTCACTACCCACACCTCTTATACCCCACACTCCCTGAGCAGCACACTCACTCACCACACCTCCTATACCCCACACTCCCTGAGCAGCCCACTCACTCCCCACACCTCTTATACCCCACACTCACTGAGCAGCACACTCACTCCCCACACCTCTTATATCCCACACTCCCTGAGCAGCACACTCACTCCCCACACCTCTTATACCCCACACTCCCTGAGCAGCACATAATCCGAATCTTTATGAATTCTCCGTCCAAGTAAAATTATTCCTAATCCAAAAATTAAATAAACCACACAATTTCCAGTGTTATTATTGTGGGGGCTTTGTATACAGATTGTTGTTGCTTTCACTCTGCTGTACCATCTCTCCCTAATGCTTTATTTTCTTCCAACAAAGTCAAACATACATTAAGCAAACTAATTAGAAATGTTGATTTATAAATGAGTTCTCATTTGATTGTTGATGAATACTAATTATGCACATAAATCTAGAATAACCCTTAAATGGAGGAGGTTTAATGTGTAGATTAAGTCGGTCTAGGAGAGATAGCATTTTAGCCTACAGTCAGGCTCCGTTAGGTTCCTTTCTAGGATGTGCTAATAGCATTTAGCATCTTCGACTATTGTCAAACTATTAGACTTATACTTGACTTTTAACAATAAATCAGTTAAATTGCAATTTGTCTATAAAGATTGTCTAAAAAAAATGATGTGTGCCAATTGGAATAGTAGAAAAATATGATATATCTATATATATTTTTCTTTTACATGCATCGCCTTTCTCCCAATGGGACTTAAAACACTCTAGCACACTTTATCAGCATAACTGGTACTTATTCTATCATCCTTGGAAGGTATAAAGGTTGACATGACCCTGTCAGGAATCGAACTTGCAACATTCGGATTTGAACAGATTTTACAACTGTGACTCCTGATACAAAATCTAAAGTGTTCAGTGTTTAAAATGCACTTCAGAATTCAGGACAAAGACATGGAATTTGTAACACAAAGCTATGTTATGTTTAAGATTTTCGGCACCAATGATATATGGTTTCTAAAAGTGCTCTAATCATCCTTCATTTTTTGAGAGCGCCGAAGAGAAGTAGAAATTAGAAAATCTTCCTGCTCAACTTATAGACCTCCTCAGTGTTTAGTAGATTCAAATTTCTAACCAGCCTCATTCCCCTAATGCTTAGTAGAAGTGGACAGGGGAAACGTATTTGTATAAAGGTATATTGTTTGGCAAAGTTTTTAAAAGTGATCCAGTCACCATGGAAACCAATGGAATGTTCCTGCTGATTACATCACTTTTAGAACTTTATCCCTGAGTCACCATGGAAACCAATGAAATGTTCCTGCTGATTACATCACTTTTAGAACGTTATCGCTGAGTCACCATGGAAACCAATGGAATGCTCCTACTGATTATATCAATATTAGAATGTTATCCCTGAGTCACCATGGAAACCAATGGAATGTTCCTGCTGATTACATCACTTTTAGAACTTTACCCCTGAGTCACCATGGAAACCAATGGAATGCTCCTTCTGATTACATCACTTTTAGAACTTTACCTCAGAGATTACCTGGATACAGGACCTCCAGTGTGCTTCCTCCACTTCGCCTTGAAACAACTGTGCTAAAAAAACATTGGTAATTTACTGGAAAGCTGAATTTGTAGAGGATTCAACAAGTGGAACAGAAAAAGCTCCGCACCCCAGACCATAGCATTTAAGTCAAATCGGTGAAAAAGTTTAAAGGAATAACTTGAGTGTCCAGTCTGTCCTTAATATATGCTAAAATAGTCATGTATTAATCAAATTTACCAAATGTACACTACATACATGTTGTTGATCAACCTGTCATAAATTCCTGTTTATGCTTCTGTTGACTTAATAGCCAACTGGAACTCTGATACATTCCTTTCATTGGTAGTTATCTTTTCCTGATACATAAATCGAAACTCTCCCCCCAAGATTCTAGTAAAAACAAAGATGATGATACTAAACCCAGAGCCCAAAAGAAAAAAACTAAAGAAAATATCTCAAAACAAAATAAATGAATATTCTACCTGTTTAAATCAATTTAAGCAGCACTGTCTCTCCGTCAAATTGTGCTAGAAATAGTCTGGGGCCATTTTTGAAACTATCTACTCTATCTGTCAGCACTACATGGGCATCGTATGTGACAGCCAATCCAGCCATGATCACAATCAAGGAGGAGACTCACCATCGCCTTCTTATTGTGTCACGGAAAAGCATTAATCTGATAGTCCCGGCACTCAAAGAATATGAACAAGGGTTGGGGACAATGTATTTTTTATTTTTTTTTATTAACTTCCACTTAATACGGATATGTATTAATATGGCATCAAAAGAACACTATACATTGCCATAAAAAGAATATTTCTAGAATATATGGCTGAACTAAATAAGAAAGAGATTTTACAGTTAAACCCCCCAAAAAAATCTCCAAACATCTCTTGTCCTGAAGGTGACATGGCTGCCTGGGATTCAGGGTTTGGTTTGGGAAGAAGCGTGAATCTCTTCTACATGTTAGTCAGGAAGGTCTAGTCACTCTTTAATGCACGTGTCTATTTGATAATCTGGAATAAACAAAAAACTGAATATCATCGAGTAATATACTTTATCTGCTTCATTCCCTGGACTGATCTTTCCTTTTATTCTATTAAATAAAGTAAGAAATAAAATTAAAAAAAAAAGAATATTACCAAACATGGAAATGTTGGAAGGGGAGATAGCCAACACAGACATGAAATTCACAGAAATATATTCCAAATGATTATACTTAATGGCCTGGTTATGTCCTTACTACTGGGACTCTGTGGCATTTGGAAAGTTAATTATAGACTCCCAAATGCAATGTCCCTATAATGATTACACATTCAGGGTTTTGGCATGTGGATGACCTACCAATCCAACCTTTGTATTCCGATTAGAATTTAATACAATGCATATCCAGTGTGGCATGTTGTCTTTCTAAGGCATGCCATAATATCTTAATAGAATTATATCATCACGAGAATATGACCTGCTGTTCACACAAGATAATTTCGCTAGGTAAAATTAAATCAGAGCTAAGAGGGTCATTTATATACTACACATGTATAACTGCTCAGTCTTTGCTTCTAAGCTTATACGGCGATGCATGTGTGAGAACTAATTATTCAAATATTATGTTAACACTGAATTTGCATGATGTTACCATATTTTAGCAGCTTTGTGTAATAATGTGTGTAACAGTTTCATGCTTGAATAGGAAAATCCAAACGCCCCCCAACAAAATATCTGATGTGAAAGTGTAATGAAAGTGGTTCGGTTTTGCATGTAGCTACGGCAGAAAAGTTTTCTTGTTGCCTTAAAGATTAACAGAGACAATAAATTCCCCTACATGAATCCATAAGAGAATAAAAAGCTGAATAGTGGACAGTCCGAGCAATGGAAACATATCTAGTGTTACTTAGCTGAATTAAAAATAATGTCATTAACCAAGAATATATACTTTGAGATAATCTCTTGCTTTCAAGTAAGTCATATGGGGGGTATTTCTGTCCAGTTTAGTGGTACTTATTTCATTGACCTCGGAAAGAAGAGGGAGAGTGGTGTAGACACCATATGGATTGAACAGAATGTAGGGTTGGTGCATTTGTCCATTGAGCCATCCCATTAGATTTTGGCTAGAGAAGGCTCTCCTTTCTACCAGGCTCTGGTAATCTGCACTCTCCTTGTGTAACAGGACTCCAAAACCTCCTACTTCCATGAGGACAGTATTCCTATAACTAACAATGTGCACCAAGGCTTATGTGTAAGGATGCAGCTGGTTCTACACATGTTTGTATTATATTTCCATTATACCACCATGCTGAGCAATCTTTAGCTTAACGACTCCCAAGAGATGACTGCCTGGAACATTAGGCACCCCTCATCATATTAAACAGCTGATGGCAGACAGAGTGGGTATAAGAAATCCCATTTCTCTAAATGGAAACATGCTATGGGCAGTGGGATTTTTTTTCTATAACGATCATTTGGCAAAGTCTGATGTTTCTGCTGAGTTCTATCAATTTAGGACCTTGCCCCAAACCTTTCTCTTGTAAATAATAAAACATTTCCCTTGAGCTTGTTTCTTCTGGAGATTGGAAACCTTCCCTTGACATAGTATGATGGGAGTTGGAATCCGCAGTAGCAGAAGAGGAACAGATGCAGATTTCTGTGTACAATGAAATATTAATATATGAAAAAGACTCTGGCTTTGAGATTGGGGAATAATTTGAAGGCACATAATATAATTCATATTTACAGCGCATTTGAAATTGAAGTCTATTAAGTAAGACATTTCTTAGGTTTCAAAGGACCTCCAGAGACGTTCTCCTATTCTTCTTGGCCCTTTCTATGAGATCAAGTGAGGTCTTGCCCATGGCAATATAAGCATATGTAAAGAGCATCTTCACAGTGATGGAAGCAGCACAAAAGCTGGAATTTACACATTAAAGTCTGAACAGGGTCAATATTATGGACTTGACTACATAAAAAAATCTCCAACTTGGAATTCATAATAACACAATATTTTAACATATATTTTAACATTCAAACTTTTTGTTGTTTATATTTCTAACTTTCTTTTGCTTAATTCCTGACAGACGGCCGTCCTAATGAGAATTTTTATTTTTTAAATCTAGACAAAAAACAAAAAAAATGGCAACAGGTGAACTGATTATAACTTGCAAGTGCAAAGTGAATTAGTTGTAGAAGAAGGATGATTTATTATTAAGTTTATGTAATCTGTATTTATTATGCTATTTTTATTTGTAGCAAGGTAGAAGCAAGTTTTAATCAAAATGAGTTATTTTTTTAATTTTTTTTTTCTATCTTTACTTATTTTAAATCCTAATAGAAACCCAAAAAAGGGATTTCTTTTTTTTTAAATGTAGACAAACCCAAAACAATATTCTATGTTTAATGTCCAGCACAGTTCTAACTAGAATTTACAAAAATAAAGATTTGAGTGATTTGATTGTAGATCTTATATACTTTAAGGAAAAAAACAAAGATTAATGAGAATTATTATAAGAAATCGAGAGTAATATTGTAAAACCCAACTTTTTGTTTGACCTCTATGAGACAAACGTTGTCGCAAAGGACCGAGTGCTCTGTCTGTCCATTAACCTGGGAAAGACAAACAGACCCTGGATTAGCTTTGTGCCAGATGCCAGACGCAGGATCCTTGTCAGGGAAATCTAAAGAAGCAGACTCAGCAAACAATGACAATATGATGCATGGTTCTCTGCTGGTGGTGAGACCTCTTTAGAAAAAAATTAATTGATGTCATGCTACTTGTTCCTGGAACATCCAAAAGAAGCCTCCACAACAAATGACTAGGAAAGCATGAAGGATTGTACAGATACCCTGAGCATAACTAACAGAAACATTCAGTAACCTATTGAATGCACATCACTGATGCATATTACCTATCCCCTGCAACTCCAGTACTGAAGCAAAACCAATGAGATCTACATTTTGGAATTAATTAGCAGATAGTACGGATATTAAATTCCGCTCCCAGGATTTAGACTTAGAGTTAAACCTGCAGAAAGGGAATATTTTTTTGATTGAAGGATCAGATCTCTTTTGGTCCGTATATGCAGTGACACCATCAGAATTTGTTTTGCCCCCCCGCCCCCCCCCCCGCAATATCTCCCTCTCGCCCCCCCCCCCATGCTCCCAAAATCATTTTTATCCAGGTCTTAGTTCTTAGTATATCATATCAATGATTTAAATACACCCCTGGACATGCCCCATCACCTGTATTGCACATCCAGGATTTGCTGCCCCCCAGGACATGCCGCATTACCCGCATTGAACATCCCGAACTTACCCCATTAATATGTCACAGCCAGTTTTTCCATTAATATGCCACCGCTTGTCCATTAGTATGCCACAGCTTGCCCATTAATATACCACTGTTAGTTTATACATGAATGTGCCACAGATAGTTTGCCCATGAATATGCTACAGCCAATATGCCCATTAACATGACACTGTTTGCCCATTAACATGACACTGTTTGCCCATTAACATGACACTGTTTGCCCATTAGTATGCCACTGGTTTCCCATTAATATTCACACAATGCTGCCACTGGTCAGTCTGTACTATTTCTTACCTGATCAGCGACCATAATTCTAATTTTATCTCAGTTCTAATAAAAAAAAACTGCAGAAAACGGGACAGAAGTCAGCTTTAAATAAGCCACTTTATTATGTCTTCCTTGTCTCACTTTATTTGCTTTCTCTAACTTGTAACTCTTGCATGAATATTTCAGCCTATTATGGCATTACTGACCATTTCACAAATATTTGATGGACTGGCTCTAACATCGAGAAAATCAATTAATGCTGAATATTCTTAAACTGGATCAATCGTTTGGAAAGGAGCAGCAAGGTCAATATCTCAATCCAGCCTGTGAAAATAATAAAAATCCCAAAAAATACTACATGGAAATAATTGCTAAATCACTGGGTCCATGAAAAAGTCATCTCACATCATTAAAATATATAAATGTGCATGCACACACCTATGGAACAAAGGGGACAGAGGAAGACAGTGGCTTGCTGTGGAATTGTGACATAAAAATCAATAAAAAATGTATAAAAACTCATACAGTTTAAATAAAAAAATATTATATTATGACTTAATTTAATCATTTTGAATATATGTGTTTAGACTTCAGAGTTTCATTAGTGCGTCAACTTTTAATAGGAATCTGTTCACCTATATATTGTTTATATATAATATAAAATTATCTATATGTTGTGTTAACAGAAATATAAGTTCATTCCTAGACTAAGAGAAAAAGGTGATTTAAAAGTGTCTCCTGTTGATGACATCACCTTGCGACCCGATAGATAAATGAACTACTTTTAATATGAAATGTGTCATTTGCATACTGGGTTCCAATATGTTTATCCAGCCATGCCTCACCACATCCACATTCTGTGTATAAGCAGTGTTTAGGAGTCACAGTATAACAGGTAACAGAGTGTGTTTAAAGCTACAGTGCTAATAAGGTTCCAATGGAAGTGAGTTGTAAGGCGTCACCACACAATAACCGTGTGGTGAGATGGTCCAGCTCACTCCTCCTGTGACCCATGTAGATATAATGTTTTGCATGGATTAGTCCTATGTGTGTAGATTGGATGACATATCTCTATGCACACCTTACAGAAACATGCAATCTTAGCATCTGTTCATATCATGTGTAAAACCAATTGCTTATTTATGTGTTTATTATCGCAGAAGAGATGAGTGTCTCGGAAAATGTACTTTGATCCGCGCTGCTATTCCTTCAATGAGGTGAGGGTTCGCGTGGATCGCTAGAATAAAAATATGGTGGCTGGGATGAATCAAGATCCAGTCCACTCAATTCTATTCTAATTATGAAAATTAATTGGAAAAACCTACAGAAAAAAAGCATAATAACCCTCCATATAACCTTGCAAGGTTGCTTTTTTCCCACAAGTAAATGATAGTAACTGAAAGAGAGGGGGAGGGGGGGCATAGGTCAAAGTAAGGGCTGTTTATCCCATACTGTGCTACAGATAATATGAGAAACCAATGGAGCTGGATCAAGCTGGCTCAATTAATTCCACGAAGTTTGTTATTGTAAAATAATTGAATACAGATCATGTGTTACCATGTTATGATACAGCTACGGAAATGCATTGAGTTCACAAAAAATCTCTCTTGTTGTGTCAAATAGACTCAATATTCCATCTGCTCCACTATAATCTCCTGTACATCCCCCTTGTCTGCCATATTCCTCTTTTAATTGAATTTTCAAACTTGTACACATAAAAGGCACTATAACAAAGCAAACAAAAAAAGTGATGATAACACCCTGCCAAGCTAGAGTACTGGCCGGTCGAATTACTGCAACTAATATATCATCCGGCTGTGGAAGTTTTGCAAAGGCTTCAAGTCTATTTTCTTTCCATTGCTTGACATTCAGATCCTTTGCACAATTTGCTTCTTATACTTCATAGTGTGAAAGGTTTTGTCCTTTTTACGGCTCAATTAATTTACAGTAACGAGCTTTCAGTGTGACAGTAATACTTCAGAAAAAAAGTAAAAGAAATGTTATAGGAATTCCAGTGTGAGATCCACAGCACTCCCTCTTTTACTGTCTAAAGAGTGACTAAATCCACTTGTAATCGTCGGAGGTCACTACTGCCCCATTAAATGTGTAATCTGAATGCTGCACTCATTCATACCTTATTCAGACAGAGGAAACTTCCATGTCATGAGAGACAGCTCAGTGCCCAGCTCTCTCCTTGAAGGAGGAGTGAGAGACAGCCCAGCACCCAGCTATCTCCTTGAAGGCGGAGTGAGAGACAGGCCAGCACCCAGCTCTCTCCTTGAAGGAGGAGTGAGAGACAGGCCAGCACCCAGCTATCTCCTTGAAGGAGGAGTGAGAGACAGCCCAGCACCCAGCTATCTCCTTGAAGGAGGAGTGAGAGACAGGCCAGCACACAGCTATCTCCTTGAAGGAGGAGTGAGAGACAGGCCAGCACACAGCTATCTCCTTGAAGGAGGAGTGAGAGACAGGCCAGCACCCAGCTATGTCCTTGAAGGAGGAGTGAGAGACAGCCCAGCACCCAGCTATCTCCTTGAAGGAGGAGTGAGAGACAGCCCAGCACCCAGCTATCTCCTTGAAGGAGGAGTGAGAGACAGGCCAGCACCCAGCTATCTCCTTGAAGGAGGAGTGAGAGACAGCCCAGCACCCAGCTATCTCCTTGAAGGAGGAGTGAGAGACAGGCCAGCACCCAGCTATCTCCTTGAAGGTGGAGTGAGAGACAGCCCAGCACCCAGCTATCTCCTTGAAGGAGGAGTGAGAGACAGGCCAGCACACAGCTATCTCCTTGAAGGAGGAGTGAGAGACAGGCCAGCACCCAGCTATCTCCTTGAAGGAGGAGTGAGAGACAGCCCAGCACCCAGCTATCTCCTTGAAGGAGGAGTGAGAGACAGCCCAGCACCCAGCTATCTCCTTGAAGGAGGAGTGAGAGACAGCCCAGCCCCCAGCTATCTCCTTGAAGGAGGAGTGAGAGACAGCCCAGCACCCAGCTATCTCCTTGAAGGAGGAGTGAGAGACAGCCCAGCACCCAGCTATCTCCTTGAAGGAGGAGTGAGAGACAGGCCAGCACACAGCTATCTCCTTGAAGGAGGAGTGAGAGACAGCCCAGCACCCAGCTATCTCCTTGAAGGAGGAGTGAGAGACAGCCCAGCACCCAGCTGGCCTCTCTGTTTCACATATGCGCTCTCAGGATGAAAAATGATTGAATGAATATTTATTTCAGCAAATGTAATGAATATATAATTGCATGTCAGGTAGGAGCCTAGTACACCAGCTGCCTCAACTTCGAGGTGCTTAATCATAGAAGGAAGACTAAGTCTGTGGCCATTTTAACCCTGGGGGAAAAGTGGTCACCCTGTGCAGGGTTCATGGACTTTTTCCTGGCCTTGCAACCACCAAAAACTGGCACCCTCATCCATTACTCCTTGAAGTCTCAAGAGGACCTCCAAATCCAATGGAAATCACTTCTGAAAGGTGCTACACAGGAGTTTACTGAAGCTTGTCAATGGAGGGTTTCCATCAATACTGAGGTTCCTACTTTACTGACCAAGTGGCTGGTATATTACAAAAGTGAAGAGTTCTTCAATTGTAACTTAAACAAAAAAATAATCAGAGGAGAAAATTGGGGCAAAGGATTTCTATGTTTCCCCTAAAGTCTCCACCACCAGTGCCAAACCATTTTAATTAATGCTCCAAGTAAGTGACACCGGATCACGATATGTATGTGCTGTTTATTTAGCTTTTAATAGAGAAGTTTCTTTCCAATCTGCAGAAAGCAGGAATAACAGCAATTTCATGAATATAAAGCATCTCCATTAAAAGACTCATGTATTGGTTCGAAGTATAGAGTGAGAGGTTCAGCACATTCATTATGTATCCATCACAGCACCAAATAATAAAAACAACACCACAAAGTATTGTGTGTATTTCTATCCGTACAACGATCCAAACATTCTTTAAAGCAAGCGGAAACAAATTCACAGCAATGGTCAAATCTAAGAAAGAATGTCCGTCGTAATCAAGATAAGAAATTATAATCCACATTTTATCCGTGCTCATTCATGCTGAGGTGCCACTACTATGAAATCGCCACCCTACCTTCTGCATAGTGGCCAAATTTCTATAGTCGGCTCCTGGGACTAAAACGGACAGAGATGAAACATAAATGAGGGGTGAAGTCCTGCAATTTTTCGTGACCCTGGGAGATTGAGCTCCAGCTTCCCTGATACTGTCTGGAGCTCCATTCTCCTTGCTTAGACTGTTTATGTCTCTCACATGGGCTGTGTTGGTGCACTGGGTGTCGGTGTCTTTATACATGGGCTGTGTTGGTGCACTGGGTGTCGGTGTCTTTATACATGGGCTGTGTTGGTGCACTGGGTGTCGGTGTCTTTATACATGGGCTGTGTTGGTGCACTGGGTGTCGGTGTCTTTATACATGGGCTGTGTTGGTGCACTGGGTGTCGGTGTCTTTATACATGGGCTGTGTTGGTGCACTGGGTGTCGGTGTCTTTATACATGGGCTGTGTTGGTGCACTGGGTGTCGGTGTCTTTATACATGGGCTGTGTTGGTGCACTGGGTGTCGGTGTCTTTATACATGGGCTGTGTTGGTGCACTGGGTGTCGGTGTCTTTATACATGGGCTGTGTTGGTGCACTGGGTGTCGGTGTCTTTATACCTGGGCTGTGTTGTTGCACTGGGTGTCGGTGTCTTTATACATGGGCTGTGTTGGTGCACTGGGTGTCGGTGTCTTTATACATGGGCTGTGTTGGTGCACTGGGTGTCGGTGTCTTTATATATGGGCTGTGTTGGTGCACTGGGTGTCGGTGTCTTTATACATGGGCTGTGTTGGTGCACTGGGTGTCGGTGTCTTTATACATGGGCTGTGTTGGTGCACTGGGTGTCGGTGTCTTTTTACATGGGCTGTGTTGGTGCACTGGGTGTCGGTGTCTTTATACCTGGGCTGTGTTGTTGCACTGGGTGTCGGTGTCTTTATACATGGGCTGTGTTGGTGCACTGGGTGTCGGTGTCTTTATACATGGGCTGTGTTGGTGCACTGGGTGTCGGTGTCTTTATATATGGGCTGTGTTGGTGCACTGGGTGTCGGTGTCTTTATACATGGGCTGTGTTGGTGCACTGGGTGTCGGTGTAACCAGGAAGTGCAAGTCTGTCAGAAGCGGGAGTCTGCTATGCATTGGTGCCAAGCAGATAGTGCCAGCATTTGCACTGTGTTTATAAATCATTCCCAATGTATCATGTACATGTGTTACACCAGCTACATGCTTTGTGCTTTTAAATACAGTCTTTTTAAAACATTCAGAATGGCTTATAACTGCGGTAAATTCAACATATGTAAAATGTATCAATATTCTGATAGAAGCTGATGGACTGGATGCATAGATCAAATGTGCTCCATTAATAACCTCTTTCCCAAAGCTTTCTGCATGATCTTCCCAACACCACAGTCCTGCTCTGCACATACGACTCACATAGGGGATAAAGATTGCAGTCAGTTGCCAGCATTTGATTCCAATAAATTCTATGTCTGGAAATGGAGTGGAGGTTAGAAAGGTCATTCTTCACTGTTTAATTCAGATTATTTACATATAGAGCCATTCCTTCCAGGGGCCTGAACATAAGAGGCTTCCATATTTCTGTAACTATGGTTCCATTGTGTATCAGCAAACACAATATCAGGGCAGGAATAAACTAGTCTTTTAACCAGTGTACTTTCAGATATATTTATCAGTATATGGACCCACCACAAGAAATACTGTATTTCTCGCACACAAAAGATAACTCAAACATTTGTGTCCCACGAAATCTACACAGCGTCTCGTGTAATTTGGGCTTACTGCTAGTCTACATTTTTCATCTTATTTCTGGCTCTGTGGTGAAGGCCTCACACATATCTGCCCTTTATTAATACAAACAAATATAAAGGGCCACTCAATAAATAGATAATTGCAGGGAATTCAGACAGGAATTTCAAACTTTAAGTAGTCAAGTTTGGGAAATTGTCCCATTTTATAAGTTTTAAATTTGCGTTTCGATTCCCTTTATTGATTAGATCAAACAGTTTTCTTTCCGTTCTCTATTCGCCCTATCCAAACATTTCCATGACAGTTCTTAATGCTGGATATTATCTTTTGAAAAGTGTTGCACCCAGTGATAGCAAGATTCTGTCAAACATAGTAATAGTCAGTGATTGGCTTTATCTCCACCATGGACAGGGCAAAGTGTCCTGGGGAAGGTCAGTGAAGTTCCATTGAAAAAATAGTTCCTCACAAAGCCCATGAGATGTTCTCCAAGTTGATGCCTAAACCTGGTCTGCACTGCCTCTTTCATACCACCATGGTCATCAACAGAAATCTTGGGGTCATCCCAGACCAGCCATCCCACCTTTTCCTGATCTACCACCTCTCCTACTTCTTCACTTTTCCAGCGACCCATTTACTCTCCATGCAGCCTCTCATTCCTTCTCCCATCGCAATCCATTCCAGTTTGCCCCTTAACCCCACAGCCCTTTTACACTTTTTGTCCACCGATTTGAGCAGCAGCTCTACCCTCCACTGGCAGCCCACTCTTGTAAACCACAACCAAATTGTACCAAATTAAGGGGTACAATAATCTCGTTCTTGTTATTCAAGAGAAACAGAACTATGACTAATGTGTTTTCCAATAATAAGAGAAACACAACATATTTGTTAATATTCCATCTATTAAAAAAAATGCCAGTGAAATAAGACTAGGCCTTCAGACATGTGTGAATAATGACTTCTGCGGGAATAATCGGTCTGAGATATAGCACATCCCCACAGAGGGGCAGCTTCAACCGGCATTATTGATTCAATAAGATAGCATTTTAAAATAGGCCCAAGAAATCAATGCTCCCAATCTGACACATCTACTACAATTATAAACAACATTTTAATGTAAATGCAATGTTAAAATGAAATGCTTATTTGTCCAGTTGCTAAGAAACACTCTGCTCAGTGATAATTTTTACTGTGAAGCTTTTTTAGCTAAGGAAGCATGCAAAGTAAGAATGATTGCACAGAGCTTCTCCGAGGAGGGATCCGACAATACTTTATTCATAAAGCACTCAGTAACTATGCCATATTTCACCAACTCACACACACAAAAATGTGGATAGGGTTTTAAACCAATGTTTATAAGCCATGCCATTTAACTCGATTTAATTTCTACTCCGATAAATCACAGATATTAAAAAAAAAATCCCTATTCGAAAAATATTAAATCACATCTACCGTCAGGATAATGAATTTCTCACGTAGATCTTATCATGCCCAATTTGTAGAGCACACAATATCTAGTAAAGCCTGGGTTACGAAATTCACTAGTTATTTCACTCTACTTGAATAGCCCCTGGTATCTCACACATGGCCTCGGAGGCAGAACTTAGAATTTAAATAAGGAGAAAAGCAATTGATTTGTTGCAAAAAAAACAAAACTTATTGATTTCACTGTCCTAAAAAAACAAACTTATCTTACTCACTTTCTCTAAACATTGATCAGCAGCATCATTTTGATAATATAAACAAATGGTGCTGGGACTCATTAGAAAAAGGTGAATATTGAATGAGGTGCACAATATCTTGGGGGTCGTTCTCAAACCCCTGAAGAGCAACAGTGATCAGTTTGATAAAGATGTATTGTGACCACAAGACACATCCTTATCAAATCGTTGTGATAGTCCATTACGTTGAGCGAACTGTTTTTCCAACTTCCTGAGATCTTGTTAAAAGCTCTGCAGAATGAACACCCTTTGGAAAGGATCGGGCTCTTGTTTTTATCAAAACAAAGTGAGCAACGATATCTAAAACCTCATCAGTTTGTAAAACATGGTGCTATGTTTGAGAAGTTACAGTTGAATGAAATGTATCATCTGTATAACTTTAAAAGCAATATTACATTATATGAGTCTGTGCATGTATAAATGACATGTTATCATTTTAAATGTCATTAAAAAAGTGTATATTTTTTGTCAGTGAAATAAAGCAGTAAAACTGCAACAAGGCTGCCGAAAATGGTTACTAAATTAATCAAAGGCAACCTTGGAATAGGACTTGGGGGGCACAATCCCGTGCCATTTTTGGAAAAGCCCATCAAGGAAGGACATCTTTCAATAAATCAACATTTTTCCTGTCTATACTTACCCAAAGCCGACCTTAATATATACAAATATTCTGCGTAAATCACCTAAAAGTGAAATAGGTAAAAATACTTTAACTAGATGTGAATTACAGTGCACAGTGATTCTCAGTAACATTATGTGACTGATCCAGTCCAAGGATCTGTAAATACATCTACTGCCTTTATTACTTGCTGCCTGTGTTATTCGTTATTTAGCAATAAATCGTGTGTAAATCTTGTATAGTTTTATCTTAGTGGTTTCAATAGCTCTCCACTTGGAAACAAAGCCATGTTAGATTATTAATAAGGATAAAATCTTTACTTGTCTAAACAAACAGTAAGACACAATGAAAAGCTCATCAATATTATTTAACAGTATGAAAAAACTGATGGGAAACCAGTACACAGGTTACTGGAAATGTTATATTAATATGAATATGTTTGGCATGTCATTTATTTACAGCATTTATATTTTGAGATAAATAAAACAATCTTTTTAATATAAATTATGTTGATCTTATTTTCCTTTTAATCCAAAAAAAGTCAAGACAAATGATGGATTGAAAGAAACATATGTCTAAAATGTGTCTGCACAAGTAGATCAGTGTCATTAATATTCTTCATTTGCATAATGTGCGACTAGGTGATGTCATAAGTGAGAGACAGAGAGAAAAGTTAAAATACATTTCAGACAAAATAGTAAAATGTCTACAGATTGTATGAATGTTGAAATACGACATTTTCCATATCAATGAAGGAGTCTAACTGATCCATGTAGCATAAGTTCAATGTTTGGAGATTGTACAGCGCTGTACAGTTTATAATTGAATTATTCAAAACACATTAATGTTTTCCGCATTTTCAGATGGAGGTTGGAAAGCATTAAATACTTGACTGTCTCACCAAAAGTGTTTTTTTTTTCTCAGTAATCCCATCATTTACATTGATTGCAGACTATACATGCTGTGATTTATACGTTACAGAGCAATTTAGTACCTACCGATGGATAACACAGAAAATGTAGCTTTCTTGAAATCAATAAAAAAGAGTGAAGAGAGGGTTTAATATATTACTCTCATGAACAAACTTTAGAAGCCAAAAAATCTGCTGATGCTACAGGTTCTACTATTTAGGAGAATCAATAATCTTGTTCTATAAGGGAGCCCTCTGGAGTTTTACATGCCAGCGTATTGAATGTGATGTATAATGCCGTTTGCCATACATTTTTAACAAATCCTGTATACATTTATGTTCAGAAAATGTGCTGAGGTAAAAAAGTCTCTTTAGGACAGTATGTAATCATATCTCAATCTAGATGTATAGTGAGATAAAGAACATATAATGTTCTTGTCCATAAAACAGACTTTAATGTGTAGGAAAAGTTCTAAAAATAGGTTCAGAAGTGAATTTTGTATGTAGCTTCCACCCCAACCCTAATTATTGTACGTATGTTAGAGTGCCGTGGTGGTCAACGTATGTTTTCTTTAATAAAAATAAACATCTACAAATAATTATGAACTAAATATTAGACTTGGGCATTAGTTTTTGGACACAAATCGTCTCTTTTTTCCATTTTGAACATAATGGCCATTCCCTAACTTTTCTTGGGGTTACTAAGTGGCGTACGTAATATGTGTATGTTATGCTGCATGATTTGTACATCGATGTGGTTATTGTATCATTTATGCCACATAACAATCTTTGTTTAGTAATAAATGTGATATTATGGCATATTAAAACGATTACCATGCCAACAAAAGATATATATATATATATATATATATATATATATATATATATATATATATAACATGAATATAATATTATTATTATTAATTTATTGAAATGTGTTATATTGATTTATTTTATTTAATTTTATTTATTTATATGTTTAATATGGAAGTCTATGGGGAGGCCCGAGACTACCATTTAGGCATCCAAACTCTGGAGGAATTCAGATGCCAAAATGTCATAACGAAAATCGGCCACATCACAGTGAATGCTTTCCATGCTGATTTGAGATCACTTCCATGGTCTCTGCGTAGCCTGAATATAAATGATCCAGTTGGGTCCAAAACTCAGAGCTCTGATTTCCTCATAGAAAATAAGAGCTTCCTGGGTCGATTCGACATTGAATTTTGGCAAAATTTGGTTCAGACAAACTTAAAAAAGAAAAAAATCGGAATGCATTCAGACAAAAGGAAAAATTTGGAGGCACCAAAGTCTACTAAATATATGTGTATAATATTGTCACATCAATAGTTTAGAACTGGGTTCTTTCACATCACTTAGAAAAACCTACATCTGACATTTAATTTAAATTTATAGAAACACAAAACCAGTAAAATATGACTCATTTATGATTCTCATAATTTTTTTTTTAAATCAAAGATAACAAGGCTCATTATGAGTTAGCTATATTTATAGTTATTAATCTAACTTTTTAAGTAAATGGTAGAATTTAATATACATTCATGATGTTCTACAAATAAAATTAATTGAATTCAAATTCTTATTTAATTATTGCATAAATAAGGCATACAAATAAACACACACTTAAATATAAACAATTTTAACAAATACATGTAGGAATGTAATAATTGTCATTGCTCAAGAAAATAATTGAATACATTTTACTAATTATTATTTTTTTACATTTAATTTTTTTAAATTTAAAACATTGAAGAATGTTGCTGGGAAGAATAGTGGGAAAATCAACAGCAACATTTCTTCTCATAAACATCTGATTTAAATATTAAAGCAATATATGTTGTAATTTATTAATTATGTGCATCATAATCTGTTGACAAACTCAATAAATATCCCATAACAATAGTTACATTTTCGGCTTTTAGAGCCACAGTAGAAATCAATCATGCATTGCTATACATTGTAATTAAGACTGCTTTATAGATTATTTGGTGTAATATATTTTGTTTTACATCCTACTAGACCAGAAGAATTGTGCTATCTTTCTGAAGCAGAAAACTTGCTTCTGATTAATGAAATAATATTTGAAGCTGCCCTATGAATTAAACTTGTAATATTACAACTTTATTATTATTAAACAGCGTTGATTTTAAAGGAAAATTTAAAAGAATGGAATGGAAAATGGGATTTGTCATTTATCTTGGATCTTACTTTTGTAGTCTACTGAGGAAAGAAATTGTAAATGATTACATTTGTTCTGATCATGTACCACTCTGAGAAACATGCATACTATTTAGTAATCTTCCTTCAAATGAATTTTAAAAGTAGCAATATTGCATTTTTAAACTCATACTCCCTCTGGGATAACTTAAAATCAAAGAACCACCTCCCATTACTGTAGCATGAAATTATCAAGTTGATTTATGGGGCATGCATACAAATAATATTTGCATAAATTAAATTTTTAGCAAAGAGTCAAACAAAAAAAATGGAAATTTAAAACATTATTAAATATGTAAATACAGAATATCAAAGCAAGAAGCTTACAGAAAAAAATAAAACAGCGTTAAAGTCTGAGAAACATGTAAATGATAATGTAAATGATTAAAGCACATGACGTTACAATTTTTATTAATAGTTGCCAACATTCCCGGATTAGCTGGGACCATTTTTTTTAGCTCATGTACCGTAAAATGTATGTATGTCTGTCTCCAACAGTCCAGGATTTAGGAATACCCCATTGTGTTTAAATGGGGCTTTCTATACAACTTTGTTTTGAGGGTATCTTGAGGACAAATGTAGGACCCATGTTAGACTATGCATGCGCATGTCAGAACCTGCTAACGCAGTTCACTGAGCAGGTTTTTGGAGATGCATTTATTTTCACTTTGTCTTCCAGATATTGGAACCTTCTTAGCCGTTACATCGGAGGAGAAGGTCTGCGTTTTCACCCAGTTTGCACACAATCTGAGCTGTTTCTGTGCGATACCTAACACATTCTCACTAATTAAGTTAATTAAGTCTTAATTTAAGTACACAATTAATGCTTTTTAAACTATCGTTACCATCAGACCCTTTCTGTATTAGGGTAGCCCTGGGGATTGGGGACACATGTATATATTGAGCAGTGGCCTGCTCTTAGCAAAGTAAGTGGTCATATCCCTAGTGGTGCTTGACTTAGAATATCTGCCATTACTTATAATAAGAGACCCTTTGTCATGGATGATTACCAAGAATATGCAGATTTAAGTCTAATTTTGTTATTAATACTGTGGTTTAGACACTGGTATCCAATAAATTCATTCTAGATATTATCTTACAATGGGCACTCCAGTTTTTCATCTTACAGTAGGGCAGAGACCACTGGATGTAATAAATGTCACTTGGTTCCACCATTATCTAATCAGTCATATCTTTTAAATAAAACAGGTCTCTTGTGTGATTAGTTGGTGATCCAACATTAAGAAGTTGAAACGTGTATTTGCATTAGTATTGTTTTTAGATTTAAGTAATGGAGGGGATGAACAGCGAATGAAGGCAGTCAAGCAGGACCAAATGTCACTCAGCTCCCATCGCCCACAAATACTGTTAGGAATAAGGAAGCTTACTATTCATCCCACTAGAACACCCATTAATTAACCTCTGGCCAAACCCACCCAGCTCCCACTGTCCCCAAATACTATTAGGAATAAGGAAGCTTACTATTCATCCCACTAGAACACCCATTAATTAACCTCTAACCAAACCCACCCAGCTCCCACTGTCCCCAAATACTGTTAGGAAGCTTACTATTCATCCCACTAGAACACCCATTAATTAACCTCTGGCCAAACCCACCCAGCTCTCACTGTCCCCAAATACTGTTAGGAATAAGGAAGCTTACTATTCATCCCACTAGAACACCCATTAATTAACCTCTAGCCAAACCCACCCAGCTCTCACTGTCCCCAAATACTGTTAGGAATAAGGAAGATTACTACTCATTCCACTAGAACACCCATTAATTATCCTCTGACCAAACCCACCCAGCTCACACTGTCCCCAAATACTGTTAGGAATAAGGAAGCTTACTATTCATCCCACTAGAACACCCATTAATTAACCTCTGGCCAAACCCACCCAGCTCCCACTGTCCCCAAATACTGTTAGGAATAAGGAAGCTTACTATTCATCCCACTAGAACACCCATTAATTAACCTCTAGCCAAACCCACCCAGCTCCCACTGTCCCCAAATACTGTTAGGAATAAGGAAGCTTACTATTCATCCCACTAGAACACCCATTAATTAACCTCTGGCCAAACCCACCCAGCTCCCACTGTCCCCAAATACTGTTAGGAATAAGGAAGCTTACTATTCATCCCACTAGAACACCCATTAATTAACCTCTAGCCAAACCCACCCAGCTCCCACTGTCCCCAAATACTGTTAGGAATAAGGAAGCTTACTATTCATCCCACTAGAACACCCATTAATTAACCTCTGACCAAAACCACCCAGCTCTTACTGTCCCTAAAAACTGTTACTACCACCACATTCACTTTGACCTTTTCAATCACTGTACTTGTCTCCTGTCCCCACTCCCTCTAGATTGTAAGCTCTGTGTGCCGGGGTCTCTACCTCATGTCAATATGTAGTATGTACTCCCTTCTATGCCTTGAACCAAGTGCTACATTAATTGCTAGTGCTGTATAAATAAATATTAATGTAATGTTATTTAATGTGGGATCTGCATTTACTCTATATTAAAATTAACGTGGCTCCTCCTCTGGCGACACAGTATATATTCGCCTGGGAAGTATTTCCAGTCACACCATTACGGAGGTGTGGATTAAGCACATAATCTCTTACCCCACCCTGTTCACTCACAAACCAGCACTTTTGGTGTTAAATTGGGTTTCAGATATTCAGCGCTCCCAAACATTTAATTCGCTCTTTCTCCTTTTTTAAGTAGATTTTTTTAAAATATGTTTTAACATCTCAGTGTTTTGGGACATTATAATGATTTATGATGTGAGAAGCAAAACACTGTTATCTGGTTTACAATGCTTCCCAAAAACCTCTGCCATTCTCTGCCTTTATGGTACATAGAGATGACTAGCAGTATATATGCCGTGTTTGTTTTAATAGCTGTATAACTTTGTCCTGCACATTACATTAGGAATTGTGAAGAGTCTCAGACAAGTTAGCTAGCCTAAGAAATGATTGTAGAGCAATGAAATCCAGAAGTGTTTTAATCAACATTTTTATTGGTAATTCTTTTTTTTTTTATCATTATTATGTGATGATCTTTTCCACTTGCTGCTTTAAAGAGAACATATTGAGATGTTAGGAATGACTATTCGAGTTGCCTGGTTACATTGCTAATTGCATCCCTAGCAAATTGCTGTATACCATAAAATGCCTGTTGGGTTGCAGATATTTGTTTTTTTAATTTGCAAATAATCCTTTGAGGTGGAGGTAACTGACCCAGAACACCCCCATTTCTCTCTCTTGTTAATACCGGCGTTCCAGTAAAGGTTTTCTTTTGACAACCTTGACTGGTTTGGAGTATATGTTTAAAGAAGATTAGATTACAATATTCAAAATAATTACTGCAGTGACAGACTGTCAATTAAAGGTGAGCTAGTTTTGGTCACCTCCATCCAGGCTGGCAAGATAAGCAGGGAGATAATTGCCCCGGGGACTGCCCCAGTTTTCACCAGGTGGGATATGCTATGCTCAGTATTTTTGCCTTCCACACAGACCCCATGGGACACCCTTGTTTGAGAGTCTGAGGTAGGGGAGGGGCTATAAAAGGCCAGTAGAAATATATCTGTCTCTGTGTCAGCTGTCTATCAATCTCAGTACTTTATCTGTCATGATATCTGTCTATCAATCTCTGTACCTTATCTGTCAGTATATCTGTCTATCAATCTCTGTACCTTATCTGTCAGTATATCTGTCTATCAGTCTCTGTACCTTATCTGTCAGTATATCTGTCTATCAGTCTCTGTACCTTTTCTGTCAGTATATCTGTCTATCAGTCTCTGTACCTTATCTGTCAGTATATCTGTCTATCAGTCTCTGTACCTTATCTGTCAGTATATCTGTCTATCAATCTCTGTACCTTATCTGTCAGTATATCTGTCTATCTGTCAGTATATCTGTCTATCAGTCTCTGTACCTTATCTGTCAGTATATCTGTCTATCAATCTCTGTACCTTATCTGTCAGTATATCTGTCTATCAGTCTCTGTACCTTATCTGTCAGTATATCTGTCTATCAGTCTCTATGCCTTATCTGTCAGTATATCTGTCTATCAGTCTCTGTATCTTATCTGTCAGTATATCTGTCTATCAGTCTCTGTACCTTATCTGTCAGTATATCTGTCTATCAGTCTCTGTATCTTATCTGTCAGTATATCTGTCTATCAATCTCTGTACCTTATCTGTCAGTATATCTGTCTATCAATCTCTGTACCTTATCTGTCAGTATATCTGTCTATCAGTCTCTGTACCTTATCTGTCAGTATATCTGTCTATCAGTCTCTGTATCTTATCTGTCAGTATATCTGTCTATCAGTCTCTGTACCTTATCTGTCAGTATATCTGTCTATCAATCTCTGTACCTTATCTGTCAGTATATCTGTCTATCAGTCTCTATGCCTTATCTGTCAGTATATCTGTCTATCAGTCTCTGTATCTTATCTGTCAGTATATCTGTCTATCAGTCTCTGTACCTTATCTGTCAGTATATCTGTCTATCAGTCTCTGTACCTTATCTGTCAGTATATCTGTCTATCAGTCTCTGTACCTTATCTGTCAGTATATCTGTCTATCAGTCTCTGTACCTTATCTGTCAGTATATCTGTCTATCAATCTCTGTACCTTATCTGTCAGTATATCTGTCTATCAATCTCTGTACCTTATCTGTCAGTATATCTGTCTATCAATCTCTGTACCTTATCTGTCAGTATATCTGTCTATCAATCTCAGTACTTTATCTGTCATGATATCTGTCTATCAATCTCTGTACCTTATCTGTCAGTATATCTGTCTATCAATCTCAGTACTTCATCTGTCATGATATCTGTCTATCAATCTCTGTACCTTATCTGTCAGTATATCTGTCTATCAATCTATGTATCTTATCTGTCAGTATATCTGTCTATCAATCTCTGTATCTTATCTGTCAGTATATCTGTCTATCAATCTCTGTACCTTATCTGTCAGTATATCTGTCTATCAGTCTCTGTACCTTATCTGTCAGTATATCTGTCTATCAATCTCTGTACCGTATCTGTCAGTATATCTGTCTATCAATCTCTGTAACTTATCTGTCAGTATATCTGTCTATCAGTCTCTGTACCTTATCTGTCAGTATATCTGTCTATCAGTCTATGTACCTTATCTGTCAGTATATCTGTCTATCAATCTCTATACCTTATCTGTCAGTATATATGTCTATCAATCTCTGTACCTTATCTGTCAGTATATCTGTCTATCAATCTCTGTACCTTATCTGTCAGTATATCTGTCTATCAATCTCTGTACCTTATCTGTCAGTATATCTGTCTATCAATCTCTGTACCTTATCTGTCAGTATATCTGTCTATCAGTCTCTGTACCTTATCTGTCAGTATATCTGTCTATCAATCTCTGTACCTTATCTGCCAGTATATCTGTCTGTCAATCTCTGTACCTTATCTGTCAGTATATCTGTCTATCAATCTCTGTACCTTATCTGTCAGTATATCTGTCTATCAGTCTCTGTATCTTATCTGTCAGTATATCTGTCTGTCAATCTCTGTACCTTATCTGTCAGTATATCTGTCTATCAATCTCTGTACCTTATCTGTCAGTATATCTGTCTATCAATCTCTGTACCTTATCTGTCAGTATATCTGTCTCTCAATCTCTGTATCTTATCTGTCAGTATATCTGTCTATCAATCTCTGTATCTTATCTGTCAGTATATCTGTATATCAATCTCTGTACCTTATCTGTCATTATATCTGTCTGTCAGTCTCTGTATCTTATCTGTCAGTATATCTATGCAGTCGCTAACTGGATCAGTCTATGTGCTTTCTACCAGTGTTGGCTAATTTTGGCAATGCATATATCCCACGATTCTCAGACAGATTTAAATGACCAATCACTGTGAGATACGGAGTTCCCAAATATCTGCAGTGCCAAGGTTAACCAACACTTGGAAAAACTATTCATGAAAATATAGATTGTATAGTGTAGACACATGATGTTTATCCCCAGACTGGACTCAGTCTAAGAATTATGTTCATTTCTATGAAAGATGAAATGGTTATTTGTAAGGTTTAAGGCAGCACTATAGTTAGGGAGTAATTGCATATCTGGTTATTTGTATTTTGTTAGTTAATATTATCTTCAGTATACCATGTCATTTTCTCCACTTCAAACTATACATGTATTTTTTGGGGAAGTGTACATGTCAGACAATAATCAAACACAAGATTATACCTTGACAATACTGTGCTAGAAAAGAAACAGAGCTGTGTACAAACAAAATAAATAAATAAAAAGTGCTTGTCAGAAAACACCCAAAAAAAACAAGCTTCCTGGCAGAGAATAATGGCTTTGACCTTTAATTCATATATGACTCTGTCATGTTACAGCAGGAGCGCAGTCCTTGCGGAATTGTAAGACATCAGAGAGTCCTAGTGACAGTCGACTCTCGTGTGAATATTCCACCAACGGTCTACTGCCCGTCACGGTTAGGCTGGGAGGAAAAATTATATTGTTGGGCTGAATACAATGCATAGAAAATAATATTAACCGTCTCCATGACATAGGGGCATGCGCCAAATGCTCGCCAATCAAGAATGCAAGACAGGAATCTTACTACCAAAGAGAAAGGAAAACATCTTAACAGACACTTAACAGACACTTTCACTCTAAGCTTTGTTCTTTGTTCTTAATGTAGAAGCTACAACAAATATAATATTCCTAATTAGCTGATGAAATCATTCTCTGTATATGTCAAATAATTAGACATAAAAATGTTGCAGATCGGACTGTTAAAGAAGTTATTTTCTACAGATCCATTAAGAAATTGTCAACGTTACGATGTTTCATATACTATGTTTCTATCTTTATTGTACATGAACTCTCCGAGTGCAAGGGGGATGTAGGGCCAGTGGCCAGTAGCTCCATGGGTTAAGTCTAGCGAATCTATGATAGACGAAAAGTTGGTAATCTGATGCACATCTAGTATTGTTCTATATTGGTTTAAGTTTTCTTTTGCATTGGACATTATTCAACAAGTACTCGGTGCCCTGATGTTTTCAGACAAGGAACCAGATGGAGATTGAAAGGATGCAGCCGCTTTGAGCATTATCAGTGATGGAGGTGAGATCTTGCAGCATCGCAGATCGAGCAGTCAGAGAAATAGGAACAGAAATTGGTTTCTTCCACATCTGCTTATTTATGCTCCTCCCGGGGTTTCACCTTCATTTTGTCTACTGATTTCTGCTTTTACATGTACTGTATGCTAAGCAGGACCTGAGACACTGGGATTTTATTCATTGCTCAAGGGCCAGGCGTATACCAGTCTGTGTTATGCTATTCCAGGATGTAACTACAAAGAACATTGAAAAGAGAGAAGCATCATAGAGTTTCTCCAACACTGATAAGTGCATGGTGCATCGGGAAGTTACAGTATGGTCTTGTTCAAGAAACTAAAAGTCCCCACTTGATAGTTTTTTATGTATTATAGAGGTATGGCCTCCAATGGCCTGCTCAAATTCTGCATCGTTTGCAAAGAGCTTAACAGGAAAGAGTATCGCTGCGTCATCTCCCCCCTCCCCACGTCCACGTTTTCTATCGATCTATACATTTTCTAACAGTTGTGCTTATATAATGTATAAATTAATTATATGAGGATTGAGTCATTTAAGGCAGTGATGGACAAGCGGTGGCAGACCTACCCAGACGTGCTTGATGTAAGCTTTAGTGCATGTGTCTGACATAGTATATGTCTGATATGTTTCATACATTAACCATTTGATTGTCAGAGTGTGGGGAGCAGAGAAATGCGTTGCCCACTATATTGGCACAGATGTACGGATGGGCTTTTATAACTGACAACTTCAGAGTGGAGGCTGAAATATTACATCTGAAGCCGAATATTCGGCATGAGAACAGCGTCTAATAGCCCTCAAGTCCTCCCTTGGCATTTTCCAATCACTACAGTCTGGAGAGGTGGATTGAGCTCTCTCTGCTCTTTCCTTTAAGCCAATTGATTGCAATACAATCCTAAATAGTCTTCTCAGAGATGAATAAATGAGTTGAAAAGCAGGGAATGTTCCTCTAGTCAACAGAACTTCACTCAATCGACTTTGGTTCAAAGATTGTGTGTTATTTGCAGTTTGGGCTAATGTGTGGGGTCCCTCAGGGAGAGGTGCACACGCTGTTTGGAGAACAGTCAGTCAAATAAGCATTCAGATCTTCAATGTTTGCAGGTCATTCTGCAGGATCATCAGAAAATACTGCAATCTGAATTCTGACAGTTTCAACTATAAATGACAGGGATACAGACTCTTCTAATAGAGCATTTATTGCAAACTCCTGCTCTTTTATGTCTGTGAGCTGAACTGTGGGTGAACTGATCGGATGTAGGGACACCCAACTACAAGTGCTTATTGGTGACCTGGCCGGGAGTGATAGGTCTAACTCAAAATTCTAAGTTACCATGGAAACCAATAGAACCTGTACAACTTTAAGAACCTTATTCCCGAATAACTTGTAATGTATACCTTTAATATCTCATCCATGGTGCCGGCTTGGCATGTGTCGCAGTTATAAGATTTAATTATGATTTCAGAAAAAGATGAGAAATAAAAACAAAGCTTCAATGGAAAAAAAAAAGTTCACATCCGCACCATGGGATAAACTTTTATGAAAAAAACTAAAATATAAAAAAATGTTAACGGATTATACCAAAAATAGGGGCAGTGTAACGATTTAAACGAACTCAATACATGTTCTACCAAAGCGTTTCTTCATTAGGGTTATGGTTCATTATACGTGATAAAGATGTAATGCCAAGAAAAACTCTGCTTACTGCTAATAAAGAGATGTCCGAACTCTTGAAAAACAATGCTAGATTCCAATTCACTGTTGGTATAGTTACTGGCAAAGAGCTTCATTTTAATCAGCAATATTACCCTACAATGTTATTTTCGCTGCTTAGTAATCGAAGTCCGTCTTGTAGATAAAGTAATAATCTCTTGATCTAAATAATAAGTAATAATTATCAGGGAATTAGTTTCTGTGGATTTCACAGAAGGACCCTAAGTGTACAATATAGAATATAGGTGTTATATATATATATATATGTTTGTATGTTACGTGTATAATAACCTTACTCAGGCTTTGGAAACCTTTACGAGATATCTCCATTTCAGATGGTTGAACACACACAGGTTCAGCATTTAGTCGTACCTGGTGATTCCATTTCTACATTTTATATTTTTATTATAATATCTTAGAATAATAGCTGCTGCCATCCGTCTGCAGGAATCTCTATCTATCAATGTTCCTATTAGTGGTTATTACACCCCATGTGTACAGTACTATGGATAGTGATAACAAGTTAAAATATGTTATTGATACGATAACTAAATTATTGTAACTAAAAAGCACCCACTCCAAAGATAACGGGGTTCCAGACTCTTAGGGTGGTCTAGTCACTATGATAACCAATGGAACGTTCTGCAGTCACCATGATAACCAATGGAATGTTCTGCAGTCACCATGATAACCAATGGAATGTTCTGCAGTCACCATGGAAACCAATGGAACGTTCTGCAGTCACCATGATAACCAATGGAATGTTCTGCAGTCACCATGGAAACCAATGGCATGTTCTGCAGGCACCATGGAAACCAATGGAATGTTCTGCGGTCCCTATGGAAACCAATGGAATGTTCTGCAGTCACCATGATAACCAATGGAATGTTCTACAGTCACCATGGAAACCAATGGCATGTTCTGCAGTCACCATGGAAACCAATGGAATGTTCTGCAGTCACCATGATAACCAATGGAATGTTCTACAGTCACCATGGAAACCAATGGCATGTTCTGCAGGCACCATGGAAACCAATGGAATGTTCTGCAGTCACCATGATAACCAATGGAATGTTCTACAGTCACCATGGAAACCAATGGCATGTTCTGCAGGCACCATGGAAACCAATGGAATGTTCTGCAGTCACCATGATAACCAATGGAATGTTCTGCAGTCACCATGGAAACCAATGGAATGTTCTGCAGTCACCATGATAACCAATGGAATGTTCTACAGTCACCATGGAAACCAATGGCATGTTCTGCAGGCACCATGGAAACCAATGGAATGTTCTGCGGTCCCTATGGAAACCAGTGGAATGTTCTGCAGTCACCATGGAAACTAATGGAATGTCCATGCAGTCACCATGGAAACTAATGGAATGTCCATGCAGTCACCATGGAAACTAATGGAATGTTCCTGCTGAGAACATCACTTTTCGAACTTTACCACAGAAATTACATATATCCCCATTGTCTCTCAACAAAAAAACAACCTGCCACAAAGGAAGACCTTTTATTTATAGTACCCACTTCAGTTAGAAGAAAAATAGTATTACTATATTAATTAAAGATGCAATGAACCTACATCATCCCTGTCAATGTCACTTCTCTCATCATAGAACGAATAGCAGCCAATGACAGAATCTACACAACACAAGAATCCACGATTTCAGCATCCAAGGAGGACCCGAGCTTGGCGTCCAGGGTGGCTAGTTTTAGGGAACTAATGTCTTTAAACCAACTTGGTTTTTAAATATGTTTTGTAACCTGTTCTTCATACAATGAGAAGCACACGACTCTTTCTATTGTAAGATAGTTAAAAAGAAATGTGTGAATCAAGCTAAAGAATGCTATACTTTAAGGTACATTTTTAATTAAGAGAAAGAGACCAATGCTGTGATGCAGGATCATAAAGTAGATAATTTTACAGCTGGATGATTTCCCTCTGATGTTCTTGAAAACCATTTTCAAGCGACATAAAGTTTAACATTCCGGTACATCTGCCTACCCACTAGATTCTACATGGAATTTAAAATTTAATTATATTAAAGTATTGTAACAGTGCACATTGCAAGAATGGTAACCAAGTGGAAATATAACTAGTTCTGCGCATGGGTATTGTTTCATTTGAACACTAAAGGTCATATTTGCAAATCACTATCAGTTACTGTTCAGCACCAGCTCATCACTGAGTTAATTGTTCCATCTACCTTACTCGCCTCTCAAATTTGGTGACATTTTACTAAATAGGAATTTGCATCAATCCACCTCATTGACCATTCTAAATGATGGGTGGACCATAGACCTTACCATCATCTCAGATTGAATGGGATTTCTTTATTGCTAGCCAATCTTCTAATTGTCTCTGTGGGAACTAATTTCAAAACTAGGGTGTAAATAGGTATCCAACGGATAAAACAGGGAAGACCATTTCACTGACTGATTCAGGATTTGTATTTCAGCCATAACATGCAGGATGTTTTTTCAGAAGTAGTTCTGTATTTATAGCTTATTCTCATACTTAGTTTGGGTTAGGTTACCCCCCAAAAAATCCATGAAAGTTGAAACAAGATGTCTGATTTTCCCATGCATATATAACGTATGTAAGTGGGTTAATTTTAGAATTAAAACAACATTTCATTGACTGAACGGCCAGCTGAAAGGCTATTTGTACAAATCAATAAACAACGCAATATAATGGGAATAAGAAACTTATTTAGGCACAGGTAGGCACAGGTAGGACAAACAAGGAAGAAGACCAGGTGTCAAAAATCAAAGTCTGCACTGAGATAATTTGACATTAGGTACATCCTGGAAGCAGAATGCATATGTTCACAGTTACACATCACTGCAGTGTATGTCAATAAATAACTATAAAATGAAGCTCATAGGTTTCGCAAGAAGATAACTGGTATATACAAAAAGTTGTGGGAAGGTCTCTAGTGTGAAGATTTAGGATTCACCTTCAGGTCTCTAATATTGGTGTCACACGGTAACATTAAACCCCCTACAAGCTCAGTTTGCAGGTTTTTATAACTAGAAATATTACATAGTAATTTACGTTGAAAAAAGACCCAACTCCATCAAGTTCAACACTTTATTCATGCAGCTGTTGATCCAAAAGAAGGCAACAAACCTCTCAATAAACCATTTTGCCACTTACAAACTGGGAAAATCATTCTTGACACCAAAAGGCACCAGATTTCTCCTTAGATCAAGAAGCTCTAAAATATGAATGTTTATTCTAATATTTATAGTGTGTTCTGTTTTATAAAAAAATAAATCCAAACCCTTTAATTCTACACATTTATTTTTTCCTTCACAATTCTCCTGGATCATTTTTATATTCATTTTACCAATGACTGACTAGCTAGCGGCGGTGTACAACCTCTGTGTCTAATTATAGCATTACTGTAATAAGTGTTCTTCTATGTATATTGTGTGTAAATGCATATTCGGTGTTTCCCGAGAATGTGTTGCTAAGATGCATTGCAAGTAATTTAATTTTAATTAAATAATGTTCTAGTTAAGATCTGAAAGTAAAAATGAGAACCAGATGGCATATAAAATGGGGGGAAAAACAACAGCCATTACCTACTTCAAATATTGCATAAATATACTTTATACATCTAGATTCATATTGATGTAATATAAATGTATCCCATAGGCAACTATTATATAAATAACATAATTAGTACACACAATAAATGAGTAAAATACAACGTATGTGAATTAAAAAATGTTAAAGTTGAAAAAAATAATAATAAAAAAAAAATCACTCACCTACACAGTTTTTTTTTTAAATATAAAACATAGCATGGAAGGTTAATAATTTATAGTAGTTCATGTAGTCTAAATACAACAGCTTGCAGAGATGTAAGTTGGTAGAGATTGATTTAGTGTGATCTAAAGCAGAATATTTTGATATTGTATATTTACCCAACAGTTTAGGCATATGTATCATGATACATATATAAAAGATGTGTTATTAAAGGGACCTGAGTGAGATTTAAAGACACTTTAAAAGTCATAAATCACTTCACCAAATTGATTTTATCAAGTGTGATCAGGATGAAACTTTCAAACTAAAACATTAACATAATCCACATTTTAAATTCGATCTAACGGAGATTGATTTGCATTTAAAGCAATGTGTTTTTGCTAAATATAGCCATATTAATCTGGTAGTTATAGAAATATTTACAAATAAGTAATTCAACATATTAATAAGTGGAACAAAAATTATTAAATATTTACTGTAATGAACAAAACACACGGAAAATAATTAATTAAAATATTACCGCTGGGAAAAGGTTCTGGGAAGATCATTCCTGAATCATGGAACAAAGAAGTACATGGTATCAGCCTGCATGAAATATACTATAAAACTCTTTATCGCTGGTACTTGGTCCCAGCTAGACCGAGTAAGATCTTCCCTAACACTTCTAAACGTTGTTGGAGATGTGGTAGAGAGGAAGGGTCTCATTTTCATATATGTAAGATTTAATAATCTTACCTATAATTTAATATAAGTAAGATTTAATTTGCATTATTCATCTTTGCAGCCTGACTATAATCCAGATGTAGACTGATAGAATAAGTTAGATGAAGGAATTTGACAAGCTGCTTGAAAAAAACATATATAGGTGTTCTGCAATTTCGGCTATTATATTAAATCATTTAATTGATGGGTTCCTTGAGTTAAATTTGGTCCTACTGTGTGTGGTGCCTTAAAACTCATTAGTTAGTCAGATATTGCCACATCTTTCTAATTTATAAGCAATTTACTCTGGTTCCAGCTTCAGGAGATCAAGAGGTAAAGGGAATAAGTATTCTGGGACAGCAATATTGGATTGCTTCTCAGTGGGATGAAGAATACATTAGCTATCAGAAATCATTACTATATACTCTCGTCAAAATATTAATTAAGCATACCAATGGGATTTCCTCGTCAAACTGTTCAAACAGGTGGTATTTACCAGCTAATTGTACATTTCCATAACAAATACTGTCTATTAAAATGTTCCGATTGTATACTAGCACCTGGTATTTTGATTCATTTTCAACATATAGATAAAAAGATCCTGTAAAACGCATGACACACTTTGACACCATAAGTACTCACTATAATTATGGTCACATGCCCTACTCTAGAGTAACAACAGAGAAACCAGATAAAATATAAATGTATATAGTAGTCCAACAGAAACCCAACAGAAACTCAGAAATCTAAAGTCACCAATATATCTGTACCAGGGAAAGTTCCAATACATTAACATGAATTTATACAGCACCATTTGGTGCAGTGTATGAAAGGGAATTACAGAGTATGTCCGATGAACACCAACAGACCAAGAGACAGAGAGTCTTGCCTGCAGAGCTTACGATCAAGATGTACCTGGATATCTTCCACATTACCTTCAGCGTCACTGTAACAGTGATGAGACTTCACAAGTTGTATCATTATTTGAGTTTTATTGCCGTGGAGTCTGTGATACACTTATTCTCAGAGGAGGAACGTAGGACAGAGGCTTTTAGGGGAAAAATAGGTGCTGGACCACCCTAAACAAGCACACTTGGCAGGACGTCAAAGTGCTAGAGCAGGTTTCAGTTCAACTTCCGAGTGCTTGAAACATGTTTAGTGACATTATCCACATCTGCAGTTAAACAGCATAATTGCCAGCCATCACCTTGCGTAACTACTAACTAGAAATAGACACTACAAGCTCTACATTGACAGCCATCTCTCCCTATCTATTGCTGATAGCAAGCACCAATCGACTCTCCCTTCAGATCAATATCCTGCTCTGTGTTCTGACCTCTCCTAACACAATCCTTTTCATTAAGGACAAAATCTATTTCTCAGGACTGTTTCTAAAACATCCCTTCATTCAGTCGGGTGTGAAGTCATTCAGGTCGGGGAATTGGTCATCAAAACATGCAAAGCAAAAATATACATTCTCTCTACGCCAAGATTGCACAGGAATGACCTACATCATGAGAATCAGCTATGGCATCGTATGCCAATGACATGCCCGCTGTTATTATGGTTCATTTGCATATAGCGCCTCATGGTCATGTGATAAACAGTAGACACCAAAGGCATGTTTAGAACATATAACCTTGTAATCTGTGCATTTGTTTCGCAGTTATGCATGCTCAAATAGGCTCAGGTTTTTACAAACGGCTCTGCCCCCGGCGCATTTATTAAGATTCTGCGCAAAGTGTTAGTTATTTGCTCAACACTGCGTTTGTTTGCAAATTCCCTTACTAAACATTACTGGGGGGATTACTAGACATGACTGACATCATGCACAATGTGTGAGTCATGGGCACTTCCAATACCCTGCGCGTTTCACAGACATCATTGTGCGAAGATTGATCCCTGCGAACAGAGCTGCCAAATATGATTACGTTGGAGATAATTAATATTAACTATAGAAAGTAAGTTATTGAGGAAATCATTGGAAAAAAACTACAAATGTAAACCACCATATGCATATTAGCTATTAAAGGGCAGTTTTAATTTGTATGTATTGGTTTATACCTTTCCTAATTTCCAGCGGATACTATATATAATATATACAGTCTGAAAGGCATTGTATAAACAGAAGGACTAAAATGCCCTTCTCTACCTGGAGATAAAAGTATTATCATGGCTACAAAAATAAAATACCAGATTAAATGTTTCTGTAAAACCGCATTGTTTTTCTTCGTAAAATCGGATTCAGGTTAAGCTCCTAAGTGATGTAATTTGAGGATTAAATCTGTTGTTTTGAATCATATCTTTCTTTATATTTTGAAGTTTTTACAAAATTCAAGCTAAAATGCAACATGGGCTTTATTAAGACAGAAAGATCCTTAAATATGTGTAAATATTTACATTTGCTGATTAGGTGAATTTTCCGTGAGCTTCAAAGCTTGTGAAAAACATTGAACCAGTGGTGTAACTTGCAGCAAAACTAACAGCATCTTTTGGCAATTTAGGCTATTACAATATTTTCAATTAACATTTCTCACCCACCTACTCCAGTCAGTATTCACCCCCTCAACAGCATATCTGACCAACCGAGACAAGTGCACAAGTTTTCAATCTCTACAATGCTGTTGTTTAAATTTGTACAGCACCGGTCTGAGCCTAGCCACAGATCAGAACCTGCCCACGTCTAGCCATTGTCCGACACCTGCCCAAGCCTAGCCACATATCAGAACCTGCCCATGTCTTGCCATTGTCCGACACCTGCCCAAGCCTAGCCATAGACAGTCACCTGTACAAGTCCAGCTATAGTAAGGCACCTGTCCTGAGCGCTGGAATAGGGGCTGCCCTGAGACCTGAAACAAACTTCCATGGGAGTGCTGTTACCGTGCACCAGGCCCTGTGTCTGCACTCCTGCACCATAACTACTGAACTCGGGGTGCTCAGGGTCCCATGTCATCTGGACCCTGTCATGACACATATATACATGTGTATTCCCTCCAACTGTTCTCTATCCACTGTCCCTTATTTAGCACTGACAATTCACATCCTACACGTATTGTTTAGGGGTGGAGGGGGGATGTCGGGAATTAAACACATATATCTTGACACCCTTTTAAGACTTCCCAAGCATTAAGTCATATACAAGTAATGCGTTTTAAGGAAGGGTTTATCCCATAAAGGTTTTGATTGTTCCAGGAGTGTCAAAGAATGTTCAGCAGATCATCACAGTAACCTGACATTAACAAATTGTGTTTTAATCCATGAAATTATCTATGTAACACATTCTAATCATTTATTCATAAGGCCCCAATCTGCAATAAAGAACTCTGTGTGCGAAAGGCATTAACAATTAACAACGCACAAAAAATGCTAACAAACCTGCGTTACAGAGGAGACAGCTTCAAGGATATTACAATCAGATGGAAGGAAGAGGAGGGGTGCGTATCACTGGGTACAGTTGATTTTGGAGCGTAAGTGGAGGTTATTTGCTATAAATGTGAGGTGTTGTCATTTGAGGTTGGCACACATTCAAATTTTTGAAAATCTGCATATAAATTAAGTGAACTGCGATATGGACCATTAATTTAGCGTGGGCTGTTTAAATTGTCTCATTTCTTTGTTAATGACAAAAGTCCTAAAATAGTATATATATATATGCATGCATACGTTTTATTTGATCAGAATTGTAGCAGTGGTATGATGGCAAATAAAAGAGCTGACTGTCGAGTGGATAGATGTTCGTTCAGTGTCAAGGAGAAATGTCGGGTCTCACAGAGAACCAGGTGATTGCTAATTAAGAAATGTTGGCTCCACTTAACAAATGGGGCAAGTAAGTCGAAGCAGACAGTCATGTAAAGTAGGATGCTTGACGCGTTCGGCAGGGAATGATGTACATAAAACTGAATTCCTACTTTCGTGGTAAGAAAAAAAAAATATGTTTTGTTTGTAAATCACTAATTAAATTTCACAGTGCTTTGTTTTTATTTCTTTCTTTTTCCTAGCGAATGTCAATGTGACTGGGGATTTTGATGTTTGGGGAACAGAGCATATGGTATTTGACACACAGATGCAGATGGGATGCCCCATCCCAGTGTTAAGAGCTCTCATGTTCAGGAAAGACAGTGGTGCTCATCAGTAGATATGTCTACTAAATCTCTGTAGCTGTCGTGAGTTTGCCAAACAGCATAGGAATTGTAGTTCATTAATAACTCGACAACACTAGGTTGGGTATTTGTAATATATGTCAGGATAACCATGTAGATCATGTTCCCAATATCAGCAGCTACCATGCATTCAAACACTGGGCTGGTCGTTCCCTTCCACTTAAGCAGTCGGTGTTTGAAAATCAGATCCCCAAAAGATGTTTTCAAGAATTCAGTCCATGGCACATAGATAAACGTCCAAAAAATCAGTGGAGACAGGATCTTCAGTCAGTGCTGGTGTGTTTATTTAGTGCAGCAACCTTAGGTTCATTTATGATAAGGTTATTCGTAAGCAGTTGTTGCGCAATGTGTTAAGCTTGTTGGGCTCTCTATGGTGCAGCATTGATGGGGCTGAATATTTAGTTTGTTTCCCAAAGAGGTTTGCTGGCTGTAAGTCATCTAGATTCTGATCTGGGAACATTGATAGCTCAGATTCCTGGAGAGATCCCACTTTCCTGTCCTACCATGGCAGCAGTGATTGGTCCCCTGTGATAGGGAGGTGTTTACACACCCCAAAACAGTAGAAGACATAGGTTTGGAGTTGGTGGAGTCACCCAGAATGTAGGCATAGGGTGTCAGAGAGTGAGTCAAGCCTAAATGCCACTTCCCCAGCAAAAGAAGGCAAGTTTGCCCAGGGAACCCAGGAATCAGCTGCCAAACGAAGCTGATCAAACCCACTAAAAAAGACCAAAGTCTACTTTCGATATAGGCCACCTATCTACAGGATAGAATTATTGATCCCAGGAAAGCTATGAGCTGCTCCATTAATCCTCCTATCATTGTTTTCAGGTTGGTACTGCATGGGCAGCTATTCAAACTGGTCCCTGGACATCTCTCCACATATGGTTATACTGTGGTAGCAACATTTAATGGAATAACACACCTGTGATCAAAGCACACCCATGATCAAAGCACACCCATGATCAAAGCACACCCGTGATCATATTTCGCTTTTTTGTTAGTGATTTCACTTATTTTAATGAAATATACATGACACACAAATAGTTAAAACTGCTATCCAATGAATGCAGAGGCACACTCTGAGTCATGGATATGTGTTGCTCCTTTAGGCTCCATGGCCTATATAACAGCTGTTCCTGAAGAATACACAGCATTTGCACGTTGAAAAGTTCCACAGGAGGAACATAAAATCCGTATATCTGGATTTTTTGGTGATAATGCAAAATGCTGTAAAAGCCGGCATCTCCATACAAATCAGACGTTCCCAACGACAGATATCCAGAAGGCACAACACATCATCCAGCCTAATAATGTTTAGCCATAAAACACAGCTAAAAAAAAATCCTGAAAATGCAGAGACAGAAATCCTGCTGAGAATTCAGAAACTGTCTAGGTCCTTTTCCATGAAATATATCTAATATATATATATATATAGCTTCTAGAAGAGAATATCTTAAACCTAAATCTGGTGAAGCTTATAATGCATTCAAACAATACATGCAATGCTGCAAAGCTTCCCAGTGTTACTAGAAAATATTAGGGCATCTTTAGGATAACGAAACTTGTACTTGTGTGAGGATGAAATGATCCTCTAACAGGCATCTATCATGCTTCCCTGGGGAATAGGCAACCCGGGCAGGTTGATGACTGACTCTCTCTCTCTCTCTGACAGTGCAGAGAGAGCCCCTCGTTTTTATTTGGGATCAGCAGAGGGGACCTTAATGTTTCACTAGAATGAACTTGCGTGTATGTCTAAAGATACACATCAGGATTACTTTCCTCTTAGGAGACACAAGAGTTAAAAAAAATACTTTAGTTGTTCTTCACTATTAAAGACTGGTTAAGGTCCTGCTTCCAGACTATCTAAACTTTTGTAAATTTGTATGTAATGTGATCTTTTGTTGAGCTAATTGGTGCAATAACATTGTAATTAAAATTACAACAGGAAAGTATTTTAACCAGGAAGGATTCATACTTCTCATTCTCATTGTATTGTATTGACCTCAAAACTATAAAAAAATTTAATTGACTTTGACCAGTGAATCAAAGTTTGTAACTGCGAGATCGAGACTGTTTATTACATGTGTCTATTACATGTGTTTATTACATGTCTATTACATGTGTTTATTACATGTCTATTACATGTGTTTATTACATGTGTCTATTACATGTGTTTATTACATGTGTCTATTACATGTGTTTATTACATGTGTCTATTACATGTGTTTATTACATGTCTATTACATGTGTTTATTACATGTGTCTATTACATGTGTTTATTACATGTGTCTATTACATGTGTTTATTACATGTCTATTACATGTGTTTATTACATGTGTCTATTACATGTGTTTATTACATGTGTCTATTACATGTGTTTATTACACATCTATTACATGTGTTTATTACATGTGTCTATTACATGTGTGTATTACATGTCTATTACATGTGTTTATTACATGTGTCTATTACCTGTGTTTATTACATGTCTATTACATGTGTTTAGTACATGTGTCTAATGTGCTTCCTTTACTTCAATAATTTGCTAAACAGAAAAAACGCGTCATTTGTGGCAATATCCTTAATCCGTGATTTGCCAATAATCCTCACATTTTATGGCACGTCAGGTATCTGAAGATGTGAAACCCTTTTAGAACGTTTTCCAAGGTTGGCCATTTGGCCTCAGGACCTGGAGGATGTGAATCATGGAAGAAAAAAGACGTCAATAGTTTATGATCATTGTTTTTTCTATCATTGTATTATAATTAATGTAGCTAAAAAATGACAATCTGACCTCTCTAAAGAAGGGAAAGCGTTCTAAATGTCTGATTCCGTTTGGCCAGAGAAGGTGAATCTATGATTCCTCTCGTCACTGCAGGAGACATGATTTTCTCCAAATTATACACCGTTGATTCATCGCCAGTGAGCCAAACTCTTCTGACACAGATCACTTTCCTTCAGCAAACATAATGACCTGTTTCAAATGGAGAACACAACTTTCCTAATGGGGCTGCGAGTACCGGAGAGGGATAAATAAAACATATTGCAGAGAACAACTTCAGGCCTGGAGTGTAGAGAAGTGCTTTGTAAGCACCTCTAACTGATGGACTTCTTGGTTTTACACTGACTGCTAATTCATTCTCCCACTTGTCACCTTATACTGAGTAACAGGCAAAGATTCCATCAACCAACAAACAGGTAAGAAAATCACTCAGGGCTTACTCATGAAAAAAAAGAGAATTACAGGTAATTGAGAAGGGGATATTAAACTTAAGGCCAAAGTAGCCGAGTTGGGAAAAAAACTGCTGCTTTGGTCTTAAGTTTGAAATTCCCTTCTCAATTGCATGCAATTCTCTGTTTCATAAACAAGGCCCGCAATATGTGCTATCCCTCCATATGTTCCATAAAGTGTGCGTATAGAGCATATATGTGCACCATCTTATATAAGATATTCTAGTCCACACGTTTTAACATCAAACATTTGCAGACATAAGCAGAGGTTACCATCTATGTTACACAAGGTGTTATATAGCCGGGAGGTAAAGACAATATTGTTAGAAGATTTGTATTATCCCGATTGGTTCCTGATATTTACAAATTTACTGTATTTTAGAATGCAGAATTTGCACAGCTCGTAATTATTTAGAAAAGTTTTGTAAAAAATCACCTAGGTAAGTGCCTGAGTCTCCGCATGTTACTGCTCTGGACACAGTGTTTATGTGCATTGAATGACCTGTTCCACCAACACTGTGCCCCTTAATAAATATTTTTATATAAGAGCCATAAATTATTTTAAGCCAAAATAAGTGCATTTTATAGTTATTAAACATGTACAACATATAGAGAATAAGTGGAACTATAGAATGATATTATAAAGATTACACAGTGTTAAGTAATTTGCCAAGACAACTCTACTCACATTGGCTTTAAAAAATATCAATGGAGATGAAAACATTGTTTCACCAAGCAAAACACGCAAGTCTCTTCAGCTTAAAGTACCACAAAAACACCAGTCTTTTGATTGCAAGTGTTTCATCCAACAGCGGTGCTCAAATATCAAACTGATCAGACAAGTACAGTATAAGGTACCCGAGGATGGAAGTAAAGCATTACAGCTGTGTCCTTTCAGTTATCATCTGAAAGGATAATACAGATAACCTCTGAAAGGCAAAGAGAAGGAAGTGGCATCACTGCTTAGATGGAAAGAGACATCCAGGGATACTGCGGAGTTACATAATTATCCATCAAAGGCTTTGAAGAATCAGTCTATCAGCAACATTCCTTTAAAGGACAATCAATTGGCTCCCCTGCTGCTGCTGTAAGTGCTCGACTGACAATAACACAGGAAGAAAGGGACCATGGGTGAACATGATACCAGCACAGCAAAATGGTGGAAGTAATCAAAGGAGTTACAGAATCTATAGGAAGAGAGGCAATTTATTATATCCAGTGCCTATCATACTGCAGTTTGTATAAGGCATGAATCAATTAAAGGCTGTGACTTAACTTCATAAATATAGAAGTGTGCTGCTAAATATTTTACAAGGAAAGATACATTGAGGTATTCACTCATCGAGTAGCCCACTTAATGGAAGTCATTTCACTGACCTCAGAAAGATGAAAGGCAGAGTTGACCTTGCCTGGAATTAAACTTATAATGTTTTTATTTGGAGTGCTAGCCCTCTGACTCACTCTGACTTATCTCTGAATATTTTTGCAGATGTTTAATATTCATCCTTAAAATTAATTAAAATGATGCAAAATATGTAATTAATTACCCCCGAAACCTCTCATTCGATGGAATTATTGTTAATTTACAAACTATTTGTTATTTACAAATTTAAAACACCAAGGCTATAAAATGCAAAAATTCAAAAACCATAAGCTTGGACCAGGCACCAGCTTCAAATCAAATACAGTGAAGTTTAATTTGGAAGTGGTCATCCGATGGTCAAATACATACCCCCAATCACAGGATAAAACATATAAACAATTGCAATATGTTCATCATAGTCATCAAGTACAATAATTAGTCCAAGTAACAGAATAATAAACAAGTAACACAATAAGAAATAAGTAACATAATGAGAAATAAGGGGTCCAGGATTCTTGTATTTTTTAACAAACTAGGAAGACATGTGAAAAGTAAAAGAATCCTGACAAAGATGCTAAATCTATCAAAGATCAATACAAAACTTTGCACTTAATAAATCAACTTTGTCGACCTTTAGTTAACTGGTTCAAAATAAAATACTAAATCAAACCTGTAGAGCGCAGTACACATAAATGTGATTAATAATGGTCATTTGTCATGTGTAGTTTTCAAACATCATGATTATCAGGAGGGTTTTTTTTATTGGTAATTTCTTGAAAATATTATAGTTTCCCAGCTAAATAAAGGCAAATCATATTTGATGGCTACACATTTAAACTGGTTTTATTGCATAATCCAAACTGATTGCAAATTAATCCTGTTAAGTCATAACATGAGTCTTATGGGCAAACTGTATTAAAATTTAAGTAGATTCAAAATAATCAATGGCTGATATAAATGGTTGTATATATTTAGCACAGAAGTGTTATACTTAGCCAATAAAAATATGGTTAATACTTCCTGACAGTTTAATGGCTATATTAAAACTTCCAATCCATTATTCAAGTACTTGGGTCTGTAGTAGCTAAGACTGATCATATTAAGCTTTGTTGAGCAGAGGTCTAACATTACTTGGTCTCTTTCGATTTCTTAGAAACATCCAGTGTAAGTAGTGATGGTTTTATTGTATAATCATTAGCCATATAATTATCTTCTAAAGTGCTGGTATGTCCAGGAATATATTGCAATTAAGTCGGCAAATCATTGCAATGCATAAAATTAATCACTGATTTCTAGAATTCGTTAGGACCTTCCTGGACCACCACAAATGAATGAAAACATAGAGACAGAATAGACACACGTCTAAATGTTTAATTCACAGACAACATTTATGTATCATCTTATGGCTGTCAGATAACATATCCAGTTGTGTGTTTTATCAGAATTTATATTTTGGATAATTTCTGATGGGCTTTTCTTAGTCAGATATACAGAAGTCTGGAAATTATGCAGATAAATAACAAATAATTCATTTTTAACTTTTTAGATCATCAGGACAAATTAATGTTTTAAGAGAATATATATATTTTTTATTTTATTTTTTACATTTTTTACTGAATACATTGAGTGCAATATTTCGGCTTTTTAAAAAAAATTTCTTTACCCAACGAAGTCAACTGACAAAAAAAAAGCCATTTTCCAGCTGTTCTAAAGGTTAACTTTCTAAATCTTGTTTCCTGGATGCGTTTGCATTTTACTTACCATACATTAATCGAAAAATAGACCTGGAACTCAATTAAAATGCCTGCTGGTTTAATTTTGTTACACTGTTTAATATCATGAATAAATATAGCTTTTCATGGTCTGTGTTCATTTTTTTTTTTTTTAAAGAATGTATTTTACAGTTCTTCTAAAACCCTAACCTAGGGTAATGAGGGCAATAAAGACCTATATGACATTTAATACTACTTTTTTACATATAAAAGCCGGGGAAACTTTTTTTATTTTTATGATCTGTGTATTATTAGACAGTTTGTTAAATAGGTAAATGTTAAAATGGGCAAGTGTATTCTTAATTCAACCTCCAACTTAATATCTCCCATAATGATAAGAACATTCATTTTTAGTGGTTAAGAAGGAAGATCAGGAACAGGAGAAGCTGATTAAAAAGGTTTATTATTTGGTTTGTAGTAAGCAGTGGAATATTGGATGTTGTTCTAGATTAACTTATCAAGAATCTTCCTTTGGTAAGGAAATTACCTTTTTTTTGTAGAAGTTACAAACTAAAACATAAAAAGTACTAACACACTAAAACATTGGATGCAAATTCGAGTTTCTGTGTAACGACATGCAACAAGGAAACAACACAATCAATACAACGCTGACATTTATTGAAGATTTCAACCAAACACAGCTCAGGGAGAGAGGTTATATAACACTATCTTTTGGGCATTTCTATCTGCTTTAACAAGACCTTCATTACATGAAATTACAATGGTTTTATAAGCTAAACATTGAAACTATGTGGTATTCTGATTAAACGCCTCACCACCAAATATCAACTCTCAGAACTGGTATTTACCCTGTGGATTTCTTCACTGGGGACATATTTTTATGGTGAAGAAAAGTAATACTAAGATATACATTGTCAAAAATGTACCCGACAAACATTTACACCACAATTAAAATGGTGTAATTATCAACATAAGTTCATCTTATGTAATAAAACACATGTAAAACATTTAGAACATGAGACTGTGAGACTATTTTATCTTTTATGACTCCAGGAAGTTGAAATTTCCCAATATCAGAGAGCGGCCATTATGAAATTCTCATATGTACATTTTGTAGCCAGATTTGCAATTTATTAGTATTCTGATTGGCTTAGAATAGTCACAAGCCAGTCAGAATGCAGGTTTGATCTTGTACAAACATAGTTGACCTTTTTTCAATGTGTCTTTTCCATTGCAGAACCATTCATGTTAAACCTTTGCTAACTCTTCTAGATATTCAAGCTTATACAACACTACTTGAGATTGACCAGCTCCTCTCTGGAATACACTAGTTTCTTTCTTAACACACAAATTTGCGTAGGTGTATGAATGAATTAAAAGTAAAATTACAAACCTTTTAAAAATCAAAGCGCTTGTTCTCACTCGAGCATAACATTACCGAGATAAGAAAGCGTATAAGTGTAACTTTTTAACAATAATGATCCTGTTCTTTGATATTTACTTACAAGTGACTTGAATCCATTTAGCCCATAACTGCGGGATTTACTGTGAGATTCTGCGGAACTCGAAGACATTGTCTTAAATTGTAATAGAAATATAGGCTACAAATAAAAATAAACAGATAATATAAACATTAACATGGCAATAGAAGGAAAACTGATAGATATTGTTTTATACGCCTACGATTTTGCAGTGTGGTTGTCAAATCAGCACACTTCCTCACTGAATGGATAAACCCCACAATATACGTCATACTGGAATTAAGACCAATCTAAATCCAGCAGTACATTCTTTGCAGGATCACTGCTGTTTTTCCTTATCAAAAACCAGGAACAAACAAAGAAAACATTCAATGATATTCAATGATTTATAATTTTAATTTATGTTTTTATTTATTTTTTGTTCAACTATAACGGTTTTAAAACAAATCAATAATACAAATACTATATCGTACTCATTGATAAATTGTTTTAGGAGTTATTTTTGGGGAAATGACTAACCAAGCAGACTCTGTTTTATTACATGCCATTTTGTAACACTTTTTGTCTTTTATACCCACTTCTGCTGATTGCTAATTTTCTCTTTGCAATTTCTTTCTCTGTCTTCTGTGTGAATGTTTATGGTAACACAGAGTGCATGTTTTGTTCCCAAGAGCCAGCCTGCTGATAAAACATTGTTGAATGCCTCGAATCCGACCGTAGACTGGCAATAAACTATCTGATCCTTAAACAACCTTTGCAGTTCATTTCACACTACGAGAGGACAAACAAAATCCTGCAGTGACATCATATATATATAACAAATAACAGGAACTGATAACAAGAAATATTCAAAACAAGTTCTAAAAGAAATATCCAATTATACAGTAAAACTTATTAACAATTTACAATTTGATTTTCTCAATTCAATACACTGAATCCTTTGCCTTGCGTCAGATGGTTTAAGGAAACAGAATTTCACAAGTCTAAGACCAAAGCCTTGTGCACATATGTATCTTTGTAATGTTCCTTCATAACGGGTTGGAAATAAATTATATTTTTATAAATGCCAAGTAGTATCAATTCCTGCCATTTGTTGTACATGAGCACAACATACTATTTTTAATATTGATTTAATTTATTATGTTTATAGTTGAACAGAAGAAATACATTTCAGTTATCCCAACCATTCTATCACTGAACTGTATCATTTATCTGTTGAAGAATCAGATAGGTAGTGAGTGGCAGAATGAAAATATATTTAAATTTGACCCTAGATGCTCATAGAGGGGGTTTAACCTATACAAGAAACACTCTCAGCTTTATCGTCTTGCAGGAGATACTCAATCTCAAAGTTCTTCCGTGGGTTGCAGGACCCATCCACGGTCAGTGACAGGGTTTTTTAAATGACTTGGGAATAAAGAGGATAGACTGTGGCAAGTGAACAAATAAAGTTGGTTGTCTTTCCACCCACTGAAGTGTATAATAGGACATTGTACGTTGACACCTGCTGCATTTTTGGACCATTACAGCCATATGGGTCTTTCAAGATTGATGCAGCACCTCAGTCATCATCTGAGCAAAGCTCCGTGTGAAAAGATTTCAACAAACTGAATCCTTAGAGTGAAGCAAATGGCTGGGTAGGTCAGAATCGTCCTCACTGGACGGCACATACGAGCTAATATATACACTACCAGTCAAAAGTTTGAGGTCACGTAGCCATAAACAAACATCCAATCAGTTGCAAAGTGCAGAGGAAATACAGTTAAGACACTGGCAGGGTTCAAATGAATAATTTGGGTCTTTAATTAGCACAGCGGTGCTCAGATCTATATGTTATTTATAAATGGTCAAGCGTTACGTTTTTGAACGAAAAACAAAATTTCTCCATTAAAATATCTTCAAATGGATGAGAAATAGAGTGTAGACACTGTTAATGGTGTAAACGTCTGATTTTTCCTTGATTATATATTTATATTAGTATACAGCTGAAAACTGTTGATGAAAGAACACATAAAACTGTCTCTTTACAGTGTAAATCATTATTTCTGACCTTGTCAACGTTGTGACTGGATTTACTATTCATTTTACAACTTATTTCATGTAGGTTTCATGGAAAAGAATGACATTGCTAAATTACCCCACATTTTTGTACGTTAATCTACATGTGCAGCATAACTATCTTTACTAATGTGGACCTGACGCTTCAAAGGATTTACTCAAATGCTCCTCAGCCACATGTTTCTGATTTGTTTGCATCATTTGTCTTTATAAACTTGATAATGGCATATATACACGCTAAATGGACTATACTTTTTTTTCTCAAAGAAGTATCCATATGTTACTATATAACATCTCTATATATTGAAGAGGTAACTGATATATTGTTACTCTAGTCACATTATTGTGTCATAATATTCTATGTTCCTCTGCTCACTCAGACAGGAGTGTAATCCTCTAACAGTAACAATAATTGCCATTTGTTTGTTTGTAGTAGCCAGCAGACAGGATGTGAGGGGATCTGTTAGACCTTAGTCTGCTGCTCTGACATCACACTTTGGTTCCAGTATGAGGCTTCCACATGTCAACTTGACTCTCTGTCCAGCTATTTAACCATCTTAAGCCGAGGTTTTGTGTTCTGTTCATGTCAGTCTATTGATATAATCTTTCTTTCAATCAATATCAGCGTGGTGTAAATAATGATACATATTATACTTGTAGCACTGCTCTCTGTGAATGTCTTCCGAAGAAGTAGACGGTTGTACACCTAGTTCAGTTGTGTTTTCGTTTTAGGCCTCGTGGTCATAGTGTTACCCCTTTTATCACTGTCAGTGTAACATTTTTTTTCATTAATGCATTTTAACCCGTACTTTCCTATTGTCCCTTATTTGGTTCCCTTTCTGTCCTCATTGCATTGGCATCTAGTTCAGAACCAGTAATGGTTGCACCACTTGCCCTGTTCCTATATCCTGATACCAGCTCATAACACAGATACCCCGGACTGTATATATTAAGTCTCCAGTCCTTATTGATCATCAAACCCACCAACACATACAAATTGTCCAATCTGTTTTGCATAGTATTACAAGATGTGCTCTGATCATGATACAAAAATGATTCTGTCTTTAAAAACATAATCAATAATAAAAAAAATATATATATATTTTCTTGTCCATTGCACATATTAATCTTTAGGTTCTGATATTTGAAAGTTATACCTATCAATATTTCAGTGCATCTGTACAGGCACAATCTGCGAACTAAAGAGAACGAATTAAATATACTTCCGGTGGGAACGCAATCTAATAAAAGTAGCACAAAATGACAAATCTCTTCCTAAATTATATATTATTATGTTTCATAAAAAAAATAATAGAAATCATCTCTTGCAGGTTAAATAAGCTCTGTGAGGTGGTCTAAGAACTGACATTCATTTCTACACTTCTATGATACTTGTTCCAAAATCTTAAATTAATTCAAAAGGACAATTGTTTTCAATCTTTGGAAAAAAGCCATCTGAGTTAATCCGGCTCTAATGACAAAGGAAATAGGAATTCTCCTAATAAAAAAAAAAAGATTATGAATATTTATCTCCCCATTTTACCTGGAAATTGAATAATTCCTCAATTAACTTTACAATTAATTATTTAATGCAAAAATCTAGAAACTGCTTATTTCTTAAAAATCCTGTGCATTATCTTAACACTGAATGCAAAAACAGGTCAGAATTTACACATGGATTAACTACCGACTCTGACCTGGGGTATATATGTTATAATGTATTAACTCTTTAACTTCATCGGACATGAACTTGTGTTTAATTGAAGGATCGCATTAAGTGTAGACATTTTTAACAGAAATTAATTAATGTAAGAAAACAGATAAATAACCTTATTGAGCGTGCTTTGGTCTGTTTAGCTCTATTAGGGGGCAGACATGTTGTTTAGAATCTTTGCTCTGTATAGCTCTATCAGGGGGCGGACATGTTGTTTAGAATCTTTGCTCTGTATAGCTCTATCAGGGGGCGGACATGTTGTTTAGAATCTTTGCTCTGTATAGCTCTATCAGGGGGAGGACATGTTGTTTACAATCTTTGCTCTGTAAAGTTCTATCAGGGGTCAGACATGTTTACAATCTTTGCTCTGTATAGCTCTATCACGTGGGCGGACATGTTTAGAATCTTTGCTCAGTATAGCTCAATCAGGGGGAGGACATGTTGTTTAGAATCTTTTGCTCTGTAAAGTTCTATCAGGGGTCAGACATGTTGTTTAGAATCTTTGCTCTGTATAGCTCTATCAGGGGACAGACATTTTGTTTAGAATCTTTACACTGTATACATTTATCAAGGGGTGGACATGTTGTTTAGAATCTTTGCTCTGTATAGCTCTATCAGGGGGCAGACATGTTGTTTAGAATCTTTGCTCAGTATATCTCTATCAGGGGCGGACATGTTGTTTAGAATCTTTGCTCTGTATAGCTCTATCAGGGGACAGACATTTTGTTTAGAATCTTTACACTGTATACATTTATCAAGGGGTGGACATGTTGTTTAGAATCTTTGCTCCGCATAGCTATACTAGAAGTGGACATGTTGTTGAGAATCTTTGCTCTGTATAGCTCTATAAGGGGGCAGACATGTTGTTTAGAATCTTTGCTCAGTATATCTCTATCAGGGGCGGACATGTTGTTTAGAATCTTTGCTCTGTATAGCTCTATCAGGGGACGGCCATTTTGTTTAGAATCTTTACACTGTATACATTTATCAAGGGGTGGACATGTTGTTTAGAATCTTTGCTCCGCATAGCTATACTAGAAGTGGACATGTTGTTGAGAATCTTTGCTCTGTATAGCTCTATAAGGGGGCCGACATGTTGTTTCTAATCTTGGGTCAGTTGATAGAAGATCTGTCCAAGCTTGTCCCCCACAATAGAATTATACAGAGCAAAGAGGGCTCAATAAGGTGCTTTACTTGTATTATATCATTAAAACAAATAATTTCAAATACCTACAGTTGAAGCAAGTTTCCAATTAAATAGAACTTACAACATAAAACCTAAAGCTTTTCTTGCGTGGATTCACATTGTGTATATTATTTAGTTCGAGCAGCACCATCCTTCAGTATGTAGACTAATTACTCCGAATCTGTGTTTTGTAGCATTTGCTTCTACCACACTTGGTACAGAGCATAGAAGGAGATTACAGGCTACATTAAATGGACAAAGACTGACCAGTACATGAGGTACAGACAGAGCTCAGCTTGTGAAGCTTATAATCTAGAGGAAGTTCAACATAACATTCGATCGATGACTGGTAAATAATTACTCTCCATCCCAAGCACCTCCAAGTGCCAGTTAGTATACAAGGTAACTAAAACTCCGACTTTACAGTATAGAGCCTTCCAGAGTTAAATTACTACATTGTTCTTGCATATAGCAAGGTTAAAGACACATTGGTATAGTGGGGGTGTCTTTTCCCCTTTGATATTGGTTTGGTATGGTCTAGTTTCTCAAGATGCAGACATCCATTGCATGGAGATGTGATTCAGGATCACTTACCATGATTAAACCACACTTGAATGTGACAGTGTTTTTCTTTGCTTTTCAATGCTTTCCAATCTCTGGAGCTTTGATGTTGCTGCAAAATTCAATTTGAATTGTAACATGATGGCGATATAGCCTTGGATGAGATGTCAGATAAGGCAGGCCACAGTATGATTTAGCAGGAGCATGTCAGTATAATATTCTAATAAAATTATTGTTTAGACAAAACTGCGGGTGATAACTTAAGGACGGAACTACTTTTTGTCGGAAAAATCCATAGCTTAAAATGGAAAGACAGTTCCAAGCCGCTCTTTGTCATGTGAAGAGGAGTGAGGAATCAACCGGTAACAGCAAAAATGGCAGGTATTTTATATGTATAATTGACAGGACATAGACATTGCTTATGTTGCCCTTGTTCTCTATATATATTTCTGCTTCCACACAGATGGTCGCTTTTCGAAAGATACATATTAGGTATTAATGGTTGTAGTATTTTTAATGGATAGTTCAGTTTATTAGACAATAATACATTATTGTTCTGTGATGAATGGATGGGAAGTATTACCATTATACGATCATTTATTAAAGATACCTTTATCTCTGTGTAAGAGGAGGTGGGTCTAACATGGTATCCCCATGATATGTAACCTTTAAAGTTATAGTACTACATTTGAAGAACTATATTTTAAATATGATTGATTCTGTCCTGATTATTTAGAGTGTTTAGAAATTAATTGATCAATAAAAATGTGCTGCTCAAAGAAAAATATTGTATTGAGATCACAAGTCTGTGCACAGCTCGTGGCAGGCGTTCCCAGGCAGAAGAGCATACTTTCCACAACAAATCGCCAGTTTTTTATTAATATCACTTACATTGGAGTGCAAGCTCTGCTGGAGGTTTTTCAGCTATGTACCAACCTGCAACTACTTGGTGTTGTTCAGTCCTACAACTGCCTTACACCACAAGGGATCCACTAAGGAACTCTGGACTTAAACGCAGTGGCAAACCTGATTCAGGGTAAACAAGTCCTACAGTGGTATGAACAGATAGTAGGCCAGAGTGAAAATTGAATTATAATGCACAAGACTTGTCCTATAATCAAAATAAAAATCTATTTCAGTTAGTTGTAGGTAGAGAGATGGTCATAGTACAATCATATGGATCTATTCACTAGAATTCGAGAATAGCTCGAGGAGGTCAACTTTGGAGGTCAGATTCGGCTCCTGAGTTTGAGAAAAAAGCCCAGGTTACGAATCTTTCCCAATGAAAGTAATGGGAGGCAAAAGGATAGAAGCTATTTTTGAAACTAAGTCAAACTCTGGTGCTAAATTTAACTTATGGGTCACTTCACGAAAATCCGACTTTGGAGTCTCAAAATGAAAGTCGACTTCCAAAGTAGAATGTTAGAGAATAGACCCAATATATAAGCAGTCTGGCAGAAACATGTACAACACACAGAATTAAAAAGCAATTTGTGTAGGTGTAACGGGGACTATATGTTAACCTATTTTTTCTTGGCAATAAAATAGTTTGATATTTTTGAGAAAGTCACTTGAGTGAGACAAGTTCTATTTGGATATTTAAAATATATATGGTGTATGAGTAACAGGGCTTCGTCTCTGAGTTTTCATGAGAACAAATATATATATTTTTCCTGCATTTTAATTTTTTTACCTTACTTATTATTCATTTACTTGGTGTTTGAATAAAACTACTTAACATTTCCCCAAAATCACATTTTCTCCGGAAATATCAAAATACTAATAAACATTTTAGTGGAAGTCTGAACTATTTAAAAGCAGTTTTATTTAGCAGCATTAATATTATGCATCCCTGTGCAAATGTTTATCTCTTCCAGGTTCTGCTCCAAGATGCAGGTAGTAAAGCATTATACATTCATTAAACAGTGAACCTGTCAAATACATGTAACAACTTACATTTAGAGACTACACCAAAAAAAGATGAAATGTGTCATTTATTGACAATTGTTTTTACAATGAAAAAACTTTTGGACTAAAAAAAACATGTTTAACTGAAAGATTACAACACCTTATAGAGCCCTCTTTGCTCTGTATAGCTCTATGTTGTTTAGAATCTTTGCTTTGTATAGCACTATCAAGGGGGTGGAAATACTGTTTAGAATCTTTGAGCTGTATAGCTCTATCAGGGGTGGACATGTTGTTTAGAATCTTTGCTCTGTATATCTCTATCAGGGGGCAGACATGCTGTTTAGAATCTTTGCTCTGGTATAGCTCTATCAGGGGGCAGACATGTTGTTTAGAATCTTTGCTCTGTATAGCTCTATCAGGGGACGGACATGTTGTTTAGAATCTTTGATCTGTATTGCTCTATCAGGAGCGGACATGTTGTTTAGCATCTTTGTTCTATATAGCTCTATTAGAGGGTGGACATTTTATTTAGAATATTTGATCTATTTAGCTCTATCATGGGGCGAACATGTTGTTTAGAATATTTGCTCTGTATAACTCTATCAGAGATGCACATGCTGTTTAGAATCTTTGCTCTGTATAACTCTATCAGAGATGCACATGCTGTTTAGAATCTTTGCTCTGTATAGCTCTATCAGGTCACGGACAAGTTGTTTAGAATCTTAGGTCAGATCTTTATTTTCCTTGGGTCATGTGGCATATATCACCCTAGATTCTAAACAACTTGTCCGCCCCCTGATAGAGATATACACAAGAAAAAAAGACTCAATTAAGGTACTTAATTTGTATGCATTCATTAAAGCAATATGTCATTTAATGCTATATTGGCACAGTATTAAGGAATGCCTCTGTAGTAGGTCGTTGCCTATTATATTTATCAATTCTTTCCACAATCTGAAAATGCATAACCAATTATTTGAGCCGTAACCCTGCATAATGTGTAATACTCGTTGTTTGGGAGCAATCATTTCATGCCAGCTAGTTTATCAAAATATTGGATTAAAATTGAGGAGGAAAATACAGATGTCTGTTCATAATACACTTTTGTTAAGAATTTAAACGTATAGTCCACATATTTCAAAGAAAAATGATTTTATAAATATTTGTTATTGTTTAAATTAAAATGTAAATAAATATTTTCCTTTAAAACATATGTGTCTTTATGATAAATACATAGGGCATGAAGTAGGTAATTGTGAACTCTAAAAAGTGGCATACAGGCTTAAAATACTTGGCAATATAGATGTATGAGGAAAGAAAGAAGGACTCAGGAAGATAAAATTAAAATCATAATAAAAGCTCCTAAAAATTTTTTAAGTGCACAATGCAGTTTATCTGAGCATCAATTCATCTACATTTAGATTAACAAAAAAATAGAGAGAGGTACTGAATGATCCTGGCTAGAAAGGTTCTGGATGAGCCATTTAATATGCCCAAGCCAATTTACCAAATAATGTGCCAATATTATTTGCCATTTAATAAGCCCCAGCCAATTTACCCAATAATATGCCAGTATTATTTGCTATTTAATATTCCCCTGCCAATTTGCCCAATAATATGCCAGTACTTGCCATTTAATATGCCCCAGCCAATTTGCCCAATAATATGCCAGTATGATTTGCCATTTAATATGCCCCAGCCAATTTGCCCAATAATATGCCAGTACTTGCCATTTAATGTGCCCCTGCCAATTTGACCATTAATATGCCAGTATTATTTGCCATTTAATAAGTCCCAGCCAATTTGCCTAATAATATGCCAGTATTATTTGCCATTTAATATGCCCCAGCCAATTTGCCCAATAATATGCCAGTATTATTTGCCATTTAATAAGTCCCAGCCAATTTGCCCAATAATATGCCAGTATTATTTGCCCTTAATATGCCCCAGCCAATTTGCCCAATAATATGCCAGTATTATTTGCCCTTAATATTCCCCAGCCAATTTGCCCAAGAATATGCAAGTATTTGCTATTAATAGGCCCCAGACAATTTTCAGGACTTACCTTTTTCCCTGGTGGCTAGTGGCAGGCAGCATGGTGTCCCGGCGGTTGTGCAGAGAGGTCACGTGACCCAGCGCACGTCTGACATCAAAGCGCCAGTAACATGACCTGTCGGCACTTCCCTGTCACACTGCACGGGGAGCTGAACAGGCAGCACGGAGGTTTCTCTATCACACACTGCACGGAGGTTTCTCTGTCACACACTGCACGGAGGTTTCTCTGTCACACACTGCACGGAGGTTTCTCTGTCACACTGCGCGGAGGTTTCTCTGTCACACACTGCACGGAGGTTTCTCTGTCACACACTGCACGGAGGTTTCTCTGTCACACACTGCACGGAGGTTTCTCTGTCACACACTGCACGGAGGTTTCTCTGTCACACACTGCACGGAGGTTTCTCTGTCACACACTGCGCGGAGGTTTCTCTGTCACACACTGCACGGAGGTTTCTCTGTCACACACTGCACGGAGGTTTCTCTGTTACACTGCACGGAGGTTTCTCTGTCACACACTGCGCGGAGGTTTCTCTGTCACACTGCACGGAGGTTTCTCTGTTACACTGCACGGAGGTTTCTCTGTCACACTGCACGGAGGTTTCTCTGTCACACACTGCACGGAGGTTTCTCTGTCACACTGCACGGAGGTTTCTCTGTCACACACTGCACGGAGGTTTCTCTGTCACACTGCACGGAGGTTTCTCTGTCACACACTGCGCGGAGGTTTCTCTGTCACACACTGCACGGAGGTTTCTCTGTCACACTGCGCGGAGGTTTCTCTGTCACACACTGCCCGGAGGTTTCTCTGTCACACTGCACGGAGGTTTCTCTGTCACACTGCACGGAGGTTTCTCTGTCACACACTGCACGGAGGTTTCTCTGTCACACTGCACGGAGGTTTCTCTGTCACACTGCACGGAGATTTCTCTGTGCTGCCTGTTCGGCTTCCCGTGCAGCCTGCTCCCCGTGCAGCCTGCTCCCCGTGCAGCCTCTTCCGATTTCACCTCACCACCGTCTCTGCCGGCACGAGCAGCTAAAGGCATTCAAGGCAAGTGCCACCCTAGACACTTGCCTTGTTTGCCTCATGGTAAATACAGCGCTGGGACAATGTTAAGGCAATAGCATGGGCGGAATTCTTTTTATTTATTGAAAACGTGGCAATGTTACATGGAAACCAATGGAACGTTCCTGTAGTCACCATGGAAACCAATGGAACGTTCCTGCAGTCACCATGGAAACCAATGGAACGTTCCTGTAGTCACCATGGAAACCAATGGAACGTTCCTGTAGTCACCATGGAAACCAATGGAACGTTCCTGCAGTCACCATGGACACCAATGGAACGTTCCTGCAGTCACCATGGAAACCAATGGAACGTTCCTGCAGTCACCATGGAAACCAATGGAATATTCCTGCTGATTAGAACACTTTTGATAACTTTGACCCAAAACTGACTTTTCTAAATAATTCCTCTGAGCAGCATGGAGAAGAGTGATTTTGGCAAACATTGTCTGAAAGTAAAGGTGGACTTGAGCCTCCCAGAGTTTTGGTCATGGAAGGGTTCCGGAGGTTGTTACTGTCTGATCAGCGAGCTCGTTATCTAGGCTGATTGTAATGAAGGATGAGGAATGGATTCCACCTCTCACACATTGTGACTTATTATTAAAAGCAAACGTTAGAAATTCCATTGTGACAATTTGTCTTTTATTAATTTCTCCAAAGCAAAATTTGCCCATCTCCCAGTCACGAGCATACATAAACCATAAAAGGTTTTCACTGCTATATTTATGTCATTAATTTTTTAATATAAAAAGCCCTTCTGATATGAACTCGGCATTTAAAACGAGTCCAATTAATCTCCATGTTAAAAGTCTAAACAAACTTCATAACTAATTGCAGAGAGTCCTTGGCCAGTCATGAAGCTTGTATCCTTAAGGGAAATTTACATATCAAGTGAGAGCTTGGAGGAGGTGCATGCTGTGATATAATGATAATTGTCTCTCTCTACTTCCTGTACTTAATGTGATCTCACGTATGTGCAATGTTTAATATCGCTACATCATTCCCCCAAGGCTTCCTACAGGTGCATGATCAGTTTGGGATCTGTCCGCTTACTGCTACTGGGAGCCGATAACCTTCTCACATTAGTGCACTTACAGCATATATACGCCGGACACAACTCACTGTATACATTTACTATTAACCAGTGAAAGCATGGATCTACTAAGCAGCTACTGCCTGGTCTGCAGATGAAATGTTACATAAAGGATTTGCATGCTGGACTCATAGTGCAATTACATTGTTATGCTCTTTTTATGACTCAGAATGTTGGATGTCAGTGCTGCTGATTATTTAATTGATTTCTATCTGATCGCATATGACTTCAGTGAAGGCAGCAAGCAAAACTTATATGTGGCCAGGGCATGTGTAGTGCAGGAAAAGTTTCGGTGTGACTATTTAATATATTTAATAGTGACTAGGAGACAACTAGGCTCAAAAAGTGGATGTGATCTCTGAAACATTGGTAATTCTAGAGAATCCTAGGGTTTGCACAAAATACAGAAAACATTGAGCCCTTTGCCTTGGATGCATGATATGTAAACATATTCTCGTATTCCACTGAGCCCTGCGCCTTGGATGTGTGATATGTAAATATATTCTCGTATTCCACTGAGCCCTGCGCCTTGGATGTGTGATATGTAAACATATTATCGTATTCCACTGAGCCCTGCGCCTTGGATGTGTGATATGTAAACATATTATCGTATTCCACTGAGCCCTGCGCCTTGGATGTGTGATATGTAAACATATTATCGTATTCCACTGAGCCCTGCGCCTTGGATGTGTGATATGTAAATATATTCTCGTATTCCACTGAGCCCTGCGCCTTGGATGTGTGATATGTAAACATATTATCGTATTCCACTGAGCCCTGCGCCTTGGATGTGTGATATGTAAACATATTCTCGTATTCCACTGAGCCCTGCGCCTTGGATGTGTGATATGTAAACATATTATCGTATTCCACTGAGCCCTGCGCCTTGGATGTGTGATATGTAAACATATTCTCGTATTCCACTGAGCCCTGCGCCTTGGATGTGTGATATGTAAACATATTATCGTATTCCACTGAGCCCTGCGCCTTGGATGTGTGATATGTAAACATATTCTCGTATTCCACTGAGCCCTGCGCCTTGGATGTGTGATATGTAAACATATTATCGTATTCCACTGAGCCCTGCGCCTTGGATGTGTGATATGTAAACATATTCTCGTATTCCACTGAGCCCTGCGCCTTGGATGTGTGATATGTAAACATATTATCGTATTCCACTGAGCCCTGCGCCTTGGATGTGTGATATGTAAACATATTCTCGTATTCCACTGAGCCCTGCGCCTTGGATGTGTGATATGTAAACATATTATCGTATTCCACTGAGCCCTGCGCCTTGGATGTGTGATATGTAAACATATTCTCGTATACTACTGAGCCCTGCGCCTTGGATGTGTGATATGTAAACATATTCTCGTATTCCACTGAGCCCTGCGCCTTGGATGTGTGATATGTAAATATATTCTCGTATACCACTGAGCCCTTCGCCTTGGATGCATGATATGTAAACATAGTATCGTATACCACTGAGCCCTGCGCCTTGGATGCGTGATATGTAAACATATTCTTGTATACCACTGAGCCCTGCGCCTTGGATGCATGATATGTAAACATATTCTCGTATACCGCTGAGCCCTGCGACTTGGATGTGTGATATGTAAACATATTCTCGTATACCGCTGAGCCCTGCGACTTGGATGTGTGATATGTAAACATATTCTCGTATACCACTGAGCCCTGCGCCTTGGATGCATGATATGTAAATATATTCTCGTATACCACTGAGCCCTGCGCCTTGGATGTGTGATATGTAAACATATTCTCGTATACCAATGAGCGCTGCGACTTGGATGTGTGATATGTAAATATATTCTCGTATACCACTGAGCCCTGCGCCTTGGATGTGTGATATGTAAATATATTCTCGTATACCACTGAGCCCTGCGCCTTGGATGTGTGATATGTAAATATATTCTCGTATTCCACTGAGCCCTGCGCCTTGGATGTGTGATATGTAAACATATTCTCGTATTCCACTGAGCCCTGCGCCTTGGATGCGTGATATGTAAACATATTCTCGTATACCGCTGAGCCCTGCGACTTGGATGCATGATATGTAAACATATTCTCGTATACCACTGAGCCCTGCGACTTGGATGCGTGATATGTAAACATATTCTCGTATACCGCTGAGCCCTGCGACTTGGATGTGTGATATGTAAACATATTCTTGTATACCACTGAGCCCTGCGCCTTGGATGCATGATATGTAAACATATTCTCGTATACCACTGAGCCCTGCGCCTTGGATGCGTGATATGTAAACATATTCGTGTATACCACTGAGCCCTGCGCCTTGGATGCATGATATGTAAACATATTCTCGTATACCGCTGAGCCCTGCGACTTGGATGTGTGATATGTAAACATATTCTCGTATACCACTGAGCCCTGCGCCTTGGATGCATGATATGTAAACATATTCTCGTATACCACTGAGCCCTGCGCCTTGGATGTGTGATATTTAAACATATTCTCGTATACCAATGAGCCCTGCGCCTTGGATGTGTGATATGTAAATATATTCTCGTATACCACTGAGCCCTGCGCCTTGGATGTGTGATATGTAAATATATTCTCGTATACCACTGAGCCCTGCGCCTTGGATGTGTGATATGTAAATATATTCTCGTATTCCACTGAGCCCTGCGCCTTGGATGCATGATATGTAAACATATTCTCGTATACCGCTGAGCCCTGCGACTTGGATGCATGATATGTAAACATATTCTCGTATACCGCTGAGCCCTGCGACTTGGATGCATGATATGTAAACATATTCTCGTATTCCACTGAGCCCTGCGCCTAGGATGCATGATATGTAAACATATTCTCGTATTCCGCTGAGCCCTGCGCCTTGGATGCATTATATGTAAACATATTCTCGTATACCGCTGAGCCCTGCACCTTGGATGCATGATATGTAAACATATTATCGTATTCCACTGAGCCCTGCGCCTTGGATGCATGATATGTAAACATATTCTTGTATACCACTGAGCCCTGCGCCTTGGATGCATGATATGTAAACATATTCTCGTATACCACTGAGCCCTGCGCCTTGGATGCATGATATGTAAACATATTCTCGTATACCACTGAGCCCTGTGACTTGGATGCATGATATGTAAACATATTCTCGTATACTAGGCCCTTTGGATTTGTAGCAAGAAGTTTTGTTTGTATTTTCGAATTGCACTCCCTACAAACAGCATTGCGTCTCTCCAATCATATGTCATTTATTCCCTTGAAGTCAAGTCATGTTTAATATAAAGAAAGTGTAATGGTCACTTAGGAACCATCAAGCAAGGTTTCTCCTTACATCTCTCCACTTGCACATCCCACCATTTTGAAAGCTAAACGCGCTTCTCTCGCAAGTTCAAACAAAAAGCAGATACCTTGATCTGAAGCCGCTGATCTTTTTTATGTCACATCTGTAGAATAAGCCTTTTTAAGTGGAGCGACACTGAGAATCATAACTGGATCCTATTTGAAGTGTAAGGGTCTGGGTATTTTTCCTTTAAGATTTGGCATCCCCATGCCAACATGACACATCTGTGGTTTTGCTTTTTTGGATGGTTGTAATTTGCGCTTTACATGAATGTGTTAAATCTCTCCCAGAAGCCCCCTCTATCCTAATATCATCTTCCTAGTATAAAAATATAGTTATTCATGTTATTCATGGCATTTAGGATTTGCATGGTGGCCTCAGGTGAGTCTAGGATTTAGGGCGACAGCTGAGGTTTTAAACAAACTCATTCTCCCATGTTTGGATGAATACTTTGTATGAGGTTTGCAGGAGGAGGAGCTACGACATGGACCCTCCTCCCAGAGCATGCCCCCCCCCAGCATCCAGCGCAGTCACAGGAAGCATGTACCAGTCAACAGATGATGCACTTTTAGAAGGGCATATGATCACCAATAATATTCACTATCACCCCCCTGCATGTTTTAAAATGCCCAGCTTCACTAATTTGCAAAGTCATTGAATGATAGGACAAGAACCATCACAAACTGGTCCAAAAAAATGAAACAATTTTCCTAACAAGTAAACGAGCAGGTTTTTACTGGCTGCTTGGTTTATAGTTTGGCATTTGGGTACAATATAAAGAATTGCTGAATTTAATGGTACACTGCTTCACATAATGTCACAAGCACATGCAATGCAATTTCAAGAGACACAGATGGCCTAAGATGCCAGAGTTTCTACAAACAAAAATGTTAAATAACATGAGCAGAAATCAGCAACAGAGAAGTATTCCTTTCCCATTTTAAAGGGTACTTGGAAAACCGAACAACTAATTTCACTTATCTGTGCACATAATTTAAAGATGGACAATTCCTACTGAAGAGTAAAAGGATCAACATTTCCTAAAAATATATATATATATGTATTACTCAAAGCTCCTGAAATTTGCTATAGCTTATTCTTCTTAAACCCTTTGCATAGTCAAGATTTTAGGGCATATTTATTATGAAAAATTCCAATATGTTCTATGAACGGAAATGTCTGTGCAAAAATGGTGGATGTTTCTTGCTAAAACGGTAAACTATTCAATAATACAAGTAGCGTGTAATTATAGAAAGCTCTGAATAATGTTTTCTTACTAGTTTTGTACTTTTTCGGCTGGTCCGACAGTCTACCACAGGAAATTACATCTCAATGAAAAACACACTTCCTGTGTATTGAAGACATAACTGAATTTCATATCCAGGGGTCGTCACCCACATCGGTCATGGTGGACATTTACTGGTTCCTGTGATGGACAATTTAATGATGTTCTATGACCTTCACTGACCTTGTCATGGGCAAATGTCCTCTTATAGACCCTTTCATACCTTGATCCAAAATTATAAATTTGTGGCACTGGTATTATGATATAAATCTTTAGGAGTTTCAAAGTTTGAACAAAGCTAATGTATTAGTGAATGTGTATTAGTGTGAGGGTATTTTAGTGAGTGTGTATTAGTGAGTGTGTATTAGTGTGAGGGTATTTTAGTGAGTGTGTATTAGTGAGTGTGTATTAGTGTGAGGGTATTTTAGTGAGTGTGTTTTAGTGAGTGTGTATTAGTGTGAGGGTATTTTAGTGAGTGTGTATTAGTGAGTGTGTATTAGTGTGAGGGTATTTTAGTGAGTGTGTATTAGTGAGTGTGTATTAGTGTGAGGGTATTTTAGTGAGTGTGTATTAGTGAGTGTGTATTAGTGTGAGGGTATTTTAGTGAGTGTGTTTTAGTGAGTGTGTATTAGTGAGTGTGTATTAGTGTGAGCATGTATTAGTGAGTTTGTATTAGTGAGTGTGTATTAGTGAGTGTGTATTAATGTGAGTGTGTATTAGTGAGTGTGTATTAGTGAGTGTGTATTAATGTGAGTGTGTGTAAGTGAGTTGTATTAATGTGAGTGTGTATTAGTGAGTGTGTATTAGTGTGGGTGTCTATTTAGTTTGTCTGTATTAGTGTGAGTGTGTATTAGTGAGTGTGCATTAGTGTGAGTGTGTATTAGTGAGTGTGTATTAGTGTGAGCATGTATTAGTGAGTATGTATTAGTGTGAGAGTGTATTAGTGAGCGTGTATTAGTGAGCGTGTATTAGTGTGAGTGTGTATTAGTGAGTGTGCATTAGTGTGAGTGTGTATTAGTGTGCGTCTATTAGTTTGTGCGTATTAGTGAGTGTGTATTAGTGTGAGTGTCTATTAGTTTGTGTGTATTAGTGAGTATATATTAGTGTGAGAGTGTATTAGTGAGCGTGTATTAGTGTGAGTGTGTATTAGTGAGTGTGTATTAGTGTGAGTGTCTATTAGTGTGTCTGTATTAGTGTGAGTGTGTATTAGTGAGTGTTTATTAGTGAGTGTGTATTAGTGTGTGTCTATTAGTTTGTGTGTATTAGTGAGTGTGTATTAGTGTGAGTGTCTATTAGTTTGTGTGTATTGGTGAGTGTGCATTAGTGTGAGTGTGTGTGAGTGAGTGGGTATTCCTATTAATTGAAAGAAAAAACAATCTAAATCCTAATGTTACAGAGTGCCCCAGATGAATACAAAGAGAATAATACAAACTACATTGATACTCATCCAAGACCCCTCCTACTTGAAGGGGATTTTACCTTAAAATAATTTCAGCTACAGAGGAAATCAAATAAAAGGATTTCTATTACCATTAATTAAAAACGTCCAGAATTCAAACTATAGAAACGAGTCTCAAAAGGAGGAATATGGGCATATAAAGCCTACACACCTTCTTCCAGATAATTAATGAACGCCATTGTTTCAGCCTATGCGCTAGTATAAAGGAAGCCATTACAAGTGGATACGCTATGGTCTTGGATCTCATTGATTTCTCTAGAGCTTTACATCTGACCCAGCTCTCCCATGATAAAACCGAAGGAAAACACTTTACTCTGCATCCATTTCCTTCCTCCATAAATCTATCCCGACAAGTTATTAAAAGTAAGTACATTTCTTTCCTTTTTGATATATTAATGAACCAAGCCTATCTGTCCTTTAAATGTAACTGCCTAATAGATAAAGGTTTTCAAACTATTTCTTAAGAAACATTTAAGTTCTGGTATTTGCATAAATTAGACATAATTCCAACTGTGTACGCCTTTTCCCCTCACCGGCAAATTGAGAGATATTTAGATCTTTCTACCAGGCACAGCGTGTGCCAAATGAATTTATTCTTGGAAGATTTACTTTAGGGTTAGGCTCACACTACCATTACTACTCTCAGCCTGAATGCCGGAGGGTCTGTACTATGTTTAAGGTTAAATCCAAAATGAAAATGTAAATCTGGTGGAACTTGCCTCGAAGGCAATAAAATAAGTATCGCCCAAGTCCAGTTTTGGAGTCATGTTTCTTGACAAACAATTTAGACAATGGTCTTGGAAAAAAAAGAAAGGGGACATACAATGCTATCTCAAAAATGAGACAAAGTTATTAACAAAACTTACAAAAGCCAGGAGAAGAAAAAATTAAAAAAAGTTGAGGACTTACTGACTAAGTTTCCATGGGACTTAATAATTAGACTTACCCAGGGAACAAAAATCTGTCACTAGAACAATTAGGAGGTATATCTGAGTCAAATATAACTTAACAAGCCTCCTGCAGCTGACAAAGGGATAAAGAGATACAGAAAATGTACAGTTCAATATGTCAGGGAACTCAAAAATGTTCTTGATACTGATTCCTAAAAATATGACAAGTGTGAGAAATAAAATTGTCAAAAACCAGTATGTTTCGGCCACACGTTCTGTCTCTTGTTCCTCCAAAAGGTCAGAGGCAAAAGCATATCCTTAATGTGGATGTGTATTTAAAGCATTGGTACATGCAGTGTACGAGTCGGAGTTACAATGTGTGCAGTGTGGGGTATATGTGTCTTCTGGTCCTCAGAACCTGAATGTCAGCATGTGTTCTTGTAAGGCAAAAGTACAGACATTTATAAAACTTCTAAGCATACGCTGCTCAGTTATTGAAGAGAGGAAGATCATTTTTCTCTTTGTTTGCTCTTTATACAACTAGTTTGGACTCATTCGTTGTAATCACAGGGCTTATGTTATCACCATTTAGAAAAATAATTGAAGTTCATGTCCCAAATTTGAATATATCTGACAATAAAGTATTCACCGCTGTTTTTAATTATTCCTTTTTTTTTTTAAAAATGGGGGCGAGGGCTATCATTTCATACAACATGGGTTTAGCAAATATTTAATCTCTCCTTGGAGTGTATAAGTAATACGTTTGAGAAAGTGTAGTTGGAGCATGGGATAGCCTGCCAGTAGCAATGATAAGAACTAGACGCAATCAAGAATGAGATAAACACAGGGAGATCTGAATGAATTAGACACATAATGCTGTGAGAGTTTATGTCTGCATTATCTATTCCATAGTAAACGTAACAAATAACAAAGGCAATGGGAGTTATACATAACGATCTGCTGTGGGGCAAAGCTTTAAACATGGAGCAGTCACCAGTGGAATGTTCCTGGTGCTTACACCACTTTGATAATTTTTCCCCTGAATTACTAAAGTTCTAAAAGTGATGTAATACACAGGAATATTTCATTGGTTTCCATGGTGACCAATATAATGTTCCTTTACATCACTTTTAGAACTTTACCCCTTGTAAAGTTCTAAAAGTGATGTAAAAGAACATTATATTGGTTTCTATGGTGACTCAGGGGTAAAGTTCTAAAAGTGATGTAATCAGTAAGAGCATTCCATTGGTTTCTATGGTGATTCAGGGGTAAAGTTCTAAAAGTGATGTATATGAACATTCCATTGGTTTCTATGGTGATTCAGGGGTAAAGTTCTAAAAGTGATGTAAGAAGTAGGAACGTTCCATTGGTTTCCATGGTGATTCAGGGGTAAAGTTATAAAAGTGATGTAAAAGAACATTCCATTGGTTTCCATGGTGATTCAGGGGTAAAGTTAAAAAAGTGATGTAAGAAGTAGGAACGTTCCACTGCTTTCCATGGTGATTCAGGGGTAAAGTTCTAAAAGTGATGTAAGCAGTAGGAACGTTCCACTGGTTTCCATGGTGATTCAGGGGTAAAGTTCTAAAAGTGATGTAAGCAGTAGGAACGTTCCACTGGTTTCCATGGTGATTCAGGGGTAAAGTTCTAAAAGTGATGTAAAAGAACATTCCATTGGTTTCCATGGTGACTGCTCCACGGTTAACACTTTGCCACAAAATAATTCTGTTCACACAGATAACTCTTTATCAGTCACAATATAACATGACATTGTCATTACACAATCTAAAGATGCAAAAAAACCTTTGGCTCAGACATAGAGCAATGTACGATTCAAACTCTCAGCCCTTCCTCTAATCAGTCATGCAGACGGTGTCTCACATATGGTAGCTTACCATGCATAGGTGAAATTGATCTGTACACTCAGCACATATAATGAACATCCTGCAAGGCTGGAAGACGCTGAATTTCCGCCATTTTGGAACATTAATAAATGTTTGTTTTAAATTCCAGGAAGCATACTAGCAACGGCATTCTAATAAACCTTTCCTGTGATACAATACTAATATCTTTATGATCGACAGTCTTACATCGGAGGATCTCTCGTGAGTAAGGATCTGACTAATATGCTGCATCATCCTGTTATTAGTCAGATGTCATCTGCTTTTATCAAGATTTCTCTTCAATTGTACTGTCAAAGTGCTGTCTTACAGGGGGATAATCAGTCTTGTTTATAAGATGGAAATGCTAATGTAATGTAATCCACTCTACAACTGACTTTTATTTATGAGATCGGGGATAGAAAAAATGTAGTTCTGTTATTTTTCAACTCCCATGATCCTCAGCAAGCCTTCACCCAGGCAGATGCTTTGCTAGAATGCTAAATTATGAAAACAATATTATTACATTTAGTGTGTTTTTTTCTTGTCATAAAGTGTCCCACAGTTTCCAAAATCTTTTGCTTTCATTTCATTGCACAGCAGATTTCAGAACAACTCTTTCTCCAAAATTGTTAAAACATGGGAATGTTGATCCACAGAAATCATTGAGGCTTGACTGAATCATTGAGACTTGACTGAATCATAGAGGCTTGACTGAATCATTGAGACTTGACTGAATCATAGAGGCTTGACTGAATCATTGAGACCTGACTCAATCATAGAGGATTGACTCAATCATAGAGGTTTGAACTAATCATTGAGGCTTGACTGAATCATTGAGACTTGACTGAATCATAGAGGCTTGACTGAATCATTGAGACCTGACTCAATCATAGAGGATTGACTCAATCATAGAGGTTTGACCTAATCATTGAGGCTTGACTGAATCATTGAGGCTTGACTGAATCATTGAGACTTGGCTCAATCATAGAGGTTTGACTTAATCATTGAGACTTGACTCAATCATAGAGGTTTGACTGAATCATTGAGACTTGACTCAATCATAGAGGTTTGACCTAATCATTGAGGCTTGACTGAATCATTGAGACTTGGCTCAATCATAGAGGCTTGACTGAATCATTGAGACTTGGCTCAGTCATAGAGGTTTGACGGAATCAATGAAGCTTGACTGAATCACTGAGGATTCTGTCCCTTCTGTCCCTTAATACTGATTAAAAGCCAAAAACACAAATGAAAGAGGAAAATGTTGGCTACTTAGTCTATTGCCCAAACATACATGGGCCTAAAGTTGCTACTCTCTCCTGCTACACATATAGTAGCACATGCAATCTAAATCAACAGGTTTAATGGGAACCACATGCAATATGGAAAGGAACTGGGACAGACAGAATTAACAGGACCAAATGCACCAGAAACTATATACAAAACCTGTATTAAACCTGTGGTTAAAATAACATTTTATTAGGACCGCAGGTGAAGTGACTCTTGTAAGCGACAGTCAATTAAAACAAATCTAATAAAAGTGATAATCGTGTAATTTAATATGACCAGGAATTAGATAACGTAACTATTAGGAGAAAAGTAGCAGATTTGCATTATTTAGACAAAGTACAGCTTAGTAAACATGTCCTTACCTTGTTTTAGGGGAAGTTGTTAGCCATTCTTCATGTTTCTCAAATGTTATTAAGTAAGCTGCAATTTCCTGAAAGAACAAAGAGATACATGAAATGTTACAAGTGTATAGTGCGCTGTGTACACATCAACCTTGGATAGAAAACAGATATTTTACGGAAAGTCCCAGTACACAGAGGCTGTAGCGGCAGGTCACACAGTCTCGCCGCTGCCACTGCCGCGGCTCATTGGATTGTGCTGAGCTGGGCCTTTCTGCATTTTATTTGGCAGATATTTCTCTGTGTTTGTCAGTGATTTATTCTTTGACAATCTGGTGAGCGTTAATATTTTCCTTACACGCGGCACAGAATTCAACTGCTTCACCAGCGATCCTGCCAAACGCATTTCAATCCATAACCTTTCAAAGTTATCTTAAACAAACGCAGACACATGAAGAGTATGGTATTTATAGGATATTAGGATATGCAAAGCAAGAGATAAACAGACAGATAGATAGATAGATAGATAGATAGATAGATAGATAGATAGACAGAAAGCAGGCAAGACAGACAGACAGACAGACAGCTAGATAGAGAGAGAGAGAGAGAGAGATACAAATAAATAGATAGATAGATAGATAGATAGATAGAAATAGACAAATTTATAGATGATAGGTAGATAGATAAATACAAATAGATAGAAAGATAAATACAAATAAATAGAAAGATAGATATATTCGGAAAAATAGATAGATAGATAGATAGATAGATAGATAGATAGATAGATAGATAGATAGATAATTATATATACAGTTATAGATTTGTTTAAAATATATTAAAGGTTTTAAAACTAAATAAATCATCATGTCAGTAAAACGTATTTTCCTTTTTCATGTAGCAAAGATGCTCAGGGAGTTGTCCATAGAATAGCACTGGTTTTGACTCCTTAAAAGTCCTAACATATTGTGTAAGATTTACTGACTCTGACAAACCTGCCAGTTATTAAATACTCTATGGTGGATTCAACAGATGTTCATTAAAATGACAAAAGTATTGACATCTTTGCCCCAAAAATGCACATAGGTGATTTAGTAAATCCAGATGTAGCCGTCCTTGTCGTGGGATCTTTATTTGCATGGCAAGGAAACTTACAGATAAGGGATGAATATCAAGAACTCCAAGTCTGGCTACATCTGTATTTATCATAATGAGGTGCTATGACTTGCAACAAAGTACAGAGTGAAAAAACGTCTTCCAAACACACTCTGGACATGTTAATAATCCGATATCGGTATTTGCACTTTGAGTGATACAACTGGTCTCCAGCAGGAGTTATTCTAAAACGTCTCCCGTGCTCGAGGGGACACTCTCCTTCACTTCCAGAATGGCTTACAGGGTTCTCAATTAAATGAATTACATTTCTGTTTCAGCTGATACAATAAACAAATATTTCCCCATTAAAACTCTGGCCCGTTTTTCCTTCACTAAATCCAAATCCATCCATTTCCAGTGCAAATAGCAGTGGAAACAGCTGCACGAGAATTAACAAACAAACAAAAGCTCTTTCTGCCAACAAGAAACGAACAATTTGTTAACTGGGTCCTTGTTGTATTTTTTTTCCTTTCTTGTTTCCCCTCTGAATATCACCCAGATAACTTCACAAGCTTTGCCATTCTACTGAACGTCGAGCAACGAGAGAGAGAAAACGGTATGGGTACCTGAAGGTAAATTAAATATTTATAAACAAAACAACATCTTTGCAGATGGAATTACTGATTTATTAATAATTTTCATAAAAAGCCAGTGGGTGACAACTGCGTACATCATGTCTTCTCCTCCGAGGCAAGATTCAGCCCATTAGCTCTGGTTTTGGATTGGGTGCGTCGCGAATGCTTACAGTATACTGGCAGAGTTTGCCATTTAAATTAAGATAGGGCTGGCTATGTGTTTTTCATAAACTCTGAGCTAAGGGAAGCTGTGATAAATGGGAAATGCGAGATACATCTCAGAGAAGAACCAATGATGCAAAATTAGAGGCTGCAACGATTTATAAATCGTTAAGAAGTCACAGCATAATTTACCATTATTACCACGCAGTTACATTAACTTACTTAGGACTTTTTGGACACATTAGAATGAAGCGGTAATTTGAGTTCATTGATAATCTGGCTAATAGTCAGTTGTAGATGGAATTTGGCAGGTTTCTGATCATTAGGATCCTGAATTGATTCCTAAACTCAGATAAAGTTTGGTTTAATAGCTCTTTGGGCAGCACAATATCAGAGATTCGCTACTTGTAACAAAACCATAACTTTATCAAAACACTTAAACAACTGCTAATAGGTCTTGGAAAAACAGATAACGGAAATTAAAGGGATATTTAGTTAAAAATTCTATAAAGAATGGAAGTGTGAAAGACTAGATTCCCCCCGTGCTAGCTGGTTTTATATGTCCAACTACAGAATGCTAATTCACAGTACAAAAGAGACATTGGGGTGGAGCAGACCCCAACACAAAATAGGGTTAGAGCAAATTAAAAGGACACTTAAATATTGCTTATTTTGTGACCAATATTGTTACCAGAATTGCACAACAATGCATAAACTAAGTGAAATATTTGTTCTGTATTTGTCTGTGGTGTCTCATGCTTATGACATCAGTGTGTGGCTTGATTTGCAAATTCCCTCTATCCTCTTGAAAATTAGTTCATTTGCATATCAAATAAAAAGGTGACATCATAATTAGGAGAAACGACAAATCGAAAACACATTTTTCATTATACGCATTTTGCTGCAAATCTTCTAACAATTTATAGATCCTTTAATTCACTACATTCACAGTATAAGCAGTGTTTGTGGGATACAGTCACAGTGTAAGCAGTGTTTAGGTGACAGTCACAGTATAAGCAGTGTTTGGGTGATACAGTCACAGTATAAGCAGTGTTTGTGTGATACAGTCACAGTGTAAGCAGTGTTTAGGTGACAGTCACAGTATAAGCAGTGTTTGGGTGATACAGTCACAGTATAAGCAGTGTTTGTGTGATACAGTCACAGTGTAAGCAGTGTTTAGGTGACAGTCACAGTATAAGCAGTGTTTGGGTGATACAGTCACAGTATAAGCAGTGTTTGGGTGATACAGTCACAGTATAAGCAGTGTTTAGGTGATGCAGTTACAGTATAAGCAGTGTTTGGGTGATACAATCACAGTATAAGCAGTGTTTAGGTGACACGGTCACAGTATAAGCAGTGTTTAGGTGACACGGTCACAGTATAAGCAGTGTTTGGGTGATACAGTCACAGTATAAGCAGTGTTTAGGTGACACGGTCACAGTATAAGCAGTGTTTAGGTGACACGGTCACAGTATAAGCAGTGTTTAGGTGACACGGTCACAGTATAAGCAGTGTTTAGGTTGACAGACTCATTTTAAGTATCATACTGTATGTTTTTCTTTCTTTTAGTGTAACTTGTATTTTGAACTAATTGTGACCCATTACAAAGTTGCTCCCTAGTAAGTTATCCCTTACCCGTTCTTAGCCCTAGTTTTCCAACAGCAAAGACCTTGGGGACTGACGTTTGATGGGACAGCGCAGCTGACAAACAATGTAGAGATTACATTTTTCAGAAACTAAATACAACAAAAATCGCTCTTGAATTCTAGCCCCAAAATATATAAAATAATAAAAATGGAAAAAAGCAGTACAAAAATAAAAACCTATTATTATATATTACAATTTCCATCTTCAATGAGCAGGCCTCATTAATCATGGGTTTCTTATTTTAGGGGAACTAACCTAATATACTAACACTGAATAATTCCCCCAAATAGTGGTGAGTACCCCAAAACATCTCCAATTGGCGCCTACTATTTCGGTAACTTTCCGAACAGTGATTTGGCAGAAAGTGTAAGTCACTTTAAATGGGAGAAACATAAACAAGATGGAACAGGTATCATTTGCCTACCTACCTTGCTCTCTATAGTGCATTCCCCTGCTCTCTATAGTACACTCCATCTCCTCCCATCACAAAGCTATTATCTCATCTCTATGATTACTCCAGACAGTTAGACTGTCACACCAGAGAATATGGATGCTTTGCACAGTATGGAAATTATAACACACATTAACTGCCTGGAAACGGTTTGCCTGAGGCGACTAGAATCCAATTCCCCTCCACAGACAGGAGAATATTACTACCAACCAATTCCAATATGCACTGTCTCTGCGCTGGGTCTGGCCTCTGTACGGCAATGATGTAATATACGGCCACCCCTTGGCTGGAATACAGGAAGCTAAACATATCTTTGCTTTGTGTTGTTTTCTCTCTAACCCCCCCAAAAATAACCAATTAAGGTTCAAATAGAAGGAGAGACACAGAGCCTGAACAGTACCGTTTGCAACCCCACTGCATAGTCTGCTCACTAGAGTATCCACCCCACTGCATAGCCTGCTCACTACAGTATCCACCCCACTGCATAGTCTGCTCACTACAGTATCCACCCCACAGCATATTCTGCTCACTACAGTATCCACCCCACTGCATAGTCTGCTCACTACATTATCCACCCCACTGCATAGTCTGCTCACTACAGTATCCACCCCACTGCATAGTCTGCTCACTACAGTATCCACCCCACTGCATAGTGTGCTCACTACAGTATCCAACCCACCGCATAGTCTGCTCACTACAGTATCCACCCCACTGCATAGTCTGCTCACTACAGTATCCACCCCACTGCATAGTCTGCTATGTGCAGTATCCACCCCACCGCATAGTCTGCTCACTACAGTATCCACCCCACTGCATAGTCTGCTCACTACAGTATCCACCCCACTGCATAGTCTGCTCACTACAGTATCCACCCCAATGCATAGTCTGCTCACTACAGTATCCACCCCACTGCATAATCTGCTATGTGCAGTATCCACCCCACTGCATAGCCTGCTCACTACAGTATCCACCCCACTGCATAGTCTGCTCACTACAGTATCCACCCCACTGCATAGTCTGCTCTGTAAAGTATCCACCCGACCGCATAGTCTGCTCACAACAGTATCCACCCCACTGCATAGTCTGCTCACTACAGTATCCACCCCAAGCATATTCTCACTACAGTATCCACCCCACTGCATAGTCTGCTCACTACAGTATCCACCCCACCGCATAGTCTGCTCACTACAGTATCCACCCCACTGCATAGTCTGCTCTGTGCAGTATCCACCCCACTGCATAGTCTGCTCGCTGCAGTATCCATCCCACCACATAGTCTGCTCACTACAGTATCTACCCCACAGCATAGTCTGCTCACTTCAGTAACCACCCCACTACATAGTCTGCTCACTACAGTATCCACCCCACTGCATAGTCTGCTCTGTGCAGTATCCACCCCACAGCATAGTCAGCTCTGAGCAGTATCCACTGTCTGCAAGGAAAACACGGCCATTATTATTTCCTAACTGAAGCAATCACTGATTCTCTTTAAGAAAAGTAGAGGGACATGGTTGTAACTTCTTCACAAGGGGAAGATTCTAGTCTGGTTCTTAATGGGTCCATGATGAGACCTCACCTTGAATATGCAGTTCAGTTATGGAAGTCTTGTCTAAAAAGGACATTATGGAACTAGAGAAAGTACAGAGGAGGGCTACAAAACCAATAAGGGGAATGGACAGGTTTAGTTATGAAGAAAGGCTGGAAAAGTTACATGTGTACATGCTAGAGAAACGGCGGCTTTTCCCATTGAAATCAGAATATGAATTTGCTGAAATAAATGACGGTTTTGGCTTCTTTTGGACCAACAGCGGAAAACAAGGAATAGGAAAAGGGGTGAGCTTTATGGACGCAACCCTTTTTTCAACCTAAACTACTAGTAACTATGTATGTAACATAAAATAATACATAGATGAGCTCAGCTGGCCCTGTACACTGTATAGAAGAATATATAGAAGAGCTCAGCTGGCCATGGATAATGCAGAGTTACATCTTTACACACTGTCACTTTATAACAATGCATTATACAGGACCAACTCTGTTCTTCTAGCAGGAGAAACTCACCAGACCCTGCACAATGTATAGAAGAATATATAGAAGAGCTCAGCTGGCCCTGTACACTATATAGAAGAATATATAGAAGAGCTCAGCTGGCCATGGATAATGCAGAGTTACATCTTTACACACTGTCACTTTATAACAATGCATTATACAGGACCAACTCTGTTCTTCTAGCAGGAGAAACTCACCAGACTCTGCACAATGTATAGAAGAATATATAGAAGAGCTCAGCTGGCCATGGATAATGCAGAGTTACATCTTTACACACTGTCACTATATAACAATGCATTATACAGGGCCAACTCTGTTCTTCTAGCAGGAGAAACTCACCAGATCCTGCACAATGTATAGAAGAATATATAGAAGAGCTCAGCTGGGCATGGATAATGCAGAGTTACATCTTTACACACTGTCACTTTATAACAATGCATTATACAGGGCCAACTCTGTTCTTCTAGCAGGAGAAACTCACCAGATCCTGCACAATGTATAGAAGAATATATAGAGAGCTCAGCTGGCCATGGATAATGCAGAGTTACATCTTTACACACTGTCACTTTATAACAATGCATTATACAGGGCCAACTCTGTTCTTCTAGCAGGAGAAACTCACCAGATCCTGCACAATGTATAGAATAATATATAGAAGAGCTCAGCTGGCCATGGATAATGCAGAGTTACATCTTTACGCACTGTCACTTTATAACAATGTATTATACAGGACCAACTCTGTTCTTCTAGCAGGAGAAACTCACCAGACCCTGCACAATGTATAGAAGAATATATAGAAGAGCTCAGCTGGCCATGGATAATGCAGAGTTACATCTTTACACACTGTCACTTTATAACAATGCATTATACAGGACCAACTCTGTTCTTCTAGCAGGAGAAACTCACCAGACCCTGCACAATGTATAGAAGAATATATAGAAGAGCTCAGCTGGCCATGGATAATGCAGAGTTACATCTTTACACCCTGTCACTTTATAACAATGCATTATACAGGACCAACTCTGTTCTTCTAGCAGGAGAAACTCACCAGGCCCTGCACAATGTATAGAAGAATATATAGAAGAGCTCAGCTGGCCATGGATAATGCAGAGTTACATCTTTACACACTGTCACTTTATAACAATGCATTATACAGGACCAACTCTGTTCTTCTAGCAGGAGAAACTCACCAGACCCTGCACAATATATAGAAGAATATATAGAGAGCTCAGCTGGCCATGGATAATGCAGAGTTACATCTTTACACACTGTCACTTTATAACAATGCATTATACAGGACCAACTCTGTTCTTCTAGCAGGAGAAACTCACCAGGCCCTGCACAATGTATAGAAGAATATATAGAAGAGCTCAGCTGGCCATGGATAATGCAGAGTTACATCTTTACACACTGTCACTTTATAACAATGCATTATACAGGACCAACTCTGTTCTTCTAGCAGGAGAAACTCACCAGGCCCTGCACAATGTATAGAAGAATATATAGAAGAGCTCAGCTGGCCATGGATAATGCAGAGTTACATCTTTACACACTGTCACTTTATAACAATGCATTATACAGGGCCAACTCTGTTCTTCTAGCAGGAGAAACTCACCAGGCCCTGCACAATGTATAGAAGAATATATAGAAGAGCTCAGCTGGCCATGGATAATACAGAGTTACATCTTTACACACTGTCACTTTATAACAATGCATTATACAGGGCCAACTCTGTTCTTCTAGCAGGAGAAACTCACCAGACCCCGCACAATGTATAGAAGAATATATAGAGAGCTCAGCTGGCCATGGATAATGCAGAGTTACATCTTTACACACTGTCACTTTATAACAATGCATTATACAGGACCAACTCTGTTCTTCTAGCAGGAGAAACTCACCAGACCCTGCACAATGTATAGAAGAATATATAGAAGAGCTCAGCTGGCCATGGATAATGCAGAGTTACATCTTTACACACTGTCACTTTATAACAATGCATTATACAGGGCCAACTCTGTTCTTCTAGCAGGAGAAACTCACCAGACCCTGCACAATGTATAGAAGAATATATAGAAGAGCTCAGCTGGTCATGGATAATGCAGAGTTACATCTTTACACACTGTCACTTTATAACAATGCATTATACATGGCCAACTCTGTTCTTCTAGCAGGAGAAACTCACCAGACCCTGCACAATGTATAGAGGAATATATAGAAGAGCTCAGCTGGCCATGGATAATGCAGAGATAACTGCTTCAGGCCAATGTTAGGAGTATGGAGATAAGTGCAAGGTCAGTATTGGTATCTGCACTCACTGTATATATAATATAAATAGCTGCACGTTGTAGTTATTGGTCAGATCTCTTCCAGTATAACATTTCAGACTTACATTCAGAGCATCTGGATTCCCTAAATGTAACCAGTTACTGTGCCATTGTGTAAATAAGAATTGAGTCACAGAGGTTAAGAGCAGATACAAGATGCACAGTCTCCAGACAGAGAGACCTCTGTTCAGTTATTGGTTTTCCTATTCTCTCTCCAGTGTACAGTATTTACTGCAATCAGACTGCTGGCAGAGAAAGCTGTAGGGTTCTCACAGTCCCTTGTCAGCGATCTGGGGCATGTGCAGATTAGTCCTTTCCCTGTCACTCATCTGACCAAAATCGCCTCGAAACTGTTCAGTGTCAGAGACACAAGTTGTTTGTAGCAAATACACAACAAAATCAGGGTCGTCCCCTCCAGCAGGGAATAAATGCAGTGACGGGGGAGGAAAAGATTAAACGTGTAAATGCAACCTGTGAGCTAGCTGCAAGGTTTGCAAGGGAAAATCAGATTTTTACATTTTTATGGGTAAATTGTGTTTTTTGCTTTTATTGAACACTTGAATCAGGGTTTTCTACCACCTGGAGCCTCATCATGAGCAGAATGAATTATCTACATCTGGATATTATTAGGACTTGTTGGGGATTGGACAATGGGGAGGCTCTGTTACCTCTCTTCCTGAAGAAGTCAAGTGGAATGTGAGGACATGTGTTGAAGAGGGTGTGAGGGTGAGGGGGGGGGAGTGCAATAATAATGCTCAGGTTCTTTATTGTTTAAAATTATTTTTAAGTTTGTAGTGTGGATAACCTTTGCTTCAGGGGATCTACCTGTATCTATCTGTGCTCCTGATTTGCTACTGGTGTTTAATTCATGAGAGCTGGTCTCAGTGCAAGAACTGATTTGTGAGTTTTACCAATAAAAGTGTGTGTAATAATGTATATACTGTTATACTGATTCTTCCTATGTCTCAATGTATAATGCATTGTTATAAAGTGACAGTGTGTAAAGATGTAACTCTGCATTATCCATGGCCAGCTGAGCTCTTCTATATATTCTTCTATACATTGTGCAGGGCCTGGTGAGTTTCTCCTGCTAGAAGAACAGAGTTGGCCCTGTATAATGCATTGTTATAAAGTGACAGTGTGTAAAGATGTAACTCTGCATTATCCATGGCCAGCTGAGCTCTTCTATATATTCTTCTATACATTGTGCAGGGCCTGGTGAGTTTCTCCTGCTAGAAGAACAGAGTTGGCCCTGTATAATGCATTGTTATAAAGTGACAGTGTGTAAAGATGTAACTCTGCATTATCCATGGCCAGCTGAGCTCTTCTATATATTCTTCTATACATTGTGCAGGGTCTGGTGAGTTTCTCCTGCTAGAAGAACAGAGTTGGTCTTGTATAATGCATTGTTATAAAGTGACAGTGTGTAAAGATGTAACTCTGCATTATCCATGGCCAGCTGAGCTCTTCTATATATTCTTCTATATATTGTGCGGGGTTTGGTGAGTTTCTCCTGCTAGAAGAACAGAGTTGGTCCTGTATAATGTATTGTTATAAAGTGACAGTGTGTAAAGATGTAACTCTGCATTACCCATGGCCAGCTGAGCTCTTCTACATATTCTTCTATACATTGTGCAGGGTCTGGTGAGTTTCTCCTGCTAGAAGAACAGAGTTGGCCCTGTATAATGCATTGTTATAAAGTGACAGTGTGTAAAGATGTAACTCTGCATTATCCATGGCCAACTGAGCTCTTCTATATATTTTTCTATACATTGTGCAGGGTCTGGTGAGTTTCTCCTGCTAGAAGAACAGAGTTGGTCCTGTATAATGCATTGTTATAAAGTGACAGTGTGTAAAGATGTAACTCTGCATTATCCATGGCCAGCTGTGCTCTTCTATATATTCCTCTATACATTGTGCAGGGTCTGGTGAGTTTCTCCTGCTAGAAGAACAGAGTAGGCCCTGTATAATGCATTGTTATAAAGTGACAGTGTGTAAAGATGTAACTCTGCATTATCCATGGCCAGCTGAGCTCTTCTATATATTCTTCTATACATTGTGCAGGGTCTGGTGAGTTTCTCCTGCTAGAAGAACAGAGTTGGCCATGTATAATGCATTGTTATAAAGTGACAGTATGTAAAGATGTAACTCTGCATTATCCATGGCTGCTGATATCGTCTAAACATTGTGCAGGGCCAGCTAAGCTCTTCTATGTATTCTTCTATACATTATCTATGGCCAGCTGAGCTCTTCTAGTTGGATACTCTCCATGTTTAGCTCTGCACAATGTCTAGTGAAGTCCATTAGTTTGTTAGATTTTGTCACACTGTTACCCAGCTCAAAGCTAAGCATCTCAGGAGAAACAGTCCCACCTCCTCCTCATTTATATATTAAGCAATTCAGATCAGATCAAACTGTAACACTTCCAATTACACAGCACAAGTCACTAAGAATAAAAACCTACTGCAGGATTTCACAGCTATCGAGGGGCATGTTTTGTGGCAGGGCTGATTACTAGACTGTAAGCTCTCTGCACCCATCTGATTGCCCATGATTCCACGGACATACCATGTGAAATAAACCACCAGGATTTGTATTCTGTGGGACCAATAAACGTGCGTGCATTCTAATTGTCATGTTTGCTCTGTATTCCAGTTTGTTCTTTTTACCTTTCACATATTTGGCTGGTGCTCACAGTCATCAAAATGACAAATTGCACCATTTTACTCTACACGGTTTCCGTACATAAAATGGATTTTTTGCAAGCCATATTTACCTTAAAGCTATCCTTTAAATGTGTCTTTATTTTATATAATCCACAATTTAAGTATCACAAAGGAAGCATATAATGGTGCTTCGGAGGAATACAATTTAACCCTTTTCTGGTCCTGTGTCATGTCTATCAAACTACAAAACTATGTGCGACACACCCCATTGGGACAAAAAGTGTTAATTACCGGGAAGGTCAGTTGCCACTAGTCATTTTTATTGGGGTATTTTTTTCATTTATTGGCATACCGGAGCTAGATCGTTTGTGCCAAAATAAAATGATCTGTTAGCCATAAGAACTAAACGAATTGCAGTCCTCACTGAATGTCACCCGGAGTTTGGATAAAGGTGAATACATGACCAGAGCAAAAAAGATTTCTTAAGCCTTACCCTTTAACATTCCTACTGGCTGACGCTTTCCTTAAAATTATGCGTTCTGCAGAGATAACAGCAGCCGAGGAACTGGAGGCGCATGTATCTTTACTTAAAATACACAAAACAACACAACCGTATACCAAAGGAATGTGCTGCTGGAACAAGATGGAAGCCTTTTAACCCATTAGTGAACAGACTGTTTTGAAATGTGTGTACCCTTGTTGATCGAGGCTATTTTAACACTTCTTTGTTTTAGCTTTAATTTTCCTCTTTCTCGTTTACTTATTTATTGTTTTTATCGGCTTAAGATTCTATAAATTTTATCATATCTAATTTACTATAATAAAATCATAAAATACGCTGAAAAAGTGAGAAAAAAACATTCTAAATTTGACCTTAAAAAATCATTTAAACAATTACCAACAATAAAAAAGACCCCGTCTATATCGTTTCAAATATTTGTTCTGAGTTTAACAATACAAATGTTTACATTGTTTTTTTTTTTTTGCAAGTTATAGGGCAATAATTAAAAGTGGTAGTGTTTTTTTGTTTTTTTTGTTTTCTATCCATTTTCTTCTGTGGTGACCTTTTGGATTCTAACCCATCTGTAACCCTAGGGTTAATTTACATGATCTAGGGTTAGTTTGGACCGCGGTGTCATATTGGAGGAGGTTTCTGCCTTCCAATATGGTGCCTACAATCACTCTGTGGATGCATAGAAACGTTAGAGCAACACCTTGATCATGGTAGTGAATCACGTCAGTTGCTCGTTTTAACACAGGATAAATATATACATCTATATGGTCCTACTGCAGGCAAATAGTATATTTATAAGTATCTAAACATCCTTTGCTCCAAGGGGTTAAAGAGACAGTAACCATTATTTTGGATAAACAAACATTAAGCATTGTTTTTATTAAGTCTATAATGTGTTTTATTATTTTTATTATATATATATTATTGCATGTTCTTAACATTTTGGGTTTGATTTTGTAGGGAGAGTTCCTTTGCAATCAAGTATTATATAATTGCCAACAGTCCTGCGTTTTGTCATTTCCTTGGGTTTATCCCTGCATTAACCCCTGCCTCACAGACAGCAATGTACTTAAACTGTGTCTGTCTCTCAGCCTAGACGTGAATTAGTGGAGGGTAGTGGATGTATGGAATAGTCTTCCATTAGAAGTGGTAGAGGTTAATACAGTGAAGGAGTTTAAGCATGCATGGGATAGGTATAAGGCTATCCTAGATATAAGATAAGGTCAGGGACTAATGATAGTATTACATTACTGAGAGGGTAGTGGATGTATGGAATAGTCTTCCAGTAGAAGTGGTAGAGGTTAATACAGTGAAGGAGTTTAAGCATGCATGGGATAGGTATAAGGCTATCCTAGATATAAGATAAGGTCAGGGACTAATGATAGTATTACATTACTGAGAGGGTAGTGGATGTATGGAATAGTCTTCCAGTAGAAGTGGTAGAGGTTAATACAGTGAAGGAGTTTAAGCATGCATGGGATAGGTATAAGGCTATCCTAGATATAAGATAAGGTCAGGGACTAATGATAGTATTACTTTACTGAGAGGGTAGTGGATGTATGGAATAGTCTTCCAGTAGAAGTGGTAGAGGTTAATACAGTGAAGGAGTTTAAGCATACATGGGATAGGTATAAGGCTATCCTAGATATAAGATAAGGTCAGGGACTAATCAAAGTATTACTTTACAGAGAGGGTAGTGGATGCATGGAATAGTCTTCCAGTAGAAGTGGTAGAGGCTAATACAGTGAAGGAGTTTAAGCATGCGTGGGATAGGTATAAGGCTATCCTAGATATAAGATAAGGTCAGGGACTAATGAAAGTATTACTTTACTGAGAGGGTAGTGGATGCATGGAATAGTCTTCCAGTAGAAGTGGTAGAGGTTAATACAGTGAAGGAGTTTAAGAATGCATGGGATAGGTATAAGGCTATCCTAGATATAAGATAAGGCCAGGGACTAATGAAAGTATTACTTTACTGAGAGGGTAGTGGACGTATGGAATAGTCTTCCAGTAGAAGTGGTAGAGGTTAATACAGTGAAGGAGTTTAAGCATGCATGGGATAGGTATAAGGCTATCCTAGATATAAGATAAGGCCAGGGACTAATGAAAGTATTACATTACTGAGAGGGTAGTGGATACATGGAACAGTCTTCCAGTAGAAGTGGTAGAGGTTAATACAGTGAAGGAGTTTAAGCATACATGGGATAGGTATAAGGCTATCCTAGATATAAGATAAGGCCAGGGACTAATGAAAGTATTACATTACTGAGAGGGTAGTGGATGTATGGAATAGTCTTCCAGTAGAAGTGGTAGAGGTTAATACAGTGAAGGAGTTTAAGCATGCATGGGATAGGTATAAGGCTATCCTAGATATAAGATAAGGCCAGGGACTAATGGAAGTATTACATTACTGAGAGGGTAGAGGATGCATGGAATAGTCTTCCAGTAGAAGTGGTAGAGGTTAATACAGTGAAGGAGTTTAAGCATGCATGGGATAGGTATAAGGCTATCCTAGATATAAGATAAGGCCAGGGACTAATGACGTATTACATTACTGAGAGGGTAGTGGATGTATGGAATAGTCTTCCAGTAGAAGTGGTAGAGGTTAATACAGTGAAGCAGTTTAAGCATGCATGGGATAGGTATAAGGCTATCCTAGATATAAGATAAGCCCAGGGACTAATGAAAGTATTACATTACTGAGAGGGTAGTGGATGCATGGAATAGTCTTCCAGTAGAAGTGGTAGAGGTTAATACAGTGAAGGAGTGTAAGCATGCATGGGATAGGTATAAGGCTATCCTAGATATAAGATAAGGCCAGGGACTAATGAAAGTATTACATTACTGAGAGGGTAGTGGATGCATGGAATAGTCTTCCAGTAGAAGTGGTAGAGGTTAATACAGTGAAGGAGTTTAAGCATGCATGGGATAGGTATAAGGCTATCCTAGATATAAGATAAGGCCAGGGACTAATGAAAGTATTACGTTACTGAGAGGGTAGTGGATGCATGGAATAGTCTTCCAGTAGAAGTGGTAGAGGTTAATACAGTGAAGGAGTTTAAGCATACATGGGATAGGTATAAGGCTATCCTAGATATAAGATAAGGTCAGGGACTAATGAAAGTATTACATTACTGAGAGGGTAGTGGATGTATGGAATAGCCTGCCAGCAGAAGTGGTAGAGGTAAACACAGTCAAGGAGTTTAAGCATGTGTGGGATAGGTATAAGGCCATCCTAGATATAAGATAAGGTCAGGGACTAATGAAAGTATTACATTACTGAGAGGGTAGTGGATGTATGGAATAGCCTGCCAGCAGAAGTGGTAGAGGTAAACACAGTCAAGGATTTTAAGCATGTGTGGGATAGACACAAGGCTATCCTAGCTATAAGACCGGGAACGGGGGACTAATAAAAGTACTCAAAAAAAAAAATTGGGCAGACTAGATGGACCGAATGGTTCTTATCTGCCGACACATTCTATGTTTCTATGTTTCTATGAATTAATGAGCTCCAGCCGTCTGGTATTTGGCCAGAGATCCATGTTGCAGATCATGCGACGCTGTGTGACATCACATGCCACTTCCTAACTCCTCCCTCTTTGGACTCCCCTGATTTTGCTTCTCAGAATACAGAAGAGGAATTTAGGCAAGTGCAATATCCCCTTCTATACTATACCGCTAAGGTGAGCTTGTGTCAGTGTGCACAAGGTGAGACATAACATCCAGTGCTCACTTACAGCTTACCATTGACCACTTATGCGTGGCTGAGCATCATGGGCAATGTGGATCCAGTTATATTGAATAAGGAGAGAAGGGCCGAGATACACACACGCCAGCAATCTTGTTCTTCTACTGCTTTAGACTGACCTTGAAAGAACATGGGGTAACTTGTGACCACCCAATCCCCCTACACCTTCCTTCACCCACCCAAGATAGAAAAATGATATAGCAACTCGATAAAAAGATTAAAAGATTTCACACTTTATGTTTAAATGATAAATATGTCATCCTTGGTGTGGGGAAACCTGCCTGAGAATGTGCACGATTATCCCTGTCTGTCATGACAGCATAAAGATGCGTTTGTTTCTTTACATCACTGGCCAAAAAAACCTCCACAAAGGAAAATCTTCTTGACATTCTGGAAAATTACGGAGATTATCTCGTCCCAATAAATACATGTAAGAGCACTGTTACGAGCTGTTTGTGCGAATTCTCTGTTAGGATGGCATTTTTAGTCCAAAGTTTTTGAAAATTGAAACCCACAGCTGATTAAACATATGAATAAGGTCACATCTTTCTAATAATGTGTGTAAAATAATGCTTAATTCAGGATCTCAATAAATAAGCCTGGTCAAATTGAATTTCACAGTGCTGTTTCCTATTACTTTTTATTTTACAATAGGTACAAAATATAAGGCAGATTTGTTTTGTGGGTTTTTTTTTTTTTTTTTTAGAAAAATTGAATATTCCCTAAGAATTAATTTTAGTGTAAATAATTATTATAATTCTAATGTGATAACTATTGAATTAATTGCATGTATCTGCTATTACCCTTTTTACCATTATCTTGTAATTTATTTATTTATTTTTATTGTGCTGTCTTCCTGTAGTGTACCTTAATCCGTTTCTGATGGTTTCTCCATCTCTACTCTCTCAAGTCAATTTACTTTTTTCTTTCCCATCCCCCTCTCTGTTTCTGTTTTTTTCTACAGCCCTCTCTCTCTGTTGCTCTCCTCTTTTTCTCTCTTCTACTCACCTTCCTATTTAACTATGGTTGCCTCTCTCTTCTACGCACCTTCCCGTTACACTATGGTTGCCTCTCTCTTCTACGCACCTTCCTATTACACTATGGTTTCCTCTCTCTTCTACGCACCTTCCCGTTACACTATGGTTGCCTCTCTCTTCTACGCACCTTCCCATTACACTATGGTTGCCTCTCTCTTCTACGCACCTTCCCATTACACTATGGTTGCCTCTCTCTTCTACGCACCTTCCCATTACACTATGGTTGCCTCTCTCTTCTACTCACCTTCCTGTTACACTATGGTTGCCTCTCTCTTCTACGCACCTTCCTATTACACTATGGTTGCCTCTCTCTTCTACGCACCTTCCCATTACACTATGGTTGCCTCTCTCTTCTACTCACCTTCCTATTACACTATGGTTGACTCTCTCTTCTACGCACCTTCCCATTACACTATGGTTGCCTCTCTCTTCTACTCACCTTCCTATTACACTATGGTTGACTCTCTCTTCTACTCACCTTCCCGTTACACTATGGTTGCCTCTCTCTTCTACGCACCTTCCCATTACACTATGGTTGCCTCTCTCTTCTACGCACCTTCCCGTTACACTATGGTTGCCTCTCTCTTCTACGCACCTTCCCATTACACTATGGTTGCCTCTCTCTTCTACGCACCTTCCTATTACACTATGGTTGCCTCTCTCTTCTACGCACCTTCCTATTTCACTATGGTTGCCTCTCTCTTCTACGCACCTTCCCATTACACTATGGTTGCCTCTCTCTTCTACTCACTTTCCTATTACACTATGGTTGCCTCTCTCTTCTACGCACCTTCCTATTACACTATGGTTGCCTCTCTCTTCTACTCACCTTCCCATTACACTATGGTTGCCTCTCTCTTCTACGCACCTTCCCGTTACACTATGGTTGCCTCTCTCTTCTACTCACCTTCCTATTACACTATGGTTGACTCTCTCTTCTACTCACCTTCCCGTTACACTATGGTTGCCTCTCTCTTCTACTCCCCTTCCTATTTCACTATGGTTGCCTCTCTCTTCTACGCACCTTCCCGTTACACTATGGTTGCCTCTCTCTTCTACGCACCTTCCTATTACACTATGGTTTCCTCTCTCTTCTACGCACCTTCCCGTTACACTATGGTTGCCTCTCTCTTCTACGCACCTTCCCATTACACTATGGTTGCCTCTCTCTTCTACGCACCTTCCCATTACACTATGGTTGCCTCTCTCTTCTACGCACCTTCCCATTACACTATGGTTGCCTCTCTCTTCTACTCACCTTCCTGTTACACTATGGTTGCCTCTCTCTTCTACGCACCTTCCTATTACACTATGGTTGCCTCTCTCTTCTACGCACCTTCCCATTACACTATGGTTGCCTCTCTCTTCTACGCACCTTCCTGTTACACTATGGTTGCCTCTCTCTTCTACGCACCTTCCCATTACACTATGGTTGCCTCTCTCTTCTACGCACCTTCCTATTACACTATGGTTGACTCTCTCTTCTACTCACCTTCCCGTTACACTATGGTTGCCTCTCTCTTCTACGCACCTTCCCATTACACTATGGTTGCCTCTCTCTTCTACGCACCTTCCCGTTACACTATGGTTGCCTCTCTCTTCTACGCACCTTCCCATTACACTATGGTTGCCTCTCTCTTCTACGCACCTTCCTATTACACTATGGTTGCCTCTCTCTTCTACGCACCTTCCTATTTCACTATGGTTGCCTCTCTCTTCTATGCACCTTCCCATTACACTATGGTTGCCTCTCTCTTCTACTCACTTTCCTATTACACTATGGTTGCCTCTCTCTTCTACGCACCTTCCTATTACACTATGGTTGCCTCTCTCTTCTACTCACCTTCCCATTACACTATGGTTGCCTCTCTCTTCTACGCACCTTCCCGTTACACTATGGTTGCCTCTCTCTTCTACTCACCTTCCTATTACACTATGGTTGACTCTCTCTTCTACTCACCTTCCCGTTACACTATGGTTGCCTCTCTCTTCTACGCACCTTCCCATTACACTATGGTTGCCTCTCTCTTCTATGCACCTTCCCGTTACACTATGGTTGCCTCTCTCTTCTACGCACCTTCCTGTTACACTATGGTTGCCTCTCTCTTCTACGCACCTTCCCATTACACTATGGTTGCCTCTCTCTTCTACGCACCTTCCTATTACACTATGGTTGCCTCTCTCTTCTACGCACCTTCCTATTTCACTATGGTTGCCTCTCTCTTCTACGCACCTTCCTGTTACACTATGGTTGCCTCTCTCTTCTACGCACCTTCCTGTTACACTATGGTTGCCTCTCTCTTCTACGCACCTTCCTATTACACTATGGTTGCCTCTCTCTTCTACGCACCTTCCTATTTCACTATGGTTGCCTCTCTCTTCTACGCACCTTCCCATTACACTATGGTTGCCTCTCTCTTCTACTCACCTTCCTATTACACTATGGTTGCCTCTCTCTTCTACGCACCTTCCTGTTACACTATGGTTGCCTCTCTCTTCTACGCACCTTCCTATTACACTATGGTTGCCTCTCTCTTCTACGCACCTTCCTATTTCACTATGGTTGCCTCTCTCTTCTACGCACCTTCCCATTACACTATGGTTGCCTCTCTCTTCTACTCACCTTCCCATTACACTATGGTTGCCTCTCTCTTCTACGCACCTTCCCGTTACACTATGGTTGCCTCTCTCTTCTACGCACCTTCCCATTACACTATGGTTGCCTCTCTCTTCTACTCACCTTCCCATTACACTATGGTTGCCTCTCTCTTCTACGCACCTTCCTATTTCACTATGGTTGCCTCTCTCTTCTACGCACCTTCCTATTACACTATGGTTGCCTCTCTCTTCTACGCACCTTCCCGTTACACTATGGTTGCCTCTCTCTTCTACGCACCTTCCCATTACACTATGGTTGCCTCTCTCTTCTACGCACCTTCCCGTTACACTATGGTTGCCTCTCTCTTCTACTCACCTTCCTATTACACTATGGTTGCCTCTCTCTTCTACGCACCTTCCTATTACACTATGGTTGCCTCTCTCTTCTACTCACCTTCCTATTACACTATGGTTGCCTCTCTCTTCTACTCACCTTCCTATTACACTATGGTTGCCTCTCTCTTCTACTCACCTTCCTGTTACACTATGGTTGCCTCTCTCTTCTACTCACCTTCCTATTACACTATGGTTGCCTCTCTCTTCTACGCACCTTCCCATTACACTATGGTTGCCTCTCTCTTCTACTCACCTTCCTATTACACTATGGTTGACTCTCTCTTCTACGCACCTTCCCATTACACTATTGTCTGTCTCTTTTTCTCTCTCTTCTGCACACACAGGTTTTGGATCCAGACTTTCACAGGCCTTGTCATGGACACTGGTATTCTTGTACTAACACTTTGCCTATCCCTGGTCACCCCTCTCTTTCTCTCTTCTATACACACCCCTATCACACTATTGTCTCTCTGTTTCCTTTACACTCTTCCCCTTTATTCATTTCCTTCAATCAGTTCTGATTGTTTATCAGAAATCCCTCTTTTCTGAAATGAAATATAATGTGATTGAAGTTGGAGTATGAGAGAGGTGTATATTATTAATTCACTCTGTTTACTGGAATATTATTTTCTTTCTACTGCAGTTTCTTTATATTTAGTCATGTTTCTCGGGAGAAAGAATTATCAAGAGTAGAATAATTTAAATGACTGTGATGCAGTTTGCAGCAGTTATTGCTTTTCCACCTTATAATATCCAGGGCGCCATAATTACAATAGATGATGTTTCTGCCAGCTTTGTTACAGTACAATGCTGGGTGTGCCATTCACAGACTGATTTTATAGGATTCCTTCATTCTACTTTATCAAACTTTGTATTCAGATTAAAGTTAATTTTTTGTTTAGTATTTATTGGCTGACAGATAAGGGTCAGTCAAAGTCTGGCAAAAGGCGGTACTAGATTCTCCAACGATGAGTATGGCACAATGTATGGTATCATGAACACAGCAAATTGTGTAAGGTGGAAACTGATAGAAGACCTGTCAACAATGACATATGGTAGTAGCTCCTTTTCCCAAACTCCTATTTACTTTTCTTTCTGCCATAAATCACCCACACCAACAAGGAATTCACAATGCATTTTGCATTAATAGGGTTCTATAGCAGGGGTGTATAATGCCCCTGAGTGACAGGCGTACTGCCAGCCCGGTGCACGTCTGTCACTCGGAGGCACAACGTCTCTAGTGTATTTCCGGGGGTTTGTGTTCTGAGAACAGCCAGCACACAGCCAGCACACAGCCAGCACACAGCCAGCACACAGCCAGGACACAGCCAGCACACAGCCAGCACACAGCCAGTACACAGCCAGCACACAGCCAGGACACAGCCAGCACACAGCCAGCACACAGCCAGCACACAGCCAGCACACAGCCAGCACACAGCCAGAACACAGCCAGCACACAGCCAGCACACAGCCAGCACACAGCCAGCACACAGCCAGCACACAGCCAGCACACAGCCAGGACACAGCCAGCACACAGCCAGCACACAGCCAGTACACAGCCAGCACACAGCCAGGACACAGCCAGCACACAGCCAGCACACAGCCAGCACACAGCCAGCACACAGCCAGCACACAGCCAGAACACAGCCAGCACACAGCCAGCACACAGCCAGCACACAGCCAGAACACAGCCAGCACACAGCCAGCACACAGCCAGCACACAGCCAGCACACCGCCAGCACACAGCCAGCACACAGCCAGCACACAGCCAGCACACAGCCAGCACACCAACCCCTGGAAGTACACGAATTATATCCGAAAGGCGACGCTGCTGCGAATTCTACAATGGACTCACTCACTCTGTTGCCAATTTGACGAGCACGAAGAGTATACGAGTGACTCTGTTGTCGAATTCGTAGCAGCGTCACCTTTCGGATGTATTTCTGGGGTTAGTGTGCTCTCTTTTCGGTTCACACAAACCCCAGAAATACACAGTGCTGGTGCTCCGTGCTAGGTGTGCGGCGCAGACCTAGCACATATGGTGCACCTGCCTCTGGTCTATAGTGAAGTTGTTGGTGATGAAAATTAAACAAGGTTGATGAGCAGATTGGACTGATGGCATGGAACAAATCTGCTCCTTAACGAGTTAAGAAGGTAATACACTTTAAAAAAAAAATTTTTTATAAAATGATTAATTAAGCTTTCTTACAGGGCAGTTCCACCTGTATTGTTCAAAATAAATATATATTTTTAGATTAGTGCTGTAAGTAAAGACCCCAAAAAATGCAGAGAAAGTGTAATCGTTTTTGCCATTGTCATAGCAACAGTCCTGTCCATCTCCCTCCTTCTTGTATTACATCACCGCGCATAGAGACCCCTTCTCCTGCATTCCTAGCCTTCGAAAAACAGCCAGGTTCAACAGAGATTTCCCAGTGGTACTGGTAACTAATGACAACACTAAGGAGAATACATAAATTACTGCCTCTCACTGATGTCACTGCATTTAGAATTGCTGCCTCTCACTGATGTCACTGCATTTAGAATTACCGCCTCTCACTGATGTCACTGCATTTAGAATTACTGCCTCTCACTGATGTCACTGCATTTAGAATTGCCGCCTCTCACTGATGTCACTGCATTTAGAATTGCTGCCTCTCACTGATGTCACTGCATTCAGAATTGCTGCCTCTCACTGATGTCACTGCATTTAGAATTGCTGCCTCTCACTGATGTCACTGCATTTAGAATTGCTGCCTCTCACTGATGTCACTGCATTTAGAATTGCCGCCTCTCACTGATGTCACTGCATTTAGAATTGCTGCCTCTCACTGATGTCACTGCATTCAGAATTGCTGCCTCTCACTGATGTCACTGCATTTAGAATTGCTGCCTCTCACTGATGTCACTGCATTTAGAATTGCTGCCTCTCACTGATGTCACTGCATTTAGAATTGCTGCCTCTCACTGATGTCACTGCATTTAGAATTGCTGCCTCTCACTGATGTCACTGCATTTAGAATTGCCGCCTCTCACTGATGTCACTGCATTTAGAATTGCTGCCTCTCACTGATGTCACTGCATTTAGAATTGCCGCCTCTCACTGATGTCACTGCATTTAGAATTGCTGCCTCTCACTGATGTCACTGCATTTAGAATTGCTGCCTCTCACTGATGTCACTGCATTTAGAATTGCTGCCTCTCACTGATGTCACTGCATTTAGAATTGCCGCCTCTCACTGATGTCACTGCATTTAGAATTGCCGCCTCTCACTGATGTCACTGCATTTAGAATTGCTGCCTCTCACTGATGTCACTGCATTTAGAATTGCTGCCTCTCACTGATGTCACTGCATTTAGAATTGCTGCCTCTCACTGATGTCACTGCATTTAGAATTGCTGCCTCTCACTGATGTCACTGCATTTAGAATTGCTGCCTCTCACTGATGTCACTGCATTTAGAATTGCTGCCTCTCACTGATGTCACTGCATTTAGAATTGCTGCCTCTCACTGATGTCACTGCATTTAGAATTGCTGCCTCTCACTGATGTCACTGCATTTAGAATTGCTGCCTCTCACTGATGTCACTGCATTTAGAATTGCTGCCTCTCACTGATGTCACTGCATTTAGAATTGCTGCCTCTCACTGATGTCACTGCATTTAGAATTGCTGCCTCTCACTGATGTCACTGCATTTAGAATTGCTGCCTCTCACTGATGTCACTGCATTTAGAATTGCCGCCTCTCACTGATGTCACTGCATTTAGAATTGCCGCCTCTCACTGATGTCACTGCATTTAGAATTGCCGGCTCTCACTGATGTCACTGCATTTAGAATTGCTGCCTCTCACTGATGTCACTGCATTTAGAATTGCTGCCTCTCACTGATGTCACTGCATTTAGAATTGCCGCCTCTCACTGATGTCGCTGCATTTAGAATTGCCGGCTCTCACTGATGTCACTGCATTTAGAATTGCTGCCTCTCACTGATGTCACTGCATTTAGAATTGCTGCCTCTCACTGATGTCACTGCATTTAGAATTGCTGCCTCTCACTGATGTCACTGCATTTAGAATTGCTGCCTCTCACTGATGTCACTGCATTTAGAATTGCCGCCTCTCACTGATGTCACTGCATTCAGAATTGCTGCCTCTCACTGATGTCACTGCATTTAGAATTGCTGCCTCTCACTGATGTCACTGCATTCAGAATTGCCGTCTCTCACTGATGTCACTGCATTTAGAATTGCCGCCTCTCACTGATGTCACTGCATTTAGAATTGCTGCCTCTCACTGATGTCACTGCATTTAGAATTGCTGCCTCTCACTGATGTCACTGCATTTAGAATTGCCGCCTCTCACTGATGTCACTGCATTCAGAATTGCTGCCTCTCACTGATGTCACTGCATTTAGAATTGCTGCCTCTCACTGATGTCACTGCATTCAGAATTGCCGTCTCTCACTGATGTCACTGCATTTAGAATTGCCGCCTCTCACTGATGTCACTGCATTCAGAATTGCTGCCTCTCACTGATGTCACTGCATTTAGAATTGCCGCCTCTCACTGATGTCACTGCATTTAGAATTGCTGCCTCTCACTGATGTCACTGCATTTAGAATTGCCGCCTCTCACTGATGTCACTGCATTTAGAATTGCTGCCTCTCACTGATGTCACTGCATTCAGAATTGCTGCCTCTCACTGATGTCACTGCATTTAGAATTGCTGCCTCTCACTGATGTCACTGCATTCAGAATTGCCGTCTCTCACTGATGTCACTGCATTTAGAATTGCCGCCTCTCACTGATGTCACTGCATTCAGAATTGCTGCCTCTCACTGATGTCACTGCATTTAGAATTGCTGCCTCTCACTGATGTCACTGCATTTAGAATTGCCGCCTCTCACTGATGTCACTGCATTTAGAATTGCTGCCTCTCACTGATGTCACTGCATTTAGAATTACTGCCTCTCACTGATGTCACTGCATTTAGAATTACTGCCTCTCACTGATGTCACTACATTTAGAATTGCTGCCTCTCACTGATGTCACTGCATTTAGAATTGCTGCCTCTCACTGATGTCACTGCATTTAGAATTGCCGCCTCTCACTGATGTCACTGCATTTAGAATTACCGCCTCTCACTGATGTCACTGCATTTAGAATTGCCGCCTCTCACTGATGTCACTGCATTTAGAATTGCTGCCTCTCACTGATGTCACTGCATTTAGAATTGCCGCCTCTCACTGATGTCACTGCATTTAGAATTGCCGCCTCTCACTGATGTCACTGCATTCAGAATTGCCGCCTCTCACTGATGTCACTGCATTTAGAATTGCCGCCTCTCACTGATGTCACTGCATTCAGAATTGCCGCCTCTCACTGATGTCACTGCATTCAGAATTGCCGCCTCTCACTGATGTCACTGCATTTAGAATTGCTGCCTCTCACTGATGTCACTGCATTTAGAATTGCCGCCTCTCACTGATGTCACTGCATTCAGAATTACCGCCTCTCACTGATGTCACTGCATTCAGAATTGCTGCCTCTCACTGATGTCACTGCATTTAGAATTGCTGCCTCTCACTGATGTCACTGCATTTAGAATTGCTGCCTCTCACTGATGTCACTGCATTTAGAATTACCGCCTCTCACTGATGTCACTGCATTTAGAATTACCGCCTCTCACTGATGTCACTGCATTTAGAATTGCCGCCTCTCACTGATGTCACTGCATTCAGAAGCTCCAATGAAATTATATGCAATGTAAAAACTACAGGATAAATATACTTCTTTATAAAGTAAAAATGACTGTGTTTCAGATATGATAAATATAGCTACAACTGCCTCTTAATGGTTCTGTGGGAGTATCGTCTATTCACTAAGCATGTAACAATCATTCCATTGTTAATGTTTACAGGTCTTCTCTAAGCTTGCATCGTATTAACATCATATGAAATTAATACATATTATCAGCACCATGCTCCATTAAAATCCATGATCTCTGTATTTAAATACTTTGTTTTTTAGCAGCCAAGTTACGCGGAAATGCAGTTTATCATTTCTGTGCTTGTTTGAAAAAAATGTCGTCGTCCCCCCTTCCCGTAATCTTCACGGTACAAATCCTTGTTTACTGTTCTTTTCCAGCGAGATAAGGAGAGGTGAGAGGAGCCGCGATTAAATCTCATACTTGAAAACTGACCAAGATAAGATGCTCGTGGAACGCATGCTTTATATATTTAGAAATGAATGACAGCTTAATATGATCAGACAAAAATATATATATTTATGAATAGAGAACAGAAAGGGAAATAGAAGAATCTAGAGAAATTCCTGGTACAGTCCGCCGCACAAGAGTCCTTTGTATTGAACGAGGAGAGACTCTCGTCTCAACGAATATATAATATTAATTGAATTTTGGGTAGATATATTATGTTATCTAAAAATGGAATTTAAAGCAGGCTAACAAAAAGGACCCAAATGAAATACAAAAAAAACCCAACAGCCAGAGGTGTTATTTTGAGCAATGAGCCCTTGGTTTCTCATCTATAAAATGACAGATTCGGATATATGCTACACACAGCAGAGAAGGAGGCTCCGCGTAACAGATTGCTATAGTTCAGGCTTGTCAGTTTGAGCATCTAGAAAGTGTGATAGAAGGTACACTTTAAGGGTCCTTATGTAAGAATAATAGTGATGAAAGAGACAGTTATGCATAGGAATGTACGGGTAATATACCAACACTTTCACTACAGGAGTGTATGAGGCGCAGGGATTTAAATCCCATAGCATTGAGAAGAACCTGACCTTTTACTATCCAATGAATATTTAAGTCGCAGGAAGCTATATAGTATCTTACATGAAAATGTATGAAAAAAGTTTCCCAACTACAGTACAACAAAGAGAAGCAGAACTAGGAATCAATTCTTCCTTCTGGATTTGCAATTCCAGTGTTTTTAGAGGGACTAATGCTATTTTTTTTTATTTTTACAACTGTCATTTGAACTGTATGCTAATTTTGCAAAGTCGGGGGGAAGTTAGGGAACCACCTCCCTCCGTCAGTGGTGTGTGCGGCATCAATCGCAAGCCAGTAGCAGGAGAGGAGGCAATCATCCCCAACTGGAAGAGTTTTGACATCACAGACACCGCCCACCAATCAGCTGCTGCCAGGTCATGGAGAAGCAGCTCTACAAGATGGCCGCTGGAGTCTGTGTGAGATTAAAATATCATCATTATGAGGGTTTAGAGTTTTTGGAGATGATGATTTGGGGTGCAATATTTCTAATGAGTTGTTCTCTCTAATTTTGGAAGATTAATGGCGATTACCCATTTTTCTCAAAAATTTGCCCAAACCATTTTAGTACTAATAGTACACGGTTAGCCTTAGCAGAGGTTAAGAATACCTAAAAAAAATTGTAATAGAATGGGCAGCTGTGTAATATTTTGGTAAATTCCTCATTTATTGGGTCCAAAGTAGCACAGATGAGGGGCACTAGAATATGATGTCATACATCAATGGAGGAAGAGAGGTTTGCGACATTACAGACGAAGAACATACTGCCCCCTCTGGTAACGCTTTAGGTACTACTGGTATAAATAATGTACATCTTAGATGGAAAATAGATTAGGCAGACGGACTGGACGGTGTGCTGACAATGGGGAATCTCTGCTCTCATTGGTGGGACACAAACAATCTATTTTTGAATGTTGGAACGCAGATGCCAACCACTTCATCCGCTGATGATTATCATAGCTTTGTATAACATTGCTTCATAGAACAGCTGGATTTATAGGCCAGTAATCCTGTTAAAACAATTAAATAAAAATGAGCATATCCAAAAGGCTTTTAGTCTGGTGGAGAAGAAAATCAGACAATGCAGTTATCTTAGCTGCCAATTTTCTCCTTCCAAATATTTGGTTTAAATTAAGTACGTGGAAAGGTCGTCAAAGACGACTGAGATCTTTTCATTGCCTCAAATTAAACTGCAAGCATGTGTTGTTTATTCTCTAGAGTTTAGGTAATAAATATGTTTGCAGTCTAAACAAATCTTGAATATTACACGCACACACACACAAAAGCCAGTCTATCAACCGTCAGATTAGGAGAAAGCCATTGTTTTTATATTGTGGGAGCCATGCAAGTTTTATCTGTATAGTACAAAAGCTAGCCGAAAAAAATATGCTTCTCTACCAGCTGTCCTTAGCATCTGCTATAGCCACAAAATGCAATTATATTACTCCCAAACGAGAGGTAAAAATATCTTGTTTTCAATACTTTTAGTTTTAAGGCTCATACTTAATGTCCTTTGGGTATTACAGTGATGCCAGATCTCCATGCATTATATGCTTCATTATGGCGATGTGAATGTCATATTAATGACTCCTAACCAACATGTTTACACTGCAAATACACTGTCCCAGAATCCTTTGCAGCCCCAACATAACAAACAAAAACTTTGCTTACAATAAACTAAATAGCTTCATCAATTAAAATGTTGCATGATGACACCAGTCAGGGAATCATCACCACTGTCACTGTTTTGTCTTCATTAGCTCTGGGTATTATTCTCTCCAACGTACGGGAAAGAAGCTGTCAGGTATAAGATGATAACTATGAGCATTGCATTGGTAATTGTACAGGTCTTTAGCATGGGATGCAGGTTTGTCACAGCTTGAAGCACAGTGTAAGTAGACTATGCTGCTAATACCAAAACGAAATAAATAGAAAAAAAAGAGCTAGGGTTGAAGCATGCTATCATGCTTTCCTTAAATACAAAACGTATCAGTAGCACTCATTATACTTATGGAGGGTCATAGCGTCCGTACAAGACCCCAGTGTAAGTTCCAGGGTCGATGAAGGTTTTATAAATAAAATAATTACATGAGCAATGTTTGTGCTTATTTAGTCCTACTATTCTTTAAGATATTCCATGTTGGTGGAGTAACTTCAAGATCTAGACTTTGAGAGTTATCTGCAATCATTATTATTTTGCATTCCTGTCTGTTTTTATACTAACCATTTGCAGTTGATTCAAAATTATTATTTGTTTTAAACCGACTGTGTCAACCTGAACGCTGCTTATCCTGTGAAAGCAAAGAATTCAAACTTATGATTAATGATCTATACACTGTGTTGGAAGAATTTTAACAAATGCATAAACTAAGAGAATAATTATATTTTACATGAATCTGTGATGTCGCCTCTTTATGACATCACCTGTGGCGTGATATGCAAATCTCTCAATTTTAGTATCATGCCCTAAGGGGATTTTTATTCTCTACACTCACAGTATAAACACTGATTAGAAGTCCTTTGAATTCAATTTGAATAAAAGATTTCTAAAAATCTTGGGTTGAATGGGCATTCTACATCATGTACTCTCCCTGGCACAATGGAATTCTGGTAGCTCAATTAAGTATACTCTAAATAACTTCCTTTAAACAAACTAAGATTCAATCATTAGATCTACAGTTAAATGTATTCAACCTTTGGCTGATTAATATAAATAAGTTCTCATTTAACTGAGTTGACACTGGATGTCATCGTTGGATTTTTTGGATTAAAGCTATGTTTTAATTGTTTGAAATATATTTAAAATCACATCATATACAGTTGCTGATTAATGATATTATAATGTTTTATTTATTTGTACTGTTTAGAGAGACATTAAGGGCATTTTTTTTTTTAATGTTGGTGAACCACAGGCAGTGCAGACGAAAATATAAAGGAAAATAATTCTGTGCTTTTAATAAGCTTCAGATGACTGATGACATGAAGAAGATAAAACCTCTTTAATTAAAATATTTTTCTTTTGTTTTAATTCTTCCTCCTGCCCTCTCCCTCTCTGTCAGGTTACTCAGTCTTCCTGCCACAACAAAAACTTCCTGTGAAAACCGACGGGAAACCACATCAGAGGTAAATAAGGTGGAAGATGAAAATAGAGAGGTCAAAGCGAGACAAACACAGACGACATCTAAAGAAAACTCCAGCGCATCAGACAGACACATGCAGGGACAGCCATGTCAACAGCAGCTGTAACCGTGTGCAACATCAGTAACTGTTTGCTTTGAGTGCAGTCCAGCTCCAAAGAACCCGCAGTTTGAAAGGCGGTTTGTTTCCAATCTCTGTGCTTATACCGGTACTTTTATGCGTAAGGTCAACGTGGAATTAAATGGGTTAAGCAAAGCTATTAATAGATAACATTGCCTCGGCTTTACATCTATAAATATAAAGTGTGGGCTGAAGGGAAGGGATGACATTGGAAAATCATGCACAATTTTATTGCAGCAACAAGGATTTAATTGAGCTAAGAGGAGGACAGGGAGTCAACATGGATACATGGAGAGAGGCTCCAACAGAACAAGATGGATACATGGAGAGAGGCTCCAACAGAAGAAGATAGATACATGGAGAGATGCTCCAACAGAAGAAGATAGATACAAGGGGAGAGGCTCCAACAGAAGAAGATAGATACAAGGGGAGAGGCACCAACAGAAGAAGATAGATACATGGAGAGAGGCTCCAACAGAACAAGATAGATACATGGAGAGAGGCTCCAACAGAACAAGATAGATACATGGGGAGAGGCACCAACAGAACAAGATAGATACATGGGGAGAGACACCCACAGAACAAGATAGATACATGGGCAGAGGCACCAACAGAACAAGATGGATACATGGAGAGAGGCTCCAACAGAAGAAGATAGATACAAGGGGAGAGGCACCACAGAACAAGATAGATACATGGAGAGAGGCTCCAACAGAAGAAGATAGATACATGGGGAGAGGCTCCAACAGAACAAGATAGATACATGGGGAGAGGCTCCAACAGAACAAGATAGATACATGGGGAGAGGCTCCAACAGAACAAGATAGATACATGGGGAGAGGCTCCAACAGAACAAGATAGATACACGGGTAGAGGCTCCAACAGAACAAGATGGATACATGGAGAGAGGCTCCAACAGAAGAAGATAGATACAAGGGGAGAGGCACCACAGAACAAGATAGATACATGGAGAGAGGCTCCAACAGAAGAAGATAGATACATGGGGAGAGGCTCCAACAGAACAAGATAGATACATGGGGAGAGGCTCCAACAGAACAAGATAGATACACGGGTAGAGGCTCCAACAGAACAAGATAGATACATGGGGAGAGGCACCAACAGAACAAGATGGATACATAGGGAGAGACACCCACAGAACAAGATAGATACATGGGGAGAGACACCCACAGAACAAGATAGATACATGGGGAGAGGCACCAACAGAACAAGATGGATACATAGGGAGAGGCTCCAACAGAACAAGATAGATACAAGGGGAGAGGCACCAACAGAACAAGATAGATACATGGAGAGAGGCTCCAACAGAACAAGATAGATACATGGAGAGAGGCTCCAACAGAACAAGATAGATACATGGGGAGAGGCTCCAACAGAAGAAGATAGATACATGGAGAGAGGCTCCAACAGAACAAGATAGATACATGGGGAGAGGCACCAACAGAACAAGATAGATACATGGGGAGAGGCTCCAACAGAACAAGATGGATACATGGGGAGAGGCACCAACAGAAGAAGATAGATACAAGGGGAGAGGCTCCAACAGAACAAGATAGATACATGGAGAGAGGCTCCAACAGAACAAGATAGATACATGGGGAGAGGCACCAACAGAACAAGATGGATACATGGGGAGAGGCACCAACAGAACAAGATAGATACATGGGGAGAGGCTCCAACAGAACAAGATAGATACATGGAGAGAGGCTCCAACAGAACAAGATGGATACATGGGGAGAGGCACCAACAGAACAAGATAGATACATGGGGAGAGGCACCAACAGAACAAGATAGATACATGGAGAGAGGCTCCAACAGAAGAAGATAGATACATGGGGAGAGGCTCCAACAGAAGAAGATGGATACATGGAGAGAGGCACCAACAGAAGAAGATAGATACATGGGGAGAGGCACCAACAGAACAAGATAGATACATGGGGAGAGGCTCCAACAGAACAAGATAGATACATGGGGAGAGGCTCCAACAGAAGAAGATGGATACATGGAGAGAGGCACCAACAGAAGAAGATAGATACATGGGGAGAGGCTCCAACAGAACAAGATAGATACAAGGGGAGAGGCACCAACAGAACAAGATAGATACATGGGGAGAGGCTCCAACAGAACAAGATAGATACATGGGGAGAGGCTCCAACAGAAGAAGATGGATACATGGAGAGAGGCACCAACAGAAGAAGATAGATACATGGGGAGAGGCACCAACAGAAGAAGATAGATACAGGGGGAGAGGCTCCAACAGAACAAGATGGATACATGGAGAGAGGCACCAACAGAAGAAGATAGATACATGGGGAGAGGCACCAACAGAAGAAGATAGATACAGGGGGAGAGGCTCCAACAGAACAAGATAGATACATGGGGAGAGGCACCAACAGAAGAAGATAGATACATGGGGAGAGGCTCCAACAGAACAAGATAGATACATGGAGAGAGGCTCCAACAGAACAAGATAGATACATGGGGAGAGGCTCCAACAGAACAAGATAGATACATGGGGAGAGGCACCAACAGAAGAAGATAGATACAAGGGGAGAGGCACCAACAGAACAAGATAGATACATGGAGAGAGGCTCCAACAGAAGAAGATAGATACATGGGGAGAGGCACCAACAGAAGAAGATAGATACATGGAGAGAGGCTCCAACAGAAGAAGATAGATACAAGGGGAGAGGCTCCAACAGAAGAAGATAGATACATGGGGAGAGGCACCAACAGAAGAAGATAGATACATGGAGAGAGGCTCCAACAGAAGAAGATAGATACAAGGGGAGAGGCTCCAACAGAAGAAGATAGATACAAGGGGAGAGGCACCAACAGAACAAGATAGATACATGGGGAGAGGCTCCAACAGAACAAGATAGATACATGGGGAGAGGCTCCAACAGAACAAGATAGATACATGGGGAGAGGCACCAACAGAAGAAGATAGATACAAGGGGAGAGGCACCAACAGAACAAGATAGATACATGGAGAGAGGCTCCAACAGAAGAAGATAGATACATGGGGAGAGGCACCAACAGAAGAAGATAGATACATGGAGAGAGGCTCCAACAGAAGAAGATAGATACATGGGGAGAGGCACCAACAGAAGAAGATAGATACAAGGGGAGAGGCACCAACAGAACAAGATAGATACATGGGGAGAGGCACCAACAGAAGAAGACAGATACATGGGGAGAGGCACCAACAGAACAAGATAGATACATGGAGAGAGGCTCCAACAGAAGAAGATAGATACATGGGGAGAGGCACCAACAGAAGAAGATAGATACATGGAGAGAGGCTCCAACAGAAGAAGATAGATACAAGGGGAGAGGCTCCAACAGAAGAAGATAGATACAAGGGGAGAGGCACCAACAGAACAAGATAGATACATGGGGAGAGGCTCCAACAGAACAAGATAGATACATGGGGAGAGGCTCCAACAGAACAAGATAGATACATGGGGAGAGGCACCAACAGAAGAAGATAGATACAAGGGGAGAGGCACCAACAGAACAAGATAGATACATGGAGAGAGGCTCCAACAGAACAAGATAGATACATGGGGAGAGGCTCCAACAGAACAAGATAGATACATGGGGAGAGGCTCCAACAGAACAAGATGGATACATGGGGAGAGGCACCAACAGAACAAGATGGATACAAGGGGAGAGGCACCAACAGAACAAGATAGATACAAGGGGAGAGGCACCAACAGAACAAGATAGATACAAGGGGAGAGGCACCAACAGAACAAGATGGATACATGGGGAGAGGCTCCAACAGAACAAGATAGATACATGGGGAGAGGCACCAACAGAACAAGATAGATACATGGGGAGAGGCACCAACAGAACAAGATAGATACATGGGGAGAGGCTCCAACAGAACAAGAGGGATACATGGGGAGAGGCACCAACAGAACAAGATAGATACATGGGGAGAGGCACCAACAGAACAAGATAGATACATGGGGAGAGGCACCAACAGAAGAAGGTAGATACATGGGGAGAGGCACCAACAGAAAAAGATGGATACATGGGGAGAGACACCAACAGAACAAGATAGATACAAGGGGAGAGGCACCAACAGAACAAGATAGATACATGGGGAGAGGCACCAACAGAACAAGATAGATACATGGGGAGAGGCTCCAACAGAACAAGAGGGATACATGGGGAGAGGCACCAACAGAACAAGATGGATACATGGGGAGAGGCACCAACAGAACAAGATGGATACATGGGGAGAGGCACCAACAGAACAAGATAGATACATGGGGAGAGGCTCCAACAGAACAAGATGGATACATGGGGAGAGGCACCAACAGAACAAGATAGATACATGGGGAGAGGCTCCAACAGAACAAGATGGATACATGGGGAGAGGCTCCAACAGAACAAGATAGATACATGGGGAGAGACACCGACAGAACAAGATAGATACATGGGGAGAGGCTCCAACAGAACAAGATGGATACATGGGGAGAGGCTCCAACAGAACAAGATAGATACATGGGGAGAGACACCCACAGAACAAGATGGATACATGGGGAGAGGCTCCAACAGAAGAAGATAGATACAAGGGGAGAGGCACCAACAGAAGAAGATAGATACATGGAGAGAGGCTCCAACAGAAGAAGATAGATACATGGGGAGAGGCACCAACAGAAGAAGATAGATACAAGGGGAGAGGCACCAACAGAACAAGATAGATACATGGGGAGAGGCACCAACAGAAGAAGATAGATACAAGGGGAGAGGCTCCAACAGAACAAGATAGATACATGGAGAGAGGCTCCAACAGAACAAGATAGATACAAGGGGAGAGGCACCAACAGAACAAGATAGATACATGGGGAGAGGCTCCAACAGAACAAGATAGATACATGGGGAGAGGCTCCAACAGAACAAGATGGATACATGGAGAGAGGCACCAACAGAAGAAGATAGATACATGGGGAGAGGCACCAACAGAAGAAGATAGATACAGGGGGAGAGGCACCAACAGAACAAGATAGATACATGGAGAGAGGCTCCAACAGAACAAGATAGATACATGGGGAGAGGCTCCAACAGAACAAGATAGATACATGGGGAGAGGCACCAACAGAAGAAGATAGATACAAGGGGAGAGGCACCAACAGAACAAGATAGATACATGGGGAGAGGCACCAACAGAAGAAGATAGATACATGGGGAGAGGCACCAACAGAACAAGATAGATACATGGAGAGAGGCTCCAACAGAAGAAGATAGATACATGGGGAGAGGCACCAACAGAAGAAGATAGATACATGGAGAGAGGCTCCAACAGAAGAAGATAGATACAAGGGGAGAGGCTCCAACAGAAGAAGATAGATACAAGGGGAGAGGCTCCAACAGAACAAGATAGATACATGGGGAGAGGCTCCAACAGAACAAGATAGATACATGGGGAGAGGCACCAACAGAAGAAGATAGATACAAGGGGAGAGGCACCAACAGAACAAGATAGATACATGGGGAGAGGCACCAACAGAACAAGATAGATACATGGGGAGAGGCACCAACAGAACAAGATAGATACATGGGGAGAGGCTCCAACAGAACAAGAGGGATACATGGGGAGAGGCACCAACAGAAGAAGATAGATACATGGGGAGAGGCACCAACAGAACAAGATAGATACATGGGGAGAGGCACCAACAGAAGAAGATAGATACATGGGGAGAGGCACCAACAGAACAAGATAGATACATGGGGAGAGGCTCCAACAGAACAAGATAGATACATGGGGAGAGGCTCCAACAGAACAAGATAGATACATGGGGAGAGGCACCAACAGAAGAAGATAGATACAAGGGGAGAGGCACCAACAGAACAAGATAGATACATGGAGAGAGGCTCCAACAGAAGAAGATAGATACATGGGGAGAGGCACCAACAGAAGAAGATAGATACAAGGGGAGAGGCACCAACAGAACAAGATAGATACATGGGGAGAGGCACCAACAGAAGAAGACAGATACATGGGGAGAGGCACCAACAGAACAAGATAGATACATGGAGAGAGGCTCCAACAGAGGAAGATAGATACATGGGGAGAGGCACCAACAGAAGAAGATAGATACATGGAGAGAGGCTCCAACAGAAGAAGATAGATACAAGGGGAGAGGCTCCAACAGAAGAAGATAGATACAAGGGGAGAGGCACCAACAGAACAAGATAGATACATGGGGAGAGGCTCCAACAGAACAAGATAGATACATGGGGAGAGGCTCCAACAGAACAAGATAGATACATGGGGAGAGGCACCAACAGAAGAAGATAGATACAAGGGGAGAGGCACCAACAGAACAAGATAGATACATGGAGAGAGGCTCCAACAGAACAAGATAGATACATGGGGAGAGGCTCCAACAGAGGAAGATAGATACATGGGGAGAGGCACCAACAGAAGAAGATAGATACATGGAGAGAGGCTCCAACAGAAGAAGATAGATACAAGGGGAGAGGCTCCAACAGAAGAAGATAGATACAAGGGGAGAGGCACCAACAGAACAAGATAGATACATGGGGAGAGGCTCCAACAGAACAAGATAGATACATGGGGAGAGGCTCCAACAGAACAAGATAGATACATGGGGAGAGGCACCAACAGAAGAAGATAGATACAAGGGGAGAGGCACCAACAGAACAAGATAGATACATGGAGAGAGGCTCCAACAGAACAAGATAGATACATGGGGAGAGGCTCCAACAGAACAAGATAGATACATGGGGAGAGGCTCCAACAGAACAAGATAGATACATGGGGAGAGGCTCCAACAGAACAAGATAGATACAAGGGGAGAGGCACCAACAGAACAAGATGGATACATGGGGAGAGGCTCCAACAGAACAAGATGGATACATGGGGAGAGGCACCAACAGAACAAGATGGATACATGGGGAGAGGCACCAACAGAAGAAGGTAGATACATGGGGAGAGGCACCAACAGAAAAAGATGGATACATGGGGAGAGACACCAACAGAACAAGATAGATACAAGGGGAGAGGCACCAACAGAACAAGATAGATACAAGGGGAGAGGCACCAACAGAACAAGATGGATACATGGAGAGAGGCTCCAACAGAACAAGATAGATACATGGGGAGAGGCTCCAACAGAAGAAGATAGATACAAGGGGAGAGGCACCACAGAACAAGATAGATGCATGGGGAGAGGCTCCATCAGAAGAAGATGGATACATGGGGAGAGGCACCAACAGAACAAGATAGATACAAGGGGAGAGGCTCCAACAGAACAAGATAGATACATGGGTAGAGGCACCAACAGAACAAGATGGATACATGGGGAGAGGCACCAACAGAACAAGATGGATACATGGGGAGAGACACCGACAGAACAAGATAGATACATGTGGAGAGGCACCAACAGAAGAAGATAGATACATGGGGAGAGGCACCAACAGAACAAGATAGATACATGGAGAGAGGCTCCAACAGAACAAGATAGATACATGGAGAGAGGCACCAACAGAAGAAGATAGATACAAGGGGAGAGGCACCAACAGAAGAAGATAGATACATGTGGAGAGGCTCCAACAGAACAAGATAGATACATGGGGAGAGGCACCAACAGAACAAGATAGATACATGGAGAGAGGCTCCAACAGAACAAGATAGATACATGGAGAGAGGCACCAACAGAAGAAGATAGATACAAGGGGAGAGGCACCAACAGAAGAAGATAGATACATGGGGAGAGGCTCCAACAGAACAAGATAGATACATGGAGAGAGGCTCCAACAGAACAAGATAGATACATGGGGAGAGGCTCCAACAGAACAAGATAGATACATGGGGAGAGGCTCCAACAGAACAAGATAGATACATGGAGAGAGGCACCAACAGAACAAGATAGATACATGGAGAGAGGCTCCAACAGAACAAGATAGATACATGGAGAGAGGCTCCAACAGAACAAGATAGATACATGGGGAGAGGCACCAACAATATTTTTTTTTACAATTTTTTTTTTTTTTTGCAATTTATAAAGTTTTTTTAATAAATAAAGGTAATTTTAATATATGTATTTAATAAAATGTAACCCCTGCATGCCTGTTGCATGATTTTTACGGATCTGACATTGCACTCTTCACAGTTTTTTTTCTGTCATTTTTGTTTAGGGGGGTTTGGGAACCAATATTATTCTTTTTTTATTAGTTAGTTAATTAGGGGGGATAAGTGGTTTAGTGTTGCACTAATTGTGTAGCTTATTATTGGGAAAATAATGGGGAAAAACTTTTTTTTCCCAAAATTTCCTCTTTTATATGTATTTTTTAATTCTAAAATGTAAATAATTTTTATGTATAGGGTATCAAAAGAAAGCTCTAACTGTCCTTTAAAAAACAACATATAACTTGTATGGGTACGTTAAATGTGAGAGAAGAAAATTATGTTTCAAAAACCGCATATTACAAATTGAAAAACGCTCTGGTCCTTGGCCCAGGAAAATCCCTGGTCCTTAAAGGGTTAAATGGGGAGACTTGAGCTCAATCCTCAACATCGCTGGATGTCACGTGACTCCGCTCGATTTAGGCCCCACCCATATCATGACGGAATCCCGTCTTAGGATGTTGGCAGGTACCAGATTTAAAATGTGAGTGTTAAAGCTGTAGGTGTAAGAAAGTGGTCACTTCATATATGCAAGGAATGGAAGCGAGCATGTTTAATACAGTGCATGAACTGACTGTTAAATTGTGACAAGCTCATCTTATGGTTTATAAATAAATCTATGTATTTGCCTGAATCCATTACCATGATGTGACCCTACATCAGGCGGGACATTGGACGGGAGAGATGCACTGGAATGGGTCTTATCTCTAGGTTGCGGTAAAGAAGGAGTTAATATTTATCCTGCAATCAAATCACTGCACCTTGATGTCTTAAATTCCTACATGTCCAGTGGATCCCATTCTCTCTATACCCAGAGCTTGACAGTCTACTTTAATACTTCCAGCAGACGTTTCCAAATATTTATTTTTTCTGTTGTTCTATGATAGTATTAGATGTTTTATGTTTTTTCTGTGGGTACGTGAGCTCTCAATCCATTCTGCAGGGGGTTTTTGTCGAGTAGGTGCTTCTGTGCATCTAAGTGATGACTTACCTTTTAAATTATTTATTTGTTCATTTATTTTTTAAATGTTGCCAACAATGATATATCACACGAGGACGTGTATTTCAATGCAGTGTTTAGTAGCTATATATTCTTTTCCTGCCCGACCGTGGAGCATCCTGACGCTGTACCGCTAAAAGTGTTTTAATAATATTATTGCTTTTTTATGGCAAACTGGATGCTGTGTTCATTTATATTTCGGAAATGTGCTGTAGTACTTTCCAGTTTTATGCTGTTAAAGTTTTATAACATATAAATCAAAACATTTTTTTTTAAAATCATGATTTAAAACATTATCACATGAAATAGTTAAAGGTGAAAAAAAATATACAATTTTAAAAAAAACCGAATTAAATGAACAATAAAACCTAGTGGAGGTTAAAAAATACAACTGTTTCTATAGATGCTTGAGATGAAAATTATCTATTATTTTCTTGGAACTAACTGATGTTTTACAAAAGATGTCAGATAATCAAAGCTACCCTCTTTTGTATGATAGTGCCCCAGCCTGTCTGCCAGCATGCATTGGGTGCACTTTTCTCTCTATCTCTAGGCTCATTCAGTGAGTCCATGACATCAGTGGAAGCAATTGAATAGAGTTTCTATATGAAAAATCTAATTGTTTCAAAAAAGTCCCATGAAATTAATTTTAACAGATAAAAGAAAAATATAATAGAAGCTGAAGGCAAAATGCTACAAATAAAAAAAGTAAAGTGTTAAAAAAAAATCGGTATATTTTAAGTATCACTGAAACATTAACATATAATAACATTGATCATATGAGTGTCAGAACGCTCTATATTATATTAGGTAGTAATACTGTATCAGATGCCAGCAAAGCAAAACACACAATATAATTGACTGTGTTAGTACGGTGTATAATTGCTGCTTGGTTGGATTGAGTGTGAATACACATGTTTTCCCAGCGAGTTGGAAGATCACCATGACATTGCTGATTAAAGTTTCTGTCTGGACAGTATAAGCATGAAACATGTTTTCAATGCACGTTACCTTATCACATTATACAGGATCATCTGGATACAAATAATAAATGACACACTTCTATTGTAACAGCCTTCAGTCCTCACACTTACACAGCTATGCAGAAATGTATTATCAATTTACTATCAGAGGGTAAGATACCAAAGGGGGCATTGTGGGCAGCCATCTTGAACCCCTTTCAGAGAAACTGATAGTTAAAGGGCTGAAGTCTATGAAGGCATCTGTTCATCACAGATATGATGGTACATGGAAAATAAAACCAAAAAAATATTCAACAAGCGTTAGAAAAATGATCTATATATGTAAATACAGTCTGTATACCGTATCTGCCAACCTCTCGTATCTCTCCATCTCTGGCGATTACAGTTTATCACTAAAATGTGTAAGTTGCCAGCCCTGCCCTTCGAATCAGTAATAATATAAACATGCATTTTCCATAACTTTCAAATCGCTATTGTTCCCTATGTATGCTTTTCCCTAAAAATAAAGACATTAAAAGCATAGCATGCTTGTCCAATATTTACTTTTTCCAGCAATTTCCTGCAACACACCTCGTAAAATCAGGCTGGCAATCTTAAGACAACACATTATAATACTATGCAAAAAAAAAAGATATAGGAGCCTAACTAATAAAAGCACTGTAGAGGTATATAGCACAAACCATAACTATGATAACTATAATAGACTAAGGACATGTGGCATCAGCATTCAATATCAATATCAATGAATATGTATCACAGTCAAAATTATAATCTGAGTATTACACTATAAACCGACAGCGATTCAGATGCTGGGATCAGACGCTGGGATCAGACACTGGGATCAGATGCTGGGATCAGACACTGGGATCAGACGCTGGGATCAGACCCTGGGATCAGACACTGGGATCAGACGCTGGGATCAGACCCTGGGATCAGACGCTGGGATCAGACACTGGGATCAGACACTGGGATCAGACGCTGGGATCAGACACTGGGATCAGACACTGGGATCAAACGCTGGGATCAGACACTGGGATCAGACGCTGGGATCAGACGACTGGAGATGTATATTAGGTATACTGGAGATGTATATTATATATACTGGAGATGTATATTAGGTATACTGGAGATATATATTAGGTATACTGGAGATGTATATTAGGTATACTGGAGATGTTTATGAGGTATACTGGAGATTGTATATTAGGTATACTGGAGATGTATATTATCTATACTGGAGATGTATATGAGGTATACTGGAGATGTATATTAGGTATACTGGAGATGTATATTAGGTATACTGGAGATATATATGAGGTATACTGGAGATGTATATTAGGTATACTGGAGATGTATATTAGGTATACTGGAGATGTATATTATCTATACTGGAGATGTATATGAGGTATACTGGAGATGTATATTAGGTATACTGGAGATGTATATTAGGTATACTGGAGATATATATGAGGTATACTGGAGATGTATATTATGTATACTGGAGATGTATATGAGGTATACTGGAGATGTATATGAGGTATACTGGAGATGTATATGAGGTATACTGGAGATGTATATTATCTATACTGGAGATGTATATGAGGTATACTGGAGATGTATATTATCTATACTGGGGATGTATATGAGGTATACTGGAGATGTATATTAGGTATACTGGAGATGTATATGAGGTATACTGGAGATGTATATTATCTATACTGGAGATGTATATGAGGTATACTGGAGATGTATATTATCTATACTGGAGATGTATATTAGGTATACTGGAGATGTATATGAGGTATACTGGAGATGTATATTATCTATACTGGAGATGTATATGAGGTATACTGGAGATGTATATTATCTATACTGGAGATGTATATTAGGTATACTGGAGATGTATATTAGGTATACTGGAGATGTATATTATCTATACTGGAGATGTATATGAGGTATACTGGAGATGTATATTATCTATACTGGAGATGTATATGAGGTATACTGGAGATGTATATTAGGTATACTGGAGATGTATATGAGGTTTACTGGAGATGTATATTATTTATACTGGAGATGTATATTATCTATACTGGAGATGTATATGAGGTATACTGGAGATGTATATTATCTATACTGGAGATGTATATGAGGTTTACTGGAGATGTATATTATTTATACTGGAGATGTATATTATCTATACTGGAGATGTATATGAGGTATACTGGAGATGTATATTATCTATACTGGAGATGTATGTGAGATAGAAGTTTGTTATTTGTAAACTACCGTAATCAGTTTGACTTTTTTTGCACATTTATTGAAAATGATAATATTCTCAGATCAGTTATTTTATAGTAACATTCTCTTGTCCCAGGATGTACTTGTAAATCAGAGAATATCTGCACATACCTTTCCTGGTTAAACACTTTGTTATTAATGTTATTATATAATATTAAATCATCTCGCTTACATAAACATTGTTGTCAAAATGATCTATACCTTGTGATGGTAAAATTGGTAAAATTGCAAGGAAATTCATTTATTAAGAGGAAAAGGTTGTGTCTAGTGTCTGCTGTTGATGACATCACATTTGACTTTATATGCAAATAATTATAATTTGCATACTATGCCGCCAGGTTATGTCTCAGACTGGTGACACTGCAGACCCATTTAAAACGCACTTCTCTCTTAATTTATGCATTTGCTTGGAATGGTATAGATAATGTTTGAAAATCGTTTATTCTCTCTATAAATAATGTGTAGGCAGCAAAGTCCCTCTATATCTAAAGGATTATAATCCCAAAGAAGGAATAGAGAGTCACCAACTGAATCGGTCCTGATAATGACATATTTGAGCATTAGGAAAGATTCTACATAAAACACTAAATCATTTCTTTTGCAATAAATGTTTGGTAGCTCAGAGTCATCACAGAGGAACTACATTAAACCAGGCTTTGTAAAGTCCTTCATTAGCAAACAGGCAATGCACATTCGGCATAATGCTACAGATTCTCAATTATTCTAATTGCAATGCAATAAAATCACATGACTGGTAATCGCCTGCGTCTCTTTGTTTTGCCAAATCTGGTAGCAAGGGCAGCGTTCACCAGCCAAGAGTAGCAAATGAGAAATTGCTAAGCTCTTTGGTGCAAAATGCTTCCCTTATGTGGATTGTGTGGGGTATAAGAGTGAAAGTTGTGTCATTAGGGTCGGAAGACCTTCGTTTTGACTCATTATTTGTAAAATTAAAACTTGTTGTAAAAAGATCAGCAACAAGTTTCAGTCTCCTCTCTTCATTTCTCTTTGTTGTAAATTCCACAGTAAAGGAGAATCCTCTAGCAAGCCTATTCTTCTCATGTCTCTATTGGAGAAGATATGGAGACTGCAGTTTGTTCCTCTACCTGGCAAGTCTTGAATAGATCCTCCTCTGAGGACCGGGTTTTGTCACTGGGTATATAATTCTTTAATGGAATGTTTCATTTCTTGATGATAATCCTAATTTAAACCATTCCTATCCTCCCAATGCTGATTAGATTTTTAAAACACAGTCATATCAATAAATACCTCTAATACAGTTGCTGGATCGATCATGGACAGATTTTGTAAAGTAAGTCGATCTCTGACGTGAAGCTTTTTTATTTTTGTTTTATTAAATCTTCCGTTACATTCATTTACATCCTATTCCAAACCTCCATTCCATTTACCTGGCTTATCATTTAGAAATCCCTCACTGTCCGTCTGATGCCCCTCTGCCCTTTGGGTTCAGACAGAAACTGTCTGGACTTCGATATTTAAATGCAAAGCTATAATGCCATGTTACTTTTTTTGTACTGCCTTTTAAAACTGTACTCATTATAATGCGTTCTCTGGTCATAACTCTTTGGAGCTGTAATTGGTTTCTCGTTCATGCATTCTCATTCTGATGTTGTCTGCAGAATTAGATTATCAGAATGGTCCATTTTACTGTTTAGTAGCATTGTGTTCTGTGTCTAGAGCAGTGTAAGCCATGAAAGTTACTATCCATACAGGACATTGTACTTGTACGTCATTTTTTTTTTTCTTTTAACTACTCTGATGTGTTGAAGCTTAACTGTACAATTTTTCATACCTTATTTCCAAAATGAATCCAGTAACAGTGAGAATATAAATACAATCTCTTTTTATCTGCTTGCCTTATGCTTTAATAAATGCAAGTTCTGAATCCTATATTGAATGAATGAAAAGAAATATAATAAAGAGTGTTGGAGGTGGAAGGGGCCACTAGGGGCACTGTACAAGGGGTACATGCACTGTGATGGAACATTAGGGGGCGCTGTATGTGAAATTATCCTCTCTATTAAGGAGGTCTATGACAGATATCACAGCCATATTGGCTTGGCTCAGTGCTTCTTACCATTATACATTGCCACAGCTGGACATTACTATATGGGTACAAGTGTAACTAGATCCAGAGTCCTGACAGCACCTGATAATCTGCTGCCATATGTAACTTTTTTTAATTATACAAAAATACAAATAGATAAAAACTTACATATTTTCTCTTGCTCCTTATTATAGTCATTGATTCTCTAGCTAGACATAAATAACCATAAACGTTTACATTTCTAATCTATAAAAATATGTATCTTAAGGTGGATATACATTCGTACACTACTACATTAAATACCAGATAAAATACCAGATGCTGGAGGGAGGATATACCTTATGAGAATTCATCTACATGATAGTAATAATGTATTATTTACTGGTCTGGCTTCGGAGTATTTTAATACAGGATATGATGTCATAACCTGGCTTCTCCCGGTTCCCGCTTGTTACACTCGCAATAGAAAGCTACGTTTGGGGCTGGGACAAGCAAATTGTCTATACAAGTACAAGAGCATCGGTGTCCAGGAGAATATCTGTGGATGTTACATAAAACATCATCACCCGTCTAGTCAATGTCTTCCATCAACAATGCTGTCTGGGGGTAATCTCAACTTGAATGTTTCTCTAAAGCGAAGCCTCCGCAGGATTTATAGTGGATTTAATGAATACCTGGTGAAAGAGTAACATATGTTTATTCCTTAGTAATCAATATGTAGAAAGAAGGAAGTGGGGAGCACATCCTATAACAATATAGGAAATAGACTTGGGCACTCATGTTCCGCAGAAAAGCTGTATATGTGGCTCTTTGGCCACGAGTCCAAAAACAAATGCAAAACTGGACAAAAGAATGAATGGACAAAGGAAAATTGAATGCAAATAATTTGTTAATTTGTCCATTTGTTTCATTCATTGGCCCACTCGCGAAGCTGTGATATTCTATGAGAATATCGGAGCTATGAGTTTCGGAGAATCGATTATATTCCAGCTACTGAGAGGCCACCGAATCGTTCTCTATTTGGCATAAAAATCGCCCATTTTCACGCAGACAGACAAGGGCCTAAAATAAGACAAACATGTCGGCTGCCAAAATGGCTCTGAAATAAGTTGAAACCTATGTGGAAGACTATGAGGAGTCATCTCCATGGAAGGAGTTCCAGGAATTCCAATAGCAGGAATGAAATTCCCAAAATGAAAATAATGCACTAAATTCATCCAATACTAATGACGGACAAAACAAAAAAATGGCGGCACCCAAGTCTAATAAGAAAGTCACCAACATTTATACACAATGTTTTCAGTCACTGTACTCTACAACAGCTGATTGTGTGCGGATATGTTTTGTGTCTTGTCAGTATTTAATTTGAGGCCATATTATATGTAGCAGATCAATGCTTTTAACCATTACTACTTTATCCCGATGTTTAGCCCGTACGTCTTTGTTAAAGCAGTATTTGAACTGTTAAAACCTCAGTTTATTTACATGTGTTTGTAGGACACGTAAACATTTCAGGAATGTGTATTGGCCGCCTTAAGAAGGAGCTCTGTAACATCGAAACATATCAGCCTTTATTGTATCAACATCAGGATTTTACCTGTCTAACACACTGGCTTCCAAACACTGCTATGAAAACAGAACATTTTCACAGCCGCAACTCGATAGAAGTTGAGCAGAAAAAAAAACAAGCCGGCAATCTCTGCTGTCAGGAGGATTTCACAGTTCACTGTGTTTTTTTGCCCGCTGAAGTTTGTAACGTCGTATTTTGTGTTTATAGACCAGGACTGCAACCTTTTGGAAATCTTGCTCAAGACAAATTGGAAAGATGGAAACAAACACAGCTTTGGCCTACTGTCTACATCTTCCTTAGAAAGAAAACACAGTGCAATCTTGGAGATGATCACATAATTTAACAGTTTGGAAGCCAGAGCGCAGAGCAAATGTGAGGATTTCAATAAATGGCTGTATTACTGTAACAGTAATTTGTTATTTGACCTCTATAGGGCTGTGTTTTCGGTGAATTTTATATTGCATAAAGAATTTTTAAATATTCATCGATTTTGCCAACATCACAATGCTTAAAAAATAGTAGGTTCTACCCCTCCCACTCTCATAATCTGCATAGTAACCAGCATGCGGCTGTACTCTGAGAACTCTGCCCAATAATTGCCTCCGAGGCCACACACCCTCCACCCCACATCAGCAGGCTGAAAGATTGGGATAGATAGTTACGTGTTCCAAGAACAAAAGAAAATATATAACAAATATGGATTTTTTAACGCTTTAATATGTTGTTTTTTTAACTAGGAGTGATCTTTTAGATAAATCAAAAGACATACTTTTTTTACAGATCTGTTTTGTATTTTACATGATGCAGTTCTGTTATCGTGAATGGCACTGCATCATGTAAAATACAAAACAGATCTGTCCTATCAATTTTTTTCTATCTTTTAAAAACGCCATATAAAGTGTAATATACTTATTGCCGTTGCTATAGTAACAGTCCTGCCTATCTCGCCAAGAATTTAGTGGCCACCTGTGAAATAATGTTCAGCGTAAGGAGAACTGTCAATTATTCTGAAACAAGAATAAGTGTATTTTAAAGATATGTTAAAACATGTAGAACATACGGAGAATAAGCTAGGTGGCACTTTATTTGCAGTAGCTAAACAAAAACATCACAGAATATAATACAACTTGGTCTTACTTTAAGCATAGTTTATTTCCATATCTTGGAAAATACACACATTTTAATATGCTATAATAATTTCTGAAAACATCTGGAAAACATTTATTTTCCAGAGATGGTTGCTCATATTTTTCTGTTCTTATATTTTGATCTATGGTATATAGACTTTCTGCATGAATATGTATGGCATAGTATGAAATAAGGGGATGTATATTTCACTGCTGGGGGAGTTTACTAAGCCGTTCATTATCTCTCCCATAAACACACCGGCTCCTGGAATTGAATTCATTTCATTCTTACAAAAGGAAGAAATCATGATTTGATGTGAGACATGCAACAGTCCTACAATTATCATTTAAAAACAACTTCAAGTACAATAAAAGTTATATGATAATGAAATGCATTAAAATGCTGGCGTCTTCAGACAATGATCTGTTTTACATGTCTGGGACTACATTCCAAGGGTCAGAGTCATCTCTTCACACACAAAAAATAAAATTCAATTAAATCCTGTTCAGTCTCTCCTCAGTAGGTCCATTGTTTGCCTTTGTTTGCTATCAAACCATTTGTCAGTTGCTCCTTGTCCAAGATTATCAATAAAACTAGCAAGTTATGTTGAAGGTCGCTGTATGAACCGGATCCCTCTTCACTTCTTGTGCAAAGTTAGGTAACAATAAAGAATACAATACTGTCAGAATATACACACAAATCCTTTTATTGGAGGGGGTGGAGTAGAGATTGCTTCATTGTGTATTCTCGGGTTTAAATATATCTATCTTACATGGGCTGCCAGGAATTAACCAGGGTGATTAAAAAAAAAAGAAATTATACTTAAACCTCTCTCTAGTGAAGTATTCATTAATTCTACAAGGAGACCAGAGAGTCCACTCATCTACTAGAGAGTCCACTTGAGAGTCCACTCAGGTCCACTAGACAATCCACTAGAGAGTCCACTCAGGTCCACTAGAGAATCCACTAGAGAGTTCACTCAGGTCCACTAGAGAGTCCACTTGGGTCTACTAGAAAGTCCACTAGAGAGTCCACTCAGGTCCACAAGAAAGTTCACTAGAGAGTCCACTCAGGTCCACTAGAGAATCCACTAGAGAGTTCACTCAGGTCCACTAGAGAGTCCACTTGGGTCTACTAGAAAGTCCACTAGAAAGTCCACTCAGGTCCACAAGAAAGTTCACTAGAGATTCCACCCAGGTCCACTAGAGAATCCACTCAGGTATCTCCAAATTTCCTTGAGCTAATCAGAGCTCTGAGTTTTAGACCCATGCGGATCACTTTGGAAAAGACCACCAACGCTATCTCAAATCAGCATGAAAAGCTGTGAAGGTGGAAGTTAGAAGACCCCAATATTTAAGTCAGACCAAAACGCAACTTAAGCCACTTCAGGCTTTGATACATTATCGCTGGAAAGGAATAACTTTTAAACCTGCTTATTAAAGATTATTACCCCTCATGTCTTATCTGTTTAACCTCTTGCATTAACCCTGCAATGTAAGTCATCTTCTAAAGATGAATATCTCTCTCCCAATGGGTTAACCCTGATGCAGTGCTCCAAAGTCCACCGCTGTACTCTTTGCATTTACTTATGTTAAAAATGATCATTTCCAAATTTGTTTAAAAGCTTTTTCTGCACCGATGATGTTATTGGAAATTGGAATCATGTCAAGTGCATTACACACCATTTTCCTTCTCTGAATCTAATCTGGTTATTTAAAGGATGTCTCCAAATAAGACATTTAGTTTATGCTGATTTCTTAAGCTCTCCTCTTGGGTTAATAAGTATAAGAGGGCACAATGGGGCGCACCAATAATGATATGCTTGAAAAGGATGGAGACAGCATAATATCATTATTTTACAGGATATATTAGGCACATCCCCCAAGAAATACTGTGTCATCTGCACAAGTGAAACTTTGCAAAATAAAACTCAGATAAGTGTTGCAGATAAGCACTTTCCTGTGATGTCAGAGATAACACCCAGTGACATCATAGATGACAGGCTAACCAAGCGGCTGTTCACCCATGCCATAAAGCACCTCTCTCTGTACCACCCCTTCTTCTCTGTAAGACCTAAATTCCCATCAATTGACCATAAGATTTTGCAGTCACTTTGTTGCCCCACAGACAAAACTGTATCGATTATGTGCAAATGTTTGAGAATGTCAGAGAAGGAAGGTAACAAAATAAATGTCCTCTACTTGCAATAAATGTAAAAAAATCTGTCTCTGTGATTGTTAATGTTTTCACCCATCTGTCACGCAAGCAGTATACAAATACAGCTTTACATCGCAGGCAAATACAACGGACAAATGATTTGGCCACTCCATGAGCCATTATCTTCTGCAAACAGGCCACATTTATCATGAACTACATGTTCATTTTGGTTGGCATATATTTGCATATCTAATTCTAATTTGAATGTGTGTTATTGAGAAGTAATTAAATAAATCAACCTCTTCTTCTCCCATCACTGCTGAAACACTAATGAGAAATTAGTATGAAAGACAAACTATTCTTTCTTTTATTAGAGATATCCGTGAACCTGTTAGTCTGGGGCATTCACAGAGCTTGTGGGTTATAGTGGGGGGAGGGGGGGTACATGCTCTGAGCTTCTATTACCCTTTCAAAGTTATGGGACCTTGTACCATACTGTCAGTTTACAATGACAGACCTCTGTGTCAGGGACATATAATAGATTTGGGCCAAAATGTTTGTATTGTCCAAATGCATTGAGACAAATATAACATTTCTGTTCGTCTGAACCGATTTTCGTCCACTGAAGCATGTTTTTTTCAGACAAAATTTGGACATCATATTCGTTGGAAGAGAATTACACTGAAGTTCATTTCAGAATAAGTCAAACAAGGTTAGGGAATCCGGACAAAACAGCTAACTTACGTTTTCAAATGAAATGGTCTGAAAATAAATGCTAGTTAGGGGGTTAGTGAATGTCATGTATGAGAGTGTTTATGTGTATTAGTGAGTGTGTTTGTGTGACTGTGTGTTTGTGTACATTAGTGAGTGTGTGTGTATTAGTGTGTTTATATTAGTATGTTTATGTGTATTGGTGAGGGTGTTTGTGTGAGAGTGTGTTTGCGTGTATTAGTGTGAGTGTGTATTAGTGAGTCTGTGTGACAGTGTGTTTGTGTGTTTGTATTAGTGTGCTTGTACTGGTGTGAGAGTGTGTTTGTATTAGTGTGCTTGTATTAGTGTGAGAGTGTATTAGTGAGTCTGTTTGTGTGAGAGTGTGTTTGTATTAGTGTGCTTGTATTAGTGTGTTTGTGTGTATTAGAGTGAGAGTGTATCAGTAAGTGTATTTGTGTGAGAATGTGTTTGTATGTATTAGTGAGCCTATTTGTGCGAGAATGTGTGTGTATGTATTAGTTAGTCTGTTTGTGAAAGAGTGTGTTTGTATGTATTAATGAGTCTGTTTGTGTAAGAGTGTGTTTGTATGTATTACTGAGTGTGTTTGTGTGAGAGTGTGTTTGTATGTATTACTGGGTGTGTTTGTGTGAGAGTGTGTTTGTATGTATTACTGAGTCTGTTTGTGTGAGAGTGTGTTTGTGTGTATTACTGAGTCTGTTTGTGTGAAAGTGTGTTTGTATGTAGTAATGAGTCTGTGTGTGTGTAATAGTGTGATTGTGTGTATTACTGAGTCTGTTTGTGTGAGAGTGTGTTTGTGTGTATTAGTGTGAGATAAGAGATCAGGTTGGTCAGGATTGGATATATTCTGTGAAATAATTTCATACTACCCAGTACAAAGGTGAAAAAAGTTGGGGTACAGGAACTACCAGCAAGAAAAACCATCTTCGCCAATACTGTACTATTTTTTTTAAATTGGCTTTGTGTGTCCAAGAGCCTCATCTTGATGTCAACTCACCCCTGACATTAGTCCACAGATCATGATGTACACACATATAGGAATTATATTCTGCAAGTCATGATTCCTGCAGAACATACATCATACAATCTCAGTGAAAGACACAGCTGTGTTTTTATTGCACAGACTAATTTTTTGTTGTTCTAAAAAGTCTTGTTCTCTTAAACAAAGTCACATATCAAAAGGAACCTGGAAATGCCCACTAAGCCCAAGACACTCTGTCAAAGCTAAACAAAAAAATATATAAATTGACTCCCTGTTTGGGTAAATTCCCTGTCAATGCCTCCGCGAACCAGGGCTGTTTATCATTTGTAATGATCTCGCTTGTTCTAATAACTGCTAAATACAGAAATAGTAATGGTGAAGTTTATAGTTCAGCACAGTGACTTTGTATATATCTGTGACAGCTGATATTTTGGCTTCTCACAAGGCATTTTCTCGAAGTGTGAAATTTTAGTGAAAAATGACCCAGTCAATAAAAACATTTGGGACATTTGATTTTCCAGCCATAAACCCAGGGGCAGATGTGTGTTTAGTTTGCTGAAATGTCAACTTTGTGTTAGTCTTTAGAATGGATGTAGAGTGGATTTCAAAGTAATAAAATCTTGGATGCCTGCCATAAAATCCCAAACTGACAGGGAGATTTCTTTTTTGGCAAGTCTCTCCAGCCTTCGCCTTCTTGTTTTAAAACATAGCAATCATTCCAAAGGAAAAGCAAATTATTGGGTACTAATATGATGTGCATACCCATTAAGCATTTAATCTTTATCACATTTTAATCAACACTGTTTAATATTTATTATATTGTTTTGGAATGCGAGGTCGTAGAAAGGAAAAAAAAACATATATTCAAACGCAGAGGGAAATGTCTAGACCTAGTAACATAAAGTGCAACACATTTAAATGTATTTTGTGAATAATCAAAATGATTATTTGAGAAGAATAAAAGGATACAGTCATCTCTAGGAGAATTATATCCAGAACTGAAATGGGCCACATGGCAGAGATGGTTTAGCACAGTCTTTGCCAACGTTTCTTGAACCATTGCACCAAGTGCAGGCTTCTTACATAGAAATGCTTTAATGAAAGCATACCATTAAAGGACAACGGTCACAAGTAACTGTGTCTGAAATAAATGAATACGCTCTACTATATAAGCTGAGCCATTCTTAAAAAATCAAACTAACAAAACATTTTCAGTTTTTTTAACATTTAGAAGCAACTGCAGCACACGTAATGGCTGCCATCTTGCCTCCTAGATGGGTCGGATCTCTGACCCAAACTCCCTGCCGCTAATGAAAACACAAATCATTTTTCAGCCATCAATATTGTGTTGAACAACATGGTAGAAGGAGTTTCAGGGAATGGAAAAGTACAAAAAAACACAAACTTTCTGGGATATTTAAGCCATAATCGTGATTTATTTTCTATGCCAATACTTCATTAGAAACATTGCTATGGATGGAACATCCACAGTGTCCTCCTAATGCACATATTTACTAAGACGCATGATAATGAGCGTCTGGGAGGTGTGCCAGGCTTTATGTCTGTGGGTGAATTTATGGGTGTGATAGACACGGTATAAATCTCTACAAGCCAAAATGATCACACTGTGTAATGAGAGAGTGTATCACAGCCGCGCGATCCTGGCTTCACAGCATACTAACTATGACACTATTTGATAACCACTAGAGATAGTAGGAGGGATCAGGCAGACAGTGAGAAGATCGGTAGTGAGTTGAGCTTTTCACAAGATGTCGGCACTGTAGTAGAAGAAGCAGCACAGAACATGCTAAAGATTCAAAGGTAGGTTGTTTGTTCCAGCACATTAGACAAGGACAAAAAAGTATGGGGGAGGGGGGGCATTTATATGGCAACATTTTTTTTTGGGTGGGGGGTTTAATCTTAAATAGTAATATGCTGCTAATTGTGTTTGTTTTTCTCTTTTTTGATCCATTTGCATATAAGGACTTCTGTTTATCTATAATATCTGACATAGCATGCAAGTCCATTCTCTATCGATCGAAATAAGACTTAGAGGAGATTTGTGATGGCCATAAAATCAGAATAGGCCAACAATGTACCATATTATTCTCTGGCACTGTGGAAAGCCTCCAAATCACAAACTGATACACGTGTAACACAGGCATATTATAATTCTTAATCATCACATAAAGACACACACATCCAGTGCCTTCTCTTATCTGCACCTTTTATTATCTCATGTGTCGATCTTCCACCTTCTGCTCTCAGCAGTTAAACATTATTTTGCTACGAAATGTGTCTTGTTGTTTTAATAATTAATCCAAGAAGTCGTAAAGGGTATCTGACACCCAGGAAACTGGCCGGGAATCTATAATTATCCTTATGATATTTGCAAAGTAAACATTTTGATTACGGTTCACTAACAAACTGTAGAAAGGGCTGAAAATAAAAATGGCAAGCTCTGTCTTCCGGGAACTAAATTACATTTGATTTTCGAAGTTTCGGTTGCGATTACACAAAATAAGACATAAAACCGGTCATTGGATTGCTGTAGGCGCACACTGGCCGTTAGTGAGGTGAAGGGTAGAGGCTGGGTTAGTCAATCCATCACCAGAGAAAACCGTATGTCTCTCTATGTGGTGCTTCAATGCTGATGTCACTGGTAAGACGTGATGACCTCATCAGACTCTGCATCAGGGGAGCAGGAGGTAGTCTAGTAAAGAGACCGTGAAGGAGAACAGATCAGCTCTTCAGTTCCCCCCATCCAACTCCCAAAGGAAGACATACATATGTTCCACGCCCCTCTCTTTCCCCTCTGGCACCCCAGAGTCAAATGTCATGTGACATCATAGAGCAGGATGACATGTGAAGGTATAGCAGTGTGTGAGCAAAGCATGTGTACGCATAACATGTACCCTGGCACCAGACAGCCAGGGATAGCTCCTAAAGGGAACTATTATTTTACCGGTGGCCTAGAAGAGGGAGGGACAATACTTTACACTCCAGATGCTGCGGACAGCCAAAATTACAGGGAATTTCCTCTTCTGAGCATGGCACTCAAGTAACACAGTCCAAGCATTAATGGAAAGGAATTCCATAACAGCCTTCATGCCGATCACTACACCTGTCATGGATTACTTGGGTCATAATGCTCAGCCATCAAATGATTGGCTGAGCATCATAGGACAAGCAGTATGTGGTTGGATCCACATTATAAGCACGCATATTATTTAACGTATGTGAGATCACCGGGGATTACACATGAAATAAGTAAAAACAAAACTCCCCTCCCTCCCCTCAATTCAGGTCGTTCAAAACTTTGTCAGACTCATCAAATAAGAAAGAAATAAAGATATCTTGCAGTGCAAGTCACGATGTTCCACCCCAGCAGTGGGTGACGACCGTTCCATTCCTCAGTATTATATGCTAAACAGCTGAATCCCTGAATATTACATTTTAATTAATGTCTGGGAGACAGGATTTATTGCTGCATTTTGAATATTTTTAGAAATATTGATCCAGTTCTATTACCTGGCAATGAAGTTCCCTACATAGAAATGACAGCATTTTAGCCTGTAACATTTTGACAGATTCGGGTGTCTGATTAGTACAATTTTAAGTATTTTCTTTTTTTTTATTATTAACTGATAAATTAATGAAATTAACGAGCCATTTAAATCTCAAGGAAAGAAGGACGTGCTGTATGCAGTGAATCATATAAAGTAACGGCTAATACTGCTAGGGAGATAATGCAAATGCTATAATATTATATGGGCCATGTTTAGAAACACACAGGACAGGTATGTGCAGCTATGTGGACTAGACTTGGACAATCATTTTCAGACAAATACTTTTCCAGGTGAAAGTGTTTTCATCCATTCATCCATGTAATGAATGCAAAGCTGGACGAGAAAAGGAATGGATGACTGCTGAATGAATGAAAATCATTTGTTTCATTCGTTGTCTGACTCAGAAAGCAGTGATTTTCTATGAGATATTCGAGATCTGAGTTTCGGACACTGAAATTCAGGCTACTTAATCTGCACGAAAAAACAGCCTTGTGGGATCACAAAATACACCTCTAAGCATAGAAAATTTCTGCAAAGAACCTGTTTTTTATTAGCTTAACTCAATTAAGAAATGAAAACACACAGGTACACACTAATCAGGGTATAATGTTGGGTATAAGTAACATCCCCAGGAGAATACCTGAATGTACCTTTCCTGGTTAAACACTTATTTTATTTATTCTGATACTAATTGCACTCTGCATCTTTATATTTAAAGGAATCAAATAACATGACCATCTTTCAGGAGGAATCCATATTTGTTTGTAAATGTTCTAATTTAGAGCACTGCATCCAGCCAATGGGAAACAAGCATGGCACACACCTTCTCACCCATTGGTTGTGCACAATGGACCCAATTCCATTAATCTGCTTCATGCTTTTATAATACTAATTCCCGGGTGTAACACACAATCACAGTAAAAGTGTCACTTAGACACGTGTGCAAGATCTTCCTGGTGTTAGAACATTTCATAAACACTTCCAAGTCATTATTTTTTTGTCTTGTGTTTTATATTCTGATCCCTTCATCTCATTTGCTTACATCTGTGTATAATGCTCCTGTCCAGACACAATACAGCTTACACACAGGAATGAACAAAATACGTATGGACTTCCTATCTATCAATTTGCAATTTGTGTAATATTTTCCCTCATATCTCTGAACTTCAGTGGAGCATGTAATTGCAAACAAAGAGGAAAAAATACAACAGCTTCCTAAGAGGCAAAAACAAGGCTATTGCATATCCATGAATCCAAGAGCATTCAGACATGTAATCCGTGATAGAAATGTTTTGCCAAAATGTATTTATCAAGATTGAGCAAGCTTTAAAAGAGGATTGGAAAAATGTCTGGTGAAAATCCAAACGGAGTTACTTTGCCAGCCACATAATGCAGGGGATGACGGTCATGTGGCCAGGAAACGAGTGAATTCAATCATTGCATTTTGACTTACTGGTGATCTAGTATAAGGATCAACAGGGTCAACATCTCTCCAGGCTTTCCCAGGCCTGATGAAAGGCAACGGCTACAGATAAGGAAAATCAGAGAAAGTTATTGGTCACATTGAGGGACCACACACACTGATTGCAGGTTGCCTCTCTGGTGTGCTACTTTACATATGCAAAACCAATATAAATCTCTGAAATAATGACATGATCGGCTGTCCAACTACATGCCAGCTGGGTATTATGACCTTGCTATAGATGGTCTGATTGGCCGGAATCTACTGTAGAGTTGCATAGGAATTGTCAGAGTACATGACATGGTAGCTTCTATCATTGAGGATATGTGTTCGCCTAGAAATAACTGAACTTAAAACCAGACTGTGGGGTAAAACAACGGCCACAGCACTTTATTTAAATAGCCATTGCATTTACAATCATATAACACATATATATACACACATTCCACCTATGTATATATATCCATAATTAATAAAATGACTAAACATAACATAAACATAAATATTAAAACATTCCATATACAGGAAAACCAATCAAGCTTGCAAGTGTATCCAGGTGGCTGCCGAAGTTCATGTTCTGGGCATATCCCAATGCCCCCAATACCTGAGGTTCGAGGTACCACTTTCCCCTCGAACCTCCCACCAGAGTCCCGATTGACTCTCCCCAATCCAAATGTTCCATTAACCCTCCTGGATACCCTGCAAGCTTCCGCCGACGCTGTGACATGTAATAAATAAATAAATAAAGTGTCATTAACCTTAAAATTAGGGAGGGTGGGTGGGACAACAGGTATATGGGGAAAATTTTTTCCTAAAATGGCCCCTGAACTTCCTGTTCCTACCTTTTATACTCTCCCAACTCCTCCCACTGATTCCCACTATAGGCTGACATATCCTCTCAGCACCCTGTCATGATTGCCCCTCCCCGACCTTGTCTGGGGGCTACATCATTTTTTTGTAGACTCCACACACACATGTGTTCTAGGTGTCCATCTTCTGGACATCCATGTTGTTCTGCATGTTAGCGAAAACCCATGTATGAAGAATCATGTGCTGAGATGTGCTGGGAATTCATCGGGACTGAAACACCCATCAATATAAGCCAGTGTCTGCAATCAGAGAGGGCAGAAGTCTGAGGGATGCTGGGAGCTTTCGGATTTCTTTGCAGTTTGTTAACGTACTTCTAATTGTTATATAAATTCCTCTGCAAGTGAAAAGTTTTAGACTCTCCTAACTAGAGCAATAAAAGGATTAAGAAACACAAATGAAACTGTTTGTTTATATACTCCCCAGAAGAAAACGTACTTTAGAAAACTTACGAGGGTCTCACTCTACATAACAATAAGAATTCCTTTTTCTTTTTTTTTTTAACGCCATTAAAAAAATTGCATTACACCCAATTACAGCATTATTTTAGCGTACCTAGCCATTCATCTTACCATGGAACAGCAACGCAGATTTTCTGCAAAATTTATTTTAATTAATATTTGATTGTATTTTGAGTTAGTTTACCCCATAGGTACATAAAGTACAGTTCAAGTAATAAATATACGAGTTCAAGAAAAACAAAATCAAATTATAATGTAATCGGCATAAAGACAGACGAGTTCTGTATAGAGATTTTCAGTCAAGATAAGTTATTTCCTGCAGAGATTGTTTTATATTTGCTTTGAATGTAGAAATGGAGCATTCTGTTTTTTTTTAATGTTGTATGCAATCTCCCGTTGGGTATTTCAGCTGCCTGGGGTGTGATTCTTGGGCATACATTTGTGGCACAGGAGAGTCCGAGATACAATGCACATATTGGTCATATTTTAGGTATCTTTATCACTGTGGTAAAGCAGGCACTTGTGCACGGAAAGGTACCAAAAATTGTCAAGGTGGAAATGTACTGTAATTTGTAATGTGCAATTTAATGATACTCTATGAACCTTCACACACGTGGACACAGTCACCAGGGTCCTTGTAGAGACCCCTGCCCTCTCCCTGCACCTGAGAACCTGTCTGGGAATCTTGAAAGTGCATGCTCCTTAATGCAGTGTTTGATAAATAATTAACCCTGTAAAAGTTTTGTTTCAACCAAGTTATATTGTTTTGTGACTGCTTTTGTTTTACTGTTTTTTTTTTTTTATTGTTAGCAGATTATATTGAATTCCATTTGTTATCTATACAAAAATAATAGATATTTAATGTTCCTAAATTTTTTGAGAAATGACCCCCCCCACATCTCCAGAGTTTTACTCGCAAGATAAGCGTCCAGATAAAAATCACCTGACGCGAATTGTCTGGAACGCCAGTTACGTTTCTCAAAATGGCAGATTTATCTTTAAAAAAAAATCAGTTTATGAAAACCAGTCACGATTAAGGTGAGGGTTTTATCTCGTAATTAATCCAAAAGACTGATTTTTACCAAGTAAGGGTTAAATAGTTTTATGCAAATTTGAATTTAGTTTTCAAAGAAAAGAAAAACAGGTTTTTAAGACTAGATCACAAACCGATCAGTTGGGATATAGTCGTTTAGAAAGCCACTAACGATGTTACATTTGTTACATTGTCATAGCCCAGTAAGTGCTACATCCCTGGCTCTTTGGGCTGGAGATCAGCAGTAGAAGAGCTAGTGGAGGAATCATTTTCTCTAGTGGTCTGAAAGCCGTAGCAAGGCTAAGGTTGGACGGTCATTCAGTGTCAAGCACCACAAATCCCAGTATTAGTGGCTCCCTCTCAATTCCCAAAGACTCGTTATTTAAGCCACTGTATAACGTGGCCTGACCAGGGGAAAGACAGCTTTATATATATATATATCACAATAGAGCTTTATTGACATTTTAAACCACTGCGGCTTTTCTGTGGATGTTTATGATGTCACTTCAATGGATATATTCCCTCGTACCTCTCTGCTTCCTGACTCTAATGGTAGGGCTGAACCTGTTTCTCCTCTCTATAAACTCAGCACTATGGACATCTCTACCAGCTGTCAGAGACCAAACAAGTCCCTCCAGCAGGATAGTTACAGATTACATGTGCCTGGAAGATGGACATGGGTCTGTTGGGCTCAGAGACGTCTACATCACCAATTAAACTAATGCAAAGGAACAAATGAAGGAACCATTTGACAGAACATAGCAAGAAGAAGAATCCCATCTGTACCAAATATGAATGTGGAGTGTCATTTCCCTCATAGCTTTGTATGAATGATGCATCCCCTTCTTTCACATTTATGCTTCTAAAACCTTCTAGACACATTGGGGTTAATTATAAAAGTCAATTCTGGGGAAAAGTTCTAAAAGTGGAGTAGTCACCATGGAACCCAATGGAATGTTCCTGCTGATATCACCATGGAAACCAATGGAATGTTCCTGCTGATATCACCATGTAACCCAATGGAACGTTCTGCAGTCACCATGGAATGTTGCTGCTGATATCACCATGTAACCCAATGGAACGTTCTGCAGTCACCATGGAATGTTGCTGCTGATATCACCATGTAACCCAATGGAACGTTCTGCAGTCACCATGGAATGTTGCTGCTGATATCACCATGGAACCCAATGGAATGTTCTGAAGTGACCATGGAAACCAATGGAATGTCCCTGCTGATTACATCACTTGTAGAACTTTACCCCAGAGTTGACATCCATATATAACTCCCATAATGCACATTGACTGCAATCAATGATCCCATGGATTAACCTGGCTGACAGTCACATAACAGCTGTAAGGATACTGTTTCCACACGCGAGTTCTCCATCCAGTGATCTGCTGTATCAGAAAGTCCCCTCCTTTATAGTAATTACAGAGAGAGAGGACACAAACCCTTCATAGGAATACGATTCGGCAACAAAAGAAGTACAATCCAAGTAACATCCTTCCAGCAGGACTGGTTGGGCTAATATAACTGGACATATGTAATATACACATACTGGATATCAGTCGCTAATCAGTCGCTAATCAGTTTATTACATTATTACACACAGTAGGGTTTATTAGTCTATTTAACTTGCTGCCTATAAGTTGATTTACGTCAGTCCATCTGATGTAAGTCTTACATTCACATTGACTTAACTGATGTTTATCAGACACTGAAGGAGCTTGTGAAGAGAATATGATAATTACATGTGGAAAAAACACCTTTTACCCTGTATATTCTTAACATATGTTCTAACGTCGCTGCCATTATTATAAACCTCTTTAACACTTGTTGGGCTCAGTTCATGACCTGAGTTATCAGTAGACCATTGTATTCTGTTACCAAAGAGAAAATAACTGAGGCCATTATATATAGTCCATTATATACAGCCTCACTGTATCTGCCTATAATGACTGTGCTTATGTCCTGATCTTTCTTATGTACTGAGATCCTATTCGTTCATACACATCAGCTGACCTCGATCACTATTTGCACTATAGTGTATAATAAATGAAGAACAGATCTGCAGTTCTAGATCTTAAGCAGTCGCAGTGAAAACACGCTGGATATTCCTGCTGGTTGTGTTTAGCACTATTACTAAATGATGTTATTGTTATTGGTTGCATTCAGTGAAATCATTGGAGACTGAGCTATTGGACTGTTGATCTGTTTTATGAAAGTGAAAGGGTTAATGGTTAAAACAAAATACAGATTAACTCCCAAAGATAGGACAGCCTGCCAAATGTATCCTTTCTCTTTTACAGTAGAAGCCCCATTAACCTACAATATAACAGCATCTCCTCAATGTAGAATGAAGAGATAGAAATACAACCACTAATAGAATACATTTTTTGTACACCAGGGTTATGTGTTTTGCAGTGTAGGATAGAAATTGGATTTTGTTGTAAGTATGTCCCAATTGTATATTTCCCCTCAATGCTCCGAACATGTTTCAAACAATACAGATTGGAATCTTGGAAAATACCTTTTTAGTACTGTTCTCTATATAAAACTCCAATTACTGTCTCTATCCAAATTTTTATTTTTTTTTATTTTTTTAGTTTGGCATTAAAACATATCCTCATATTAATTTTCTCTGTAGTACCTGCAGAAATCAATTTGAGTATATTTCTTGCATCTAAGGCTATACTTTTTTTTCCCTTTGCTGATACAAGATTTCATTTTTCAATAAAGATGTTGAAATTGCATGCACAGCTTCAGGATGGAACCATTTTATGTATTCTTTACCTTCTTTGCATGTATCTGAAAAATATGTTACATTTTAAGGAATATATTTTCCTAAGGATCCAAATGAAATGGGATTCACCTGTATTTGGCCTTTTGGAGATTGTATCAATCAGACATGAATATATTAATGTAAATTCATTTTTATTCCTTTCATTTAGTTTACTAATCTGTAATTTCTGGCTATAACATGTACTCCTTTGAAAAATGAACACAAGACAAATGTATTTCTTTTCTAGATTATTTTTTTATGGAATTATGCAATATTTTAATGTACATAAAACATTTATTTTAGTTACTGTACTCTAATAAGCAGTTGATTTTCCAACATCAATGAAGAAACACATTTTTTCAAACGTAATGTATAATTAGCGAGGTTATTTTATAATACTTAAGACTGATAAATAATGTCAACACATACATTTTTTTCTTTGAATAATTTATATGTGAGCAATAGTAATAAAAATATATATATATTTCCCAAGTGGCAGACAAAGAAACATTCTTTAAGGCTCACAATATATAAAAAGAGCGTTAAATAAAATTGTGTTTTTTTTTAAATTTTAATCAGGACATTTGATTTCTTCATTGTTGGTTAATTGCCCACAACCTTTTCCTATTAAATAATTTTCTTGTTAAACTAACCAGGATCGGACTGTAATTGACCAATATGGGGCTCAACAAACTCTACAGCAATCTCAAATACACAAGAGTTGGATGTAATTCAGCTGGATGTAAATCTGGGAGAGGAAAGCTGTACTTTGTTACTCAATTAACTAGAAATCCATATACTAAGACTCTGATTTAGCCAACCTGGAATGGAACTCGACATCTTGTAGTCCAAATGCAGTCCTGTCATCGCTAAACCTATCTGTTATCGATACAGAAACCTCTCGACACAGGGAAATCAAGTAAAGAAACCCTTAATGGCAAAGAAATGGTGAATAAATAGCACAACTGTGACTCCATTTTCAAATGGCAGATTCAGGATACACTGCTTTATACATATGGGCTTCCCTAGGCTGCCCAAATGAAAAAAACACTGGATAAAAACAATGTAGTTATAATCTCACAATGGCTTGCTCGTTAAAAGTGACCATGCTGAGTTCGGTATAAACAGGGGGGAAATTCTAACATTTCAAAACTAATAATCAGTTGGACTTGTTTTTCTAATCTAGTGACTTTTTAAATTATCGTCCTATCCTGTGTCATGTACAAGATATATTACTATTATGTAGGGGAGACTTGTAGCCACTAGGAGACTTAATTTGTGGAATGTTCGCTAAAGGGCATGGTCTGTAGTTGACCTACATCGCCCACTATTGGTCTGTCAGGTAGGTCACTGACAAACACTTATTAAGAGATCTCAATCACCAACTTCTTAACTGTGAGACTCGGCTCCTTGAATATTTGCGAGACTCAACCCACTCATATAACACAATTTATTTCCTCTCATCCATATTAACTTTGTCTTTTCTGCCATTGAGATTTTTCCCCCAGTTTTTCTCCCCATTTCATTAACTTATATATAGCATTTATTATTTTACATCCACGTCCAAACACAGAGACCTGTGTGAATAAATAAGAGAGCTCCATTTTCTTCTACATTTCCATCTATTGGGAGATTATAGAGCCACTTTTACACTACTATTATATGGACCACTTCTACAATAAAGGGTCTCCACTCATTCTCACCAGTAGATATTAGGTCCTAGGCCCTTCCTTACAAGGGACAAATGAGCTTTTGGGTTAGGGCTATATTCAAATATTTACTTTCCCTATTGATAAGCATATTGTGCACTCGATGAGTGGAACATGTAAATACTGAAATAATAGTGCTAACATGTTCCTTCTCATCAAGGATTACTAACACCAGAACATACAGTCCAAGTCTAGTTGGACCTGAGTTGAAGGAATGGTCAGCTCTGCTCTTACGAACATCCCTGCCTTTTATATTTCTTTCAACAATTCTAGCTTAAAAGACTCAATTCTTCCTCAACAGCTAATTGGTTTAATGAATCCAAATTATTGCTAATTTTGTTTTTGTATTTAAACAGTAATTAAAACATATACATAAAAAAAATGCCTTCCTTGCAAGGACGGGTATTAAAAACAACAGATAGTTAAGGAGGCCGTGTTGCAACATCCGACCTATATCATGTAACGTTTCTTCAGTAAAGGTATATACCAGAGCTACAGAACATGAGCATAGGGAAATCCTATATATACAACTCAATAAACGTCTCCCTGAGCACAAATAAACACTCCGACCTCCGGCCAAGTGTTTATATGAGCTGTAGAATATCTTTATTTTATTCTGAATGTGCAAGCTTCCAGCATCTCCTTTTCACACTATATCACTGACATATTCATATATTACTTGATCCCCTGGAGAAAGGAAAGGTATTTGCTGGTATTGCACATAGAATCTGGAAACGGGCTAAGTGCACAAAGTTGATGTATTTGACTATCAGAAATTGCTGATTGCAGATAGATACGTTTAACCGTATTTTGCAGTTCGATACTTAACCTTTAATTATTCATAGAAGAAGAAGGCAAAGTGGAACTTACGACTTGAGATTTGTTTATTTTATTTTTATTTTCTACTTTTCTATGTGCTTTAGAGACGGATGCCATTTTTAAGGGAAGGCCTCTCGGATGGAAAGTTGCATTTGCGTTTCCCATGTGGAGAGCCGTATGTGTGAATGTAAAGTCCCCAAATCCAAAATATACTGTGTGTTTTTTGGGGTTTTTTTAAAAAAAAGACTTTAGAGGCAAATATCAATACTCTGTAAATAATCCCCAACATGTTCTTAATACCCAAAAGAAAACGGTTATTTTACAGGCCTATGCTAGCTCATTCATTGAAATCGCTCATGTTCGGCACAAGGTCCAAAAAGTGGATAACACGGCTTAGAAAGATCCTGAATGGTCTGGATGACCTTGGGGGGCAGGCCTTTGTCTAGAAGAGCCATTGTCATGAATATATGCTATATCTTGTCTGTATCCAGCACTACTTACTTTTAGATCGACCTTGAAAGATTTCACCCAGAGGATCGAGAGCTTTGTACCCCGTGATCCTACTCTGCTGTAAAGATGCTGTTTCCACTCTGATGATCCTACTCCGCAGATTATGACTTGGTTTTCATTATAAGAGTCATTACAGAAGAGGCTTGTGTTTCTATTGGCATTATAAGGTCAAACATTAGCACGGAAACAGAGATACTCTCGATACCAAACAAGATAAATTGAGCAAAAAGCTATAAAAATGGACCCAAATCTCACGGCATGAATCTACGGCAGAAATTGAATAAGGATGAACATTACAATATAAAAATCAACAGGAAACTCCTAATACTCTCATTCCTTCTGACAATTGCAATATCTTCAAAAGCCGCAAATTATCATATTCTACAAATGTGTTTTTTTTTTTTTCCCCAGGAATACATTATTTTGGTTTTATGTTTGAAGGTCAATTATGTATTCAGCACTGGGGGAAATGAAACAATCTTTAGAGGCCAATAGTGAATGGAACCAATTCTTCTATTGTTTTTATGTAAGCCAAGCTGATTAATCAGCCAAACATGCTATCAATTGAAGGTGGGAGACTAATCATATTATTCATGACCAAACTCCGCACACTCTTCAACAACGACTAGAAGGTTCACATTAACTCTTAAAAATTGTTTGATGTTTCGATAATTCGCCATCAAGGAGCCCATTACTCATTCATTAGGAGCACCGGACCATCGTTTGTGTGATCAATTCTTCTAAAGAGATGCACGCTTGCTGTAATCAATGTTTTTTTATTCCTACGGTTCTATTTGGAATCTGACTTTGAAATTATGTTTCTTTTTAAATTTAAACTTGTGTGTTTTATGTCTGGTAAACCTATAGAAAACTTCTAGGGCTAATGCCCTAGTTTATACTTGTACTTTCCAGACTTACCCCTACGAGTTTATGATGGCACAAAACCTCCTAACAGGATCGGAGCCGCTCCTTGATCATGCAATACTGCCATTTTCTATTATGAAATGCACTCGCGATTGGTGAAAATGAATTGCAATAAAAAATGTATAATGTTTTTAAAAAGATAAAGGGCATTATACTTTGTTGGCATCTTTCTTCACATGTGTCTGTGGAAGGAGATGAAACAGTTGGATATTCAGCTGAATCCAGATCACATTTTTTCCAATGTGTTAAAGAGGCTTTTTCGGAAAATCCATCTATGGGGCATGAAAAGTTTCAAGGTGGAGAGAGAGATGTATCTCAATGTTACAAAAAAGGTCTACAAGTATCTGGCCAAGGCCCACCAAAACATAATATTGACCTCTCTGGTTAGAGGAAAATATTATCAGCTCAAACTAGAAAAAGAAACCAGGTGACATCAAGGATGAATGCTCTTACATCTGGATTTGTTACAGTATATTGAGACACTTCTCGGACTTGATTATGTTTCTCAGGTACAGAACGAATAAAAGAAGAGCAATAAATGCAGATTCCTTTAGCCGACAACTCTTGACAAATGACACAAAACAATAAAAAAGAACAATAAAGAAAAACAAATTATGCTTCAAAGAAAGAGGAAAAAAGGCTGGTGTGAAAAGACAAGATCATAGCTTCCAGGCATCCAATTCCGATGCAGACATCAGCGTTGCTGGAATTTCCTAACACAGCTGCCAAACAATGATTCGTTTTGTCTGCATAAACCAATAAACCATCATAATATTGTTCCTTTTTGTTGTCCCACAGGTATCAGGGAACAAAGTCATCCTCAAACCGGACAAAATCTATTTCTTTTTATATATATATATATATATATAATTTTTCAAGTACATTTCAATCACATTCAGATTCCATTTTGCAATTACAAAATATCCCCCAAACACGTGCAATGAAAGTAACCATTGTTTTACTGCTGTCTCGAGTGTGCTGTGTTTATTTTCCATTTATAAATGCAGGAATAAGCACTTTCTAAAATGTGTGACATTTTTCATTTGGAGGAAATTCAGGGTTTAGTTTAACACACCTAATATTGGGGGAAAAAGATAGACATTCAAAAATTTTAGAATAAAATTCTCTGTTGATACATCTAGAAGACATTGTATGACAATTCGAGGTTTCTTGGAGAGAGATTGATGGGCTTTGTTCTAGATTTAAAGGGGGATTTCACCTAGATTTATTTCTGTATGTAATACATGTTTTTAATATAGGCGACATACACTTATTTTATTTTATAACTATTTACAGTTCTCTTGTTGTTTTACAAGTAAATCATTTAACCGGATTGTAGTGATAAAGCAGCATTCCTCTAAAAATATTTCTCCAATCCTTTAAATGCTTCCTGTCTCTTTAACATGAAACCCATTATGAATAGTTTAGCCATCATATTTATTATTGCCTATCAATTACGTATGTGTGCCCTTCTTTCATCTTGAGGAATATTTTCATTAATAAAAGTGTCTTATCAGTCATCTTATAAAATGGTACACAGCCTTCTGAATTTAAATTAAAGTTGCATGACGCTTTTAAATTGATACTTTAATTAATTTGAATAAAATGACATTTAATCATCGTAGGCTTGGATAGGGCAAAGCTTGGATCCAGCACAGACACGGGTAAAAAAAAAACCCTGCAAAATCATTTATATTCAATATATCAGCAAACAAACTGCTTTTATTCAGTGTGTTCGGTAATTAAATATATCTGCTGATCCCACATTGTTTAAAATTCAATGATGCCTCTTTCACAGCTGATTATCTATCATTGGAAGTGTCAGAACCTTATGATAAAAGACAGTCAAAGGAAAAATTGAAAATTGAAATTGATTGTAATTTTTGATTGATGTCTATAAGTGTATAATTTAAGAATTATGTATCAACATGTTTCACAAGCAGTATAATATTTTGAGTTTAAGTTTGGCTTTTTTGTCACCTACAACATCGTATTAGTTGATTATTTTCTTCTTGTTTTATATGCTTGAGTCCTCCTGTTAGGTTTAATTTTATTTCTGTTTTTATATAACCTCTTTTAGTTAGGTGATCTCATGGATATGTTTTTTATTTATTTCATTTGTTTTGTTTATCACAGTGAGTGGTGTATGATTTCCTCCCCATACTATGTTTGGTTTAGTAGGAATATTTTATCTTGTATGTATCAATGATCACTAATAGGTTTATATAAACATTGTGCAATAAGACTTGACAAAAGGAGACTTGAAACTTTATATTACCGGAATAATAATAATGTGTGGAACTTACTGCCCAATGAGGTTGTGACACCAGATACAACGTATGGCTTTTTTTTAATAAATAAATTTGAATCTATGTAAATTTTCTTTTATCAATACCTGCAATAGTAAATGGTGAAACTGAAGTGTGAATGTTTTTTTAACCTAAATATGTCACCTAGAGACCCAATCAACAGACATTTGCCCAATAGGCATTAAGGAGAGACCTATGTGTATCAACTGGCTTACTAAAATTATGAACTGCTGGGATATGCCTACTGACGTGCTAATCGAATGTTCCTCCCCTCCACCCGTGGTGTTCTCTGACTCCTCCCCTCCACCCGTGGTGTTCTCTGACTCCTCCCCTCCACCCGTGGTGTTCTCTGACTCCTCCCCTCCACCCGCGGTGTTCTCTGACTCCTCCCCTCCACCCGTAGTGTTCTCTGACTCCTCCCCTCCACCCATGGTGTTCTCTGACTCCTCCTCCTCCACCTGTGGTGTTCTCTGACCCCTCCACCTGTGGTGTTCTCTGACTCCTCCTCCTCCACCTGTGGTGTTATCTGACTCCTCCCTCTCCACCTGTGGTGTTATCTGACCCTTCCACCCGTAGTGTTCTCTGACTCCTCCCCTCCACCCATGGTGTTCTCTGACTCATCCCTCTCCACCTGTGGTGTTATCTGACCCCTCCACCTGTGGTGTTCTCTGACTACTCCACCTCCACCTGTGGTGTTATCTGACTCCTCCCTCTCCACCTGTGGTGTTATCTGACCCCTCCTTCTCCCCTGGTGGTGTTATCTGACTCCACCCCCACCATCGGTAGTGTTCTCTGACTCCTCCTTCTCCACCGGTGGTGTTCTCTGACTCCTCCCCCTCCATGGTGGTGTTCTCTGACTCCTCCTTCTCCACCGGTGGTGTTCTCTGACTCCTCCCCCTCCATGGTGGTGTTCTCTGACTCCTCCTTCTCCACCAGTGGTGTTCTCTGACTCCTCCTTCTCCCCTGGTGGTGTTGTCTGACTCCACCCCTCCATCGGTGGTGTTCTCTGACTCCTCCCCCCATTGGTGGTGTTCTCTGACTCCTCCCCCTCCATTGGTGGTATTCTCTGACTCCTCCCCCCCATTGGTGGTGTTCTCTGACTCCTCCCCCTCCATTGGTGGTATTCTCTGACTCCTCCCCCCCATTGGTGGTGTTCTCTGACTCCTCCCCCTCCATTGGTGGTATTCTCTGACTCCTCCCCCTCCAGTGTTTTTGTAGTTGGCTGATTGTGTTTAGATTTTACATACAGTTCACTACATTTTTCATTGCAAACTAGACTGATCTTTTTGGGGGCTAAACAGTTCTTGAACTGCCCCCCGATCTTATCCCATCACAGATATTTGATATCTCTCCTGGGCGACTTGATGGTGTAGCACACTCTCTCCCCTATAAATACATTGTACAGAGCAGAAAACTCTAAATACTCTTTATCCAAATGATTAAACCTGTTCACAGTCACTTCTTTCCCATTGATGTTGCAGGGAGCTGGCACAATGTACAATACATGTATCCATTAAAATCTAGTGCCAGTTAATACCCAGGTCTTTTAATGCTGACTGTACATTACTTCCAAAGACATTTACATTTGCAATGAGATTTAGCAGCAATCATGTTGCAGAACCAAATTTGTATTTAAAAAATATCCATAAGCTGCTTGTTAACAAAAAAGAAAAGTACACTCCATTATTTAATCCGTCCCCCGAGGGAAATGGATTCTTTATGTTTTCAATTTTAATACAAGCTGGAAACTTGCAGAGATTCCAGCTTATTTTATTGAAGACTCTATTGCATCTACTAGTTCGTATCCCTTATTAGGACATGAAGACATAACTCAGCATCAACGGAGGGTACGAGGGGGACTTATAATTTGTAAAAACAAAATCTGGCTTTAGAAAAGTGATTAGATAAACAGAGGGTTTTTTGGTTGTTGTTTGTAATTGTTATGCAAATGTCATCCACCAGTGTAAAGTAAGGAGAGTTTTAACAGTCATACAGTGTGTATATTTTTAAGAAATTCCTTGACAATCCTGGTTCTCTGATCCTAATAAATCCACATTAATAGGACAACTGTCAGCATAAATTAACTTATGCTTAATTGAAAAATTGCATCATGTGTAGACATTTTAATTAAATGCTTTAATGAAAGAATATATAAAGCTTATTATTAAGCCCTCTTTGCTCTGTATAGCTCTGTCAGGGGGCGGACATGTTGTTTAGAATATTTGCTCAGTATAGCTCTATCAGGGGGAAGACATGTTGTATAGATTCTTTGCTCTGTATAGCTCTATCAGGGGGCGGACATGTTGTTTAGAATCTTTGCTCTGTATAGCTCTACCAGGGGGAGGACATGTTGTTTAGAATCGTTGCTCGGTATAGCTCTATCAGGGGCAGACATGTATAGAATCTTTGCTCTGTATAGCTCTATCAGGTGGTGGACATGTTGTTTAGAATATTTGCTCTGTATAGCTCTATCAGGGGAAGACATGTTGTATAGATTCTTTGCTCTGTATAGCTCCATCGGGGGAAGGACATGTTGTGTAGAATCTTTGCTCTGTATAGCTCTATCAGGGGGTGGACATGTTGTTTAGAATCTTTGCTCTGTATAGCTTTATCAGGGGGGGAGGACATGTTGTTTAGAATCTTTGCTCTGTATAGATCTATCAGGGGGAGGACATGTTGTTTAGAATCTTTGCTCAGTATAGCTCTATCAGGGGGCAGACATGTTATATAGAAGCTTTGCTCTGTATAGCTCTATCAGGGGTGGACATGATGTTGAAAATCTTTGCTCTGTATAGCTCTATCAGGTGGCAGACATGTTATATAGAATCTTTGTTCTGTATAGCTCTATCAGGTGGCAGACATGTTATAGAGAAGCTTTGCTCTGTATAGCTCTATCAGGTGGCAGACATGTTATATAGAATCTTTGTTCTGTATAGCTCTATCAGGTGGCAGACATGTTATAGAGAAGCTTTGCTCTGTATAGCTCTATCAGGTGGCAGACATGTTATATAGAATCTTTGTTCTGTATAGCTCTATCAGATGACAGACATGTTTTTTAGAGATTTGGGTCAGATGAAGGATTATATAACAGATCTGTTAACATGAATAAAAAAATCCATGGCTTCGTGTGTATGCAAGAAGTGTTCCAACCACACCTGTAACCAGGTGATATGTGGGTGTAAAATGGAACAAAATTGGCTAAGTTTGGTCAAAGCAGTAGAAATACCTAAAAACACATCGCTTCAACTCGACCAAAACTAACAGGATTTATCAGTTTACGCCTTGGGAATATTTAACCTCTAATAAGTATTTTACCACGTTAGTTAAAGCACCTGAAATTAACTTACAACAACAACATTATGTCTGTACAGCTTCAATAAATCCATGTAGCATGATTTTCACATGTTAGACACGTGGAGGTGGCAGGGAGTTCCAGACACGTCTATGGAAAAAGTTGAAATTAAAATAGTGATGATTGATATATCAGTGATTGAAATCACCCCCCAATATCCATAGATGGAAACTGAATTCATTTTAGATTTTGTTTATTCAGGCTCAAACTTCCCCATGTTTATCTAAACATTGCCAGAAGCACAATCATTAAACAAATAACACACTTTGTGATCATCTTCAATAAAAATGACACATGTGCAAGTCTCCCATTAGAAGCTGGTGTGGCTGTAAAAATAAAGAGTTATACCTGAAATTTCCCATTTCCTCTCTCGTTAGGAGTCTCTTCACAATAAGTGACAGATAAACAGCCTTTCCAAGTCGAAATATAAATCTACCCTGCTTCTTCCAGGATCTGTCTGTCTTCAAACTCCTAGCCGCACATCACATCATTTAACTGATTCCTTCTAGGCCAATCAAGATGCCACAAGTGTGACTGCCGGAAGAGATGTGAGAAGTGGTTTGCTTGACAAGTAAATTCTAATAATGCTACACTTTCCATATAATATGTCCACCAGCAATAGAAACTCACCCTTCCCATCAGGAGAATCGTTTCAGTGTTAATGGCATTTTCCCCCATTATATTTTGTCACAAGTTTTAGGACAATTCCTTACACGAAGCGTTTCATTAATTGTAAGGCAGATATCCCGGAAAGCAGGTAGGGAATTATTAGCCGACACGGCAGGAAGTCAAGGGTTTGACCTAATGCCGGACACACCTATTCTGGATCTCTCTGCCCCTATTTCTCCAACCCTCTCCCATTTTGATTCTACCCCACATGTGTTGTACCTGCCCACCTTGCATTAAATGCCGACACACAACGCTTTCCATCGGACTTTTTTAGAGGTTGGAAGATAGACATCTGTAGTCTCTCTGCCAGCTGATGTTTGGGAATCCCAAGTAGCAGTGACCTCATAACAGAGTTCCCACGTTCAATTGAGACCTTGACTTGTGAATTCTTTTGCATAACGAATTTGGTTCACTAATATTCATGTTATGAAACCCATTAAGGCTGATAATGATAAGTAGAAAATATATATTAAATGTTTTCCTAAAGCCAGGGGGATATCAAATGAATTTGCATGCAGTGCCTAAGTAATTTGCATATAGAGGATAAAGAAGTGGATCAAAGTGATTAACAAAAAGTAACATTTACTATTTATTTCTCTCAAAATATAACACATTTAAAGGCACAGTCCACATTAACAACATTTTCAATACAATGGTAGAAAAACATTCCAATGGTAATTATAATGATAGGATCCTGCACTTAAATTATTATTAATAACAAGAGAAACCCACAATTAATTACCAAATACACAGGTGCCTCAATATATCTAGCCCACGTGCACTATATCTCCATGAACTTCAATTGGTCATGATTCACTCACAAAAACAAATGATGTTAGAAGCAAAGTTTGGCAGTGTGCCTTGCTCCTATCCATTCATTTCCTATATTTAATTAATTTGGAGTACTTTAAATATTTCACCATATTTGAATGCTGGCATTTGACCAGAGTTGTTTGTGTGCTTTTTGTACTTACTGAACCACGAGGATTCTCAATCAAGCTCTATATAGCTGTCAGGGGTGGACATGTTGGTTAGAATCATTGCTCTGTATGGCTCTATCAGGAGTGGACATGTTGTTTAGAATCTTTGCTTTGTATAGCTCTATCAGGAGTGGACATGTTGTTTAGAATCTTTGCTCTGTATAGCTCTATCAAAGGGTGGACATGTTGTTTAGAATCTTTGCTCTGTATAGCTCTATCAGGGGGTGGACGTATTGTTAATAATCTTTGCTCTGTATAGCTCTATCAGGGGACAGACATGTTGTTTAGAATCTTTGCTCTGTATAGCTTTATCAGGGGTGGACATGTTGTTTAGAATCTTTGCTCTGTATAGCTCTATCAGGGGGCAGACATGTTGTTTAGAATCTTTGCTCTGTATAGCTCTATCAGGGGGCGGACATGTTGTTTAGAATCTTTGCTCTGTATAGCTCTATCAGGGGGCAGACATGTTGTTTAGAATCTTTTCTCTGTATAGCTCTATCAGGGGACGGACATGTTGTTTAGAATCTTTGCTCTGTATAGCTCTATCAGGGGGCAGACATGTTGTTTAGAATCTTTGCTCTGTATAGCTCTATCAGGGGGCAGACATGTTGTTTAGAATCTTTGCTCTGTATAGCTATGTCAGAGGGAAGACATGTTGTTCAGTATCTTGGGTCGGGTTAAGTAGGATCTGATCCTTGTGACCCAAGCTTCTAAACAACATGTCCGCCCCCTGATAGAGCTATATGGAGCAGAGATGTCAATAAGGTAGTTTATATTCTTTCTTTAAAGCATTTCTATTTTAAATTATACACTTGATGCACTATCTCAGTTACACATAACTTAAGCTGGGCAGTTGTCAAACCTTGAGTTACGGAGAGAAAAAAGGTCCGCGAGTAGCAAGTGGTGGTTATTTCTCAGCTCATGTTTTTTTAGGCAGTGGTGACTGGTCTGTCAGCGACTGACCCATCCCACTGCCTTGGAAACTAGTCTGAAACGTTACACATCACAGGAAGCGCTTTTGGACTGCGGTTTAAGCTGAGCGGTGTCTAATCAGTGTTATGCTTGTCGTCGATGTCTCAGAGTAAAGCCAGTGACAAGCTATATACCAGATATTCACGTAACTTATTATAACGGGAAGAGAAACATGATAAAATCCCGCACCATAAAAAGCACAGTAAAGATAAAACAAATTATGTGTCTGTCTCAAACAGACTATAAAATCTCAAAAAGCTGAATACATAGATAAAACATATTTTACCCGCTACATAAGAAACATAATGCATTACAAAAACAGCTCGCTGGTTCAATCCAGCTTCCATACACTGTGCTACAGGGGGTAGATGTATGTGACAAACTGCCATAGCGACAGGGTTATGCAATAGGAGTAAGGGAAGGGAAACTGGTTTAATGGGTGTGTATTACCTTTGCTGCCCAGGAGGCATTGTGTGCTGGGAATTCTCAAATAATGGACGGGGGCAAAAATATTAATGCCAGAGATCTTTTCCAGCCAGTTGCCCCCTGACTACTACTTGTAGGGTAAAAACTCATTATACAGGAGAATAATAACATGTTAATGTTCCTTTAAATCCTATCCTCCACTTACACAGGTAAATGTTTTAAATGAATGGTTTAATACCAAGCAAAGTAAGGTCTCTATATCTATAATACCACCGTTCCCCAACTGCAGACCAGCAAACCTGGGGCCCAGCTTGGGATGATTATCAACACTATGGTGCATGGAATAACCTCTGCACATGTGCAGCTTTCAAGGATAGCTTAAAGCTGGATGTTTGGGGGCATGCACAGAAACCCTGAGTAGGAAGTGCAGGGTTTCTAGAAAGGTCTGGAAAATAATGTTGTCGGTGCAACTGCTGAAACATAGTTCAGGTTGTTGACTTCTCTTTGTCTGGTTGCTGATGGCTGTACAGGGGCTAATTGGGAGGAGGCTTATTTGCACCTCCTCCAACACATTAAAATAGTTTTCATAGCAGTATAGACTGCTTTCTGCACCCTGTAGATTGTAGGCGAGGTTAGGTTCTCACCCTATTGAAAGTGTGAATAGATGTGGCGGGTGAGCTTAATTATGCTTTGACAAGGGCAGAGATTTTTTTATTTTCTAGAATATTCCCTTCCACACAGGCATTGGGGGCCTGTTTGAGGCACATACAAGTTACCCCTCTTGGCAAAGAAGGTATCCGCCATGTTTTGGATGACGTAATCTGTTGCGTTTGGAGTGATAATTAAATCTCCAATGGGTGACGTGTGACTATCAATCACATTTAATGTTCAGCCTTAGAAAAGTGAGCAAACCCTTTCTCTAGAGAATTGTACAAATCATTAAAATGAATATATCTATGGTAATTTTTACATTACAGATATTCCCTGACTTAACCATTACATCGCACAATAATGTTTCATCTTTCTGCAGAACTGCCTTTTCAGCATGTTTTCGCATTATGCTTCATTTTATCAGGATCTCTGAGTCTCACATAATGACACAGTTCAATGCAAAAATCAGATATAAATCCATCTTAAGAGACTCTCAACAGGAATTAATTTCAAAACTGAAAGTGCAGAAGATGCTGTGATAATCTGAGAGCTTTTTGTAATAGTAAAAAAGTGGTTTTGTCCCAATAAGAAAAAGCTTCATGCAGCTTTTCTCTGACAGACAAATAAATTTCAATATAAAATAAAGCCACATATAATTAGTACTTACTATAGTCTTGGTCTGATCCTGCACTGACTGTTACTGGAGTCTTGGTCTGATCCTGCTCTGACTGTTACTGGAGCCTTGGTCTGATCCTGCACTGACTGTAACTAGAGCCTTGGTCTGATCCTGCACTGACTGTTACTGGGGCCTTGGTCTGATCCTGCTCTCACTATTACTGGAGCCTTGGTCTGATCTTGCTTTGACTGTTACTATACTCATGGTCTTATCCTGCACTGACTGTTACTGGAGCCTTGGTCTGATCCTGCACTGATTGTTACTGGATCCGTGGTCTGATCCTGCTCTGACTGTTACTGGAGCCTTGGTCTGATCCTGCACTGACTGTTACTGGAGCCTTGGTCTGATCCTGCTCTCACTATTACTGGAGTCTTGGTCTGATCCTGCTTTGACTGTTACTGGAGCCTTGGTCTGATCTTGCTTTGACTGTTACTATACTCATGGTCTTATCCTGCACTGACTGTTACTGGAGCCTTGGTCTGATCTTGCTTTGACTGTTACTATACTCATGCTCTTATCCTGCACTGACTGTTACTGGAGCCTTGGTCTGATCTTGCTCTGACTGTTACTATACTCATGGTCTTATCCTGCACTGACTGTTACTGGAGCCTTGATCTGATCTTGCTCTGACTGTTACTGGAGCCTTGGTCTGATCCTGCACTGACTGTTACTGGAGTCTTGGTCTGATCCTGCACTGATTGTTACTGGAGCCTTGGTCTGATCCTGCACTGATTGTTACTGGAGTCTTGGTCTTATCCTGCACTGACTGTTACTGGAGCCTTGGTCTGATCTTGCTCTGACTGTTACTATAGACTTGGTCTGATTCTGCTCTGACTGTTACTGGAGTCTTGGTCTGATCCTGCAATGACTGTTACTGGAGCCTTGGTCTGATCTTGCTCTGACTGTTACTGGAGACTTGGTCTGATCTTGCTCTGACTGTTACTGGAGCCTTGGTCTGATCTTGCTCTGACTGTTACTGGAGCCTTGGTCTGATCTTGCTCTGACTGTTACTGGAGAATTGGTCTGATCTTGCTCTGACTGTTACTATAGTCTTGGTCTGATCCTGCTCTGACTATTACTGGAGCCTTGGTCTGATCTTGCTCTGACTGTTACTATAGACTTGGTCTGATCCTGCTCTGACTGTTACTGGAGCCTTGGTCTGATCTTGCTCTGACTATTACTGGAGCCTTGGTCTGATCCTGCTCTGACTGTTACTGGAGTCTTGGTCTGATCCTGCACTGACTGTTACTGGAGCCTTGGTCTGATCCTGCTCTCACTATTACTGGAGCCTTGGTCTGATCCTGCTCTGACTGTTACTGGAGCCTTGGTCTGATCTTGCTTTGACTGGTACTATACCCATGGTCTTATCCTGCACTGACTGTTACTATAGTCTTGGTCTGATCCTGCTGTGACTGTTACTGGAGTCTTGGTCTGATCCTGCACTGACTGTTACTGGAGTCTTGGTCTGATCCTGCACTGATTGTTACTGGAGTCTTGGTCTGATCCTGCACTGATTGTTACTGGAGCCTTGGTCTGATCCTGCACTGACTGTTACTGGAGCCTTGGTCTGATCCTGCCCTGACTGTTACTGGAGTCTTGGTACTTGTACATCATTTTGCCCATGTGTTTCATGTTGGCTTGTTAGATCTGAAGCAAACAGAGGTGAAGTTCAGTTTCCTTCTCATTGTTTCATATATACAATGTAATTTAACCATTATTTTGAAAGGTTACTCAAGAAAGAAATGCAGGGAATAGCAACAGGAAGGATAGGCCAAAGTAATGAACTGGAGAATTTTTCAAACTCGGTTACATTGGCTTCGGGTTTTAAATTCCCATCTCAGGCCCTGCCGTTCGGTCTCTCTATATAGTATATATAATTATTCCACTGTTGCAAGTTGCAGACGGTATGGATGAAGTTTTGCTCTAGAAATTAGGGCCAATGAAGCTTTATCCCTCAATAAAAATCAAATTAGCATTTTGGTTGTATCTGACACATCCATTTTTAGATATTTATAGATGTCCTTCAGAAAGGAAATGTTCCTAAATCTTGTGATGCTCCCTTTGTGCGATACAGTGAGTGCTGTAAAAGCTTGGTTTCCAATCAATGCATATTCAAGATGAAGTCCTGTGATTCAAAGATAAGTCTGAAAATCAATGGAAAACAACACAGAAGATGTATAAATCCACCTGTCACACAGAACGGTACGATCAGGGTCTGTCTGGAAGCATGACTTGCCAAACAAAGCAAGGCCCCAAGGTAATGCAACTCCAAGGTGATTGAACATGAGGAAAAGCTATGCATTCTCACACCGCGACTTACTGCGCAGAGTGTCAGATATATTGCTACGCTGCAGTTTTTGCATTAATGGTCTAAAAAAGAAAAAACAACGAATAATGAACAAGAGATTTAATCAGGAAGGCTTAAAAAAATGCGAATGCAGATTCCCAGTGTCACATATTGACGAAAAGGTCAATGGAAAAATCAAACGAAGGTGAAACGTCATTTTTTAGACCCCTAGGACACTATTTGGATGTTTGTTGTCCTGTTGTTAAAATGATTAAACAAGAACGTAATGTGGCAGTGCTTATTAAATGTGATCTTGAAGCAATCTTCGTTATGTTAATACTGGGCCTTTAATCAGAAATCTCAGCAGTTAAAGTATTGCATGATCTCATTACTGCTTTTTATGATAGGGTTACTCATTTCTGAAGATTTTATAATCGGCATTAAAATGAAAACAATGGCATTAGCTTTTAGGAGAGTTTGTTTGCGGCTACAAGTAATAATTAATGCACACACGTCTAGGAGATATCTCAGGATTAGCTTCCTCTCCTGGTCCCAGATACTGACCTTATATAATGACTCGTAATAAGGGTTTAAACTGCTCGGGCTGGAAATAATATAGATAGATAGACAGACAGACAGAGAGAGAGAGAGAGAGATAGACACAGGCAGACATGCAGACAGAGAGAGAGAGAGATAGACAGGTAGACAGGCAGACATGCAGACAGACAGGCAGATGGATGGATGAACGAAGAGACAGAGAGAGAGAGAGAGAGAGATAGACACAGGCAGACATGCAGACAGAGAGAGAGAGAGAGATAGACAGGCAGACAGGCAGACATGCAGACAGGCAGGCAGATGGATGGATGAACGGAGAGAGAGAGAGAGAGAGATAGACACAGGCAGACATGCAGACAGAGAGAGAGAGAGAGATAGACAGGCAGACAGGCAGACAGAGAGAGAGAGAGAGATAGACAGGCAGACAGGCAGACAGATGGATGGATGAACGGAGAGAGAGAGATAGACACAGGCAGACAGACCGACAGACAGACACAGAGAGACAGAGAGATAGACACAGGCAGACATGCAAACAGACAAGCAGATGGACGGACGGAGAGAGAGAGAGATAGACACAGGCAGACAGACCGACAGAGAGAGAGAGAGAGAGAGAGATAGATGGATAGATAGATAGATAGATAGATAGACAGACAGATAGATAGATAGATAGATAGATAGATAGATAGATAGACAGACAGACACAGAGAGACAGAGAGATAGACACAGGCAGACAGACCGACAGAGAGAGAGAGATAGATGGATAGATAGATAGATAGATAGACAGACAGATAGATAGATAGATAGATAGATAGATAGATAGATAGTATATATATATTGGAGTACTTTGGCATAGTGGTAATAAAGCCATATATGTGACTAACCACCAAATGCTATTATCTTAGAAAGGTGTTTGTAAGCAGTTAGAATGAAAACTATAACTTTAAGAACCCACTTATAATAAATCCAGGTTCAAGTGAGCGCTCCCCTTATAATAAATGCTAGTTTAGGTGAGCGCTCCCCTTATAATAAATGCTAGTTTAGGTGAGCGCTCCCCTTATAATAAATGCTAGTTCAGGTGAGCGCTCCCCTTATAATAAATGCTAGTTCAGGTGAGCGCTCCCCTTATAATAAATCCAGGTTCAAGTGAGCGCTCCCCTTATAATAAATGCTAGTTTAGGTGAGCGCTCCCCTTATAATAAATGCTAGTTCAGGTGAGTGCTCCCCTTATAATAAATGCTAGTTCAGGTAAGTGCTCCCCTTATAATAAATGCTGGTTCAGGTGAGTGATCCCCTTATAATAAATGCTAGTTCAGGGGAGCGCTCCCCTTATAATAAATGCTAGTTCAGGTGTGTGCTTCCCTTATAATAAATGCTAGTTCAGGTGAGCGCTTCCCTTATAATAAATGCCAGTTCAGGTGAATGCTCCCCTTATAATAAATGCTAGTTCAGGTGAGTGCTCCCCTTATAATAAATGCTAGTTCAGGTGAGTGCTTCCCTTATAATAAATGCTAGTTCAGGTCAGTGTTCCCCTTATAATAAATGTTAGTTCAGGTGTGTGCTTCCCTTATAATAAATGCTAGTTCAGGTGAGCGCTCCCCTTATAATAAATGCTAGTTCAGGTAAGCGCTTCCCTTATAATAAACGCTAGTTCAGGTGAGCGCTCCCCTTATAATAAATGCTAGTTCAGGTGAGCGCTCCCCTTATAATAAATGCTAGTTCAGGTGAGCGCTTCCCTTATAATAAATGCTAGTTCAGGGGAGCGTTCCCCTTATAATAAATGCTAGTTCAGGTGTGTGCTTCCCTTATAATAAATGCTAGTTCAGGTGAGCGCTCCCCTTATAATAAATGCTAGTTCAGGTGAGCGCTCCCCTTATAATAAATGCTAGTTTAGGTGAGTGCTCCCCTTATAATAAATGCTAGTTCAGGTGAGCGCTCCCCTTATAATAAATGCTAGTTCAGGTGAGCGCTCCCCTTATAATAAATGCTAGTTCATGTGAGTGCTTCCCTTATAATAAATGCTAGTTTAGGTGAGCGCTCCCCTTATAATAAATGCTAGTTCAGGTGAGTGCTTCCCTTATAATAAATGCTAGTTTAGGTGAGTGCTCCCTTATAATAAATGCTATAATAAAGACAGACACTTGTTTACTGATAGAATTACATTTCCAGGATAATTCTTTAGTAGATCCTTGACATGCGTTCATGGTGTTGGATCCAGTCTTCATCTGTTAAATCCCTTTTTTTTTTTTTAATTCTCAGTTTGCGTCATCTGTTGTTTGCGCTAAAGTAGCATAAATAGCTGCAATGATGCCTTTTGCTGAGAAGTTTTGTCTCAGTAAGTATTTAAATGGTGCAACTGGGGTCATTCTCTTATTACTCTTTATAATAAATCCAATCGATGGAGTTATGATGATATCATTTGTTAATTCACTTTCTGGCAGCCCTGTCTTTGTTTGTAAATCTTTCCAAAGGTTTCCCTGCCTTCCACACATTTTCTATACACATTAGATTTTGGCAGGTCCACTTCTGAAAGTCTTGTAGGGTTGGGAAGAGTCTCTTTCCAAAGAGAGCTGAGAATTGACCTGACCATATGAATACATGATTTTTATGTAATACTCATCCCGAACTTTAATCATGGCAGAGTTACCTGCTGATAAGGGGCTGTGAGGATGAATCAGGTGTAATTCGTGAAGTTCTCACAAACTGTTGTCTCCTGATCATCCCACAGGATGCTCACACACTCTCCTGAGATGAAAGGGAGAAGAGGCAGGCCGTCACTAGCCCCGCAAGCTGTGATACCCTATTATATTCAATATTGGCTGCCCCCCCCCCGCCCCCCACACTTTTTACAAGACCCATGGGTCTGCAAAGCAGCACGTTTGATGTATCAGTCTGCTGGGGAAATGATGGAAACTATACATGACTGAGGAATAATTAAGGTCAGTGAAGAGAAAACTACAGAATGCTTAATAGTTGTTTGAACAGCCTCCAAAGCCTTCAATTAGGTTTAAAGTCTGCGTCGTGTGGTACAGATAAAAGTCAAGGTTTCCATGGTGACATCAGCAACAACATTCCGTTGGTTTCCATGGTGATATCAGCACGAACATTCCATTGGTTTCCATGGTGATATCAGCAGGAAAATTCCATCAGTTTCCATGGTGATATCAGCAGGAACATTCCATAGGTTTCCATGGGGACATCAGCAGGAACATTCCATTGGTTTTCATGGTGATATCAGCAGGGACATTCCACTGGTTTCCATGGTGATATCAGCAGGAACATTCCATTGGTTTCTATGGTGACTGCACCAATTCTAGAACATTGCCTTAACATTAAGACTGCTCACATTCTATAGTATCAGTTTGTCTTTCATTTGTAACTTTGTTATATCATTTACTTATTGCATGTAGCTCTGTGAAACTAACTGGAAATGTATATTTGTAAAATGTATTTTCTGTTAACACATGCATTTTTAACAACACTGGTATCAGCATTATTATTTTATTTACAAAAGGGATGTCTGGAAAAGGTTTTAACAAATAATTTCAGATATTCTGAAACTCACTACAAGTATCAGAGCAACAATCAGAAGAGAGCACCAAGATCTGAGTATCCCAAACCTATGGATGAGCTAAGCAGCCATCTTGGGTTGGGCCTACGTCAAGGGAGGCACTGTGAATTAACACACACATGTTCCACTGTGGTAAAAGTTTGCTGAACCAAACGCCTAAAGTTTCTGCAGCTGAGCTAGCATTATTTAGTAAATATCATTAGCAGAGAAATTGGAGGTATTAGGATGATAGATACAACCCTTCGCTGTGATGTTCTGTCGGTGTTTTATAAACTGCGGCCATTTCTTTTCCATTTAGCATTTTCCATTCAGAATTAGTCTGCCAACCAGTTGGAGGAGAAATTTTACTCAATGCCTGAATGATTTGATTTTTAGAGAGGAAAGTAAACACAATAAAGTCAACAGAACTTAAGGGATCTATAAAACCTTGGAAAGTTATTCGGAGAGCTAAGAAAACAGATTTATATTTTACTGCTCCAGACAAACTTTGCTTTAAGTTATTTTGTTTACAATATAGGACAAGATTTTCTTTTTTCAAGTGTCGAGATTACTGTGACAATTATGTGGCTCATCAGGAAAGCTAATTTGGAAATTACCTGCCCTAGGCTGTATTTTTTTTTTCTTTGTGCCATATCTCAAGAAGCTGAACAAATGCTATATGTGGAATGTGCTGAAAAATGCCAGGGTTTTTTGTTTACCATTCTTTTGGGAGCAGAATAAAACAATTTAGCTCGTAAAGTTAACAGATAATAAATCTACAGTGCCAAAAACAAGAGCTGGTGTTAAACCCTTAACCTCTAGTTGTTAGACCCATTGGCTGACAAACAAATTCTCCTGAGTCCGCACGTGGTCATTACTGCAAAACGATGGCTTCCTAGCTTGTTAAGAGTCTAGCCGAGGATAGAGCAGATCCAAAGGGTTTGATTTAATCAACATTAATGTCTCACTTTACTGGTCTGATCCAACTGGCCTTAGTGTCTGAATTTGAGATAAAAATTACACCCGGGGGGGCATGCCTGGGCAATTATTATCGTAGAATGTCCGCCATGGCACAAGCTGTTATCGCACCACATGAACAGAGCATTGTATAATATACTTTGTGCTCCTTGGGCATCACCTCAGCATCTCATGACTCTCTTTTAGAAATCAGTTCCCACCTTCCAGCACCCCATTTTTCACTGCTGTTTTGAACCCTGACCCGCGTTTGACTGATCGGCTGACTATAAAAGACTATTAAACAATGTAACTTCTCATGTAAGCCTCATCCTGCCCACTTTCCACAAAACTAAAAAAGGGTCAAAAAGACAGTGTACAAATGTATCCAAATGATTCCAATACCCCCCCTGCCCCCATGCACTGCCCCCGTGCACTGCCCCCGTGCACTGCCCCCATGCACTGCCCCCATGCACTGCCCCCGTGCACTGCCCCCATACTCTGCCCCCATGCACTGCCCCCGTGCACTGCCCCCGTGCACTGCCCTCGTGCACTGCCCCCGTGCACTGCCCCCATGCACTGCCCCCATGCACTGCCCCCATGCACTGCCCCCATGCACTGCCCCCACGCAATGCCCACATGCACTGCCCCCATGCACTGCCCCCATGATCCACTAGTACTCCTTAGGTATGTCAATCCATATCACACACAGAAGGTGTGCAAATACATGTGGAGAGAAAAGTTAACAAACAAACATAGTGTAAAACCATCAAGGTGAATATAACTCAGAGTGTTTAAGTGTATATACGCTCAAACAACTACCTATAAAGAGAATTTCCATAAAATCAAATGTCTTCTATATTTAATGGCTCTATAAAAATAAATAAAAAGACAATAGTGCAGTATCCAGAGTGACATGGAAGAAGATTGCATAACAATATAGGCAATTAAAGAACCCATGGCTGATACAGTCCAATACCAAAAGCCTACAACTTCAGAGTATCACTGTTGCTCATATCACTATGGTGTTTCTATGGTGTCATTTCTTGGATCTGTGTCACTTTCTTAGCTGTGGATATTTTCTTTTCTGCCTTTTTTTGCAACATTTTCATTCCTCCACACTGACAACTGTGAACACACAGCATCCCCATGGGAATGAAGATTGCACTTCATTAAAGGGCAGCCTCGCTCCTAGACTTCTAACCTACAGTAACAGATTGGCTCGAAGGCTCTCACACACCCACTTTCATATATTACACCAACGCCACTTAATAAACACAAACGTAACCTGCACACAGTGAGCTGTATGTCATGTTCATGCCGGACGCAAGAGTAATAAATAAACGCCTGACAATGGATAACTTCTTAAAAGCAGGTTTTAAGAGAACTTTGCAGAAAGCGGATCTGAAAATAATTAGTAATGGTCCTGATAATGTTTATGGCATGCTAATGTAGTGCATCAATATCGTAGCTCCATCAGAAGACGGCTCCACGCCTGTCTAACTATTGAAAGATGACTGCGAGTGTCATTGTATGAAGGCAGCCGCTGACAATGCATTTAATGGGGTCCGTAATGCTTGCACATAAAGTATTTACTAAACGAATATTGTTAGTTTACTCTAGTCCTGAGCTAGTCAGCAGTGTTCTGTATATATCTCATCAAACAAGCTTCCCAGGTAAACATCGGGCAGCTCGGCTGTCTGATTTCTCTCAACGAGGGACAAAAAGGAAAAGCCAATTGATTTGGTGGTATTTGTTTTCTCTGTGATCAGGATGGCTTCCTGGAGAAAATAACCAACTAGAATTAAGGTCAATGGCAGAAATGAAAAAAAAAACATGGATTTGTGTGTTAACATGAACCTGTCATTCACAAAGCCGGGGCAATCACTCCAAGATGGCCACCAGAACGTCCTCCCTTCTTGTGCGATATCACAGGACACATAGCTGGCTGAAACCACAACCCTCTGTGCTACAAGCACATAAAACTACTTTCAACAGAGTGAGGCTGATTCCACAGTAATAACTAACTATTTACATTATAAAACCACCGGAGAACTGTAAAAATATGAAACCCATGTACAACAAACAGAAAATAATGTCCAAATAGTCAACAAAGAGCAAGGCTGTAATTATAGTGCAAAACTGGTGATCCATAAGACAGATGCACCAATGCCAGAGGAATGGAAAACAGAATGTCCCTTTGCTTTTGTCTAATGTAATTCATGTTCCCCTTCTAAGACTTGAATTGAGATGTCTTTCCTTTTAACAAAATTATATAGTGGAATTATTTCAATAAGTATTCACAGCAAACATGCACTGTAAAAAAATAAAAATAAAACCTATAGAAAACATTTGGCTGCCTATGGTGTATATACCACTATAGAAAACATTTCACTGCATCTCTATAATGTATATACCACTATAGAAAAAATTTCACTGCATCTCTATAATGTATATACCACTATAGAAAAAATTTCACTGCATCTCTAAAGTGTATATACCACTATAGAAAACATTTCACTGCATCTCTAGAGTGTATATACCACTATAGAAAACATTTCACTGCATCTCTATAATGTATATACCACTATAGAAAAAATTTCACTGCATCTCTATGATGCATATTCCACTATAGAAAACATTTAACTGCATCTCTAAAGTGTATATACCACTATAGAAAACATTTCACTGCATCTCTAGAGTGTATATACCACTATAGAAAACATTTCACTGCATCTCTATGGTGTATATACCACTATAGAAAACATTTCACTGCATCTCTATGGTGTATATACCACTATAGAAAACATTTCACTGCATCTCTATGGTGTATATACCACTATAGAAAACATTTCACTGCATCTCTAGAGTGTATATACCACTATAGAAAACATTTCACTGCATCTCTATGGTGTATATACCACTATAGAAAACATTTCACTGCATCTCTATGGTGTATATAACGCTATAGAAAACATTTCACTGCATCTCTATGGTGTATGTACCATTATAGAAAACATTTCACTGCATCTCTAGAGTGTATATACCACTATAGAAAACATTTCACTGCATCGCTATGGTGTATATACCACTATAGAAAACATTTCACTGCATCTCTATGGTGTATGTACCATTATAGAAAACATTTCACTGCATCTCTATGGTGTATATAACGCTATAGAAAACATTTCACTGCATCTCTATGGTGTATGTACCACTATAGAAAACATTTCACTGCATCTCTAGAGTGTATATAACGCTATAGAAAACATTTCACTGCATCTCTATGGTGTATATACCGCTATAGAAAACATTTCACTGCATCTCTATGGTGGATATATCGCTATAGAAAACATTTCACTGCATCTCTATGGTGTATATACCACTATAGAAAACATTTCACTGCATCTCTATGGTGTATATACCGCTATAGAAAACATTTCACTGCATTTCTATAGTGTATATACCACTATAGAAAACATTTCACTGCATCTCTAGAGTGTATATACCACTATAGAAAACATTTCACTGCATCTCTATGGTGTATATACCACTATAGAAAACATTTCACTGCATCTCTATGGTGTATATACCACTATAGAAAACATTTCACTGCATCTCTATGGTGTATATACCACTATAGAAAACATTTCACTGCATCTCTAGAGTGTATATACCACTATAGAAAACATTTCACTGCATCTCTATGGTGTATATACCGCTATAGAAAACATTTCACTGCATCTCTATGGTGTATATACTGCTATAGAAAACATTTCACTGCATCTCTATGGTGGATATACCACTATAGAAAACATTTCACTGCATCTCTATGGTGTATATACCACTATAGAAAACATTTCACTACATCTCTATGGTGTATGTACCACTATAGAAAACATTTCACTGCATCTCTAGAGTGTATATACCACTATAGAAAACATTTCACTATATCTCTATGGTGTATATAACGCTATAGAAAACATTTCACTGCATCTCTATGGTGTATGTACCACTATAGAAAACATTTCACTGCATCTCTAGAGTGTATATAACGCTATAGAAAACATTTCACTGCATCTCTATGGTGTATATACCGCTATAGAAAACATTTCACTGCATCTCTATGGTGGATATATCGCTATAGAAAACATTTCACTGCATCTCTATGGTGTATATACCACTATAGAAAACATTTCACTGCATCTCTATGGTGTATATACCGCTATAGAAAACATTTCACTGCATTTCTATAGTGTATATACCACTATAGAAAACAATTCACTGCATCTCTAGAGTGTATATACCACTATAGAAAACATTTCACTGCATCTCTATGGTGTATATACCACTATAGAAAACATTTCACTGCATCTCTATGGTGTATATACCACTATAGAAAACATTTCACTGCATCTCTATGGTGTATATACCACTATAGAAAACATTTCACTGCATCTCTAGAGTGTATATACCACTATAGAAAACATTTCACTGCATCTCTATGGTGTATATACCGCTATAGAAAACATTTCACTGCATCTCTATGGTGTATATACTGCTATAGAAAACATTTCACTGCATCTCTATGGTGGATATACCACTATAGAAAACATTTCACTGCATCTCTATGGTGTATATACCACTATAGAAAACATTTCACTGCATCTCTATGGTGTATGTACCACTATAGAAAACATTTCACTGCATCTCTAGAGTGTATATACCACTATAGAAAACATTTCACTATATCTCTATGGTGTATATACCACTATAGAAAACATTTCACTGCATCTCTATGGTGTATGTACCACTATAGAAAACATTTCACTGCATCTCTATGGTGTATATACCACTATAGAAAACATTTCACTGCATCTCTAGAGTGTATATACCACTATAGAAAACATTTCAGTGCATCTCTAGAGTGTATATACCGCTATAGAAAACATTTCACTGCATCTCTATGGTGGATATATCGCTATAGAAAACATTTCACTGCATCTCTATGGTGTATATACCACTATAGAAAACATTTCACTGCATCTCTATGGTGTATGTACCATTATAGAAAACATTTCACTGCATCTCTATGGTGTATATACCACTATAGAAAACATTTCACTGCATCTCTATGGTGGATATACCACTATAGAAAACATTTCACTGCATCTCTATGGTGTATATACCACTATAGAAAACATTTCACTGCATCTCTATGGTGTATATACCGCTATAGAAAACATTTCACTGCATCTCTAGAGTGTATATATCACTATAGAAAACATTTCACTGCATCTCTATGGTGTATATACCACTATAGAAAACATTTCACTGCATCTCTATGGTGTATATACCACTATAGAAAACATTTCACTGCATCTCTAGAGTGTATATAACACTATAGAAAACATTTCACTGCATCTCTATGGTGGATATATCGCTATAGAAAACATTTCACTGCATCTCTATGGTGTATATACCGCTATAGAAAACATTTCACTGCATCTCTAGAGTGTATATATCACTATAGAAAACATTTCACTGCATCTCTATGGTGTATATACCACTATAGAAAACATTTCACTGCATCTCTATGGTGTATATACCACTATAGAAAACATTTCACTGCATCTCTATGGTGTATGTACCACTATAGAAAACATTTCACTGCATCTCTAGAGTGTATATAACGCTATAGAAAACATTTCACTGCATCTCTATGGTGTATATACCGCTATAGAAAACATTTCACTGCATCTCTATGGTGGATATATCGCTATAGAAAACATTTCACTGCATCTCTATGGTGTATATACCACTATAGAAAACATTTCACTGCATCTCTATGGTGTATATACCGCTATAGAAAACATTTCACTGCATTTCTATAGTGTATATACCACTATAGAAAACATTTCACTGCATCTCTAGAGTGTATATACCACTATAGAAAACATTTCACTGCATCTCTATGGTGTATATACCACTATAGAAAACATTTCACTGCATCTCTATGGTGTATATACCACTATAGAAAACATTTCACTGCATCTCTATGGTGTATATACCACTATAGAAAACATTTCACTGCATCTCTAGAGTGTATATACCACTATAGAAAACATTTCACTGCATCTCTATGGTGTATATACCGCTATAGAAAACATTTCACTGCATCTCTATGGTGTATATACTGCTATAGAAAACATTTCACTGCATCTCTATGGTGGATATACCACTATAGAAAACATTTCACTGCATCTCTATGGTGTATATACCACTATAGAAAACATTTCACTGCATCTCTATGGTGTATGTACCACTATAGAAAACATTTCACTGCATCTCTAGAGTGTATATACCACTATAGAAAACATTTCACTATATCTCTATGGTGTATATACCACTATAGAAAACATTTCACTGCATCTCTATGGTGTATGTACCACTATAGAAAACATTTCACTGCATCTCTATGGTGTATATACCACTATAGAAAACATTTCACTGCATCTCTAGAGTGTATATACCACTATAGAAAACATTTCAGTGCATCTCTAGAGTGTATATACCGCTATAGAAAACATTTCACTGCATCTCTATGGTGGATATATCGCTATAGAAAACATTTCACTGCATCTCTATGGTGTATATACCACTATAGAAAAAATTTCACTGCATCTCTATGGTGTATGTACCATTATAGAAAACATTTCACTGCATCTCTATGGTGTATATACCACTATAGAAAACATTTCACTGCATCTCTATGGTGGATATACCACTATAGAAAACATTTCACTGCATCTCTATGGTGTATATACCACTATAGAAAACATTTCACTGCATCTCTATGGTGTATATACCGCTATAGAAAACATTTCACTGCATCTCTAGAGTGTATATATCACTATAGAAAACATTTCACTGCATCTCTATGGTGTATATACCACTATAGAAAACATTTCACTATATCTCTATAGTGTATATACCGCTATAGAAAACATTTCACTATATCTCTATAGTGTATATACCACTATAGAAAACATTTCACTGCATCTCTATAGTGTATATATCACTATAGAAAACATTTCACTGCATCTCTATGGTGTATATACCACTATAGAAAACATTTCACTGCATCTCTATGGTGTATATACCACTATAGAAAACATTTCACTGCATCTCTAGAGTGTATATACCACTATAGAAAACATTTCACTGCATCTCTATGGTGGATATATCGCTATAGAAAACATTTCACTGCATCTCTATGGTGTATATACCGCTATAGAAAACATTTCACTGCATCTCTAGAGTGTATATATCACTATAGAAAACATTTCACTGCATCTCTATGGTGTATATACCACTATAGAAAACATTTCACTGCATCTCTATGGTGTATATACCACTATAGAAAACATTTCACTGCATCTCTATGGTGTATGTACCACTATAGAAAACATTTCACTGCATCTCTAGAGTGTATATAACGCTATAGAAAACATTTCACTGCATCTCTATGGTGTATATACCGCTATAGAAAACATTTCACTGCATCTCTATGGTGGATATATCGCTATAGAAAACATTTCACTGCATCTCTATGGTGTATATACCACTATAGAAAACATTTCACTGCATCTCTAGGGTGTATATACCGCTATAGAAAACATTTCACTGCATTTCTATAGTGTATATACCACTATAGAAAACATTTCACTGCATCTCTAGAGTGTATATACCACTATAGAAAACATTTCACTGCATCTCTATGGTGTATATACCACTATAGAAAACATTTCACTGCATCTCTATGGTGTATATACCACTATAGAAAACATTTCACTGCATCTCTATGGTGTATATACCACTATAGAAAACATTTCACTGCATCTCTAGAGTGTATATACCACTATAGAAAACATTTCACTGCATCTCTATGGTGTATATACCGCTATAGAAAACATTTCACTGCATCTCTATGGTGTATATACTGCTATAGAAAACATTTCACTGCATCTCTATGGTGGATATACCACTATAGAAAACATTTCACTGCATCTCTATGGTGTATATACCACTATAGAAAACATTTCACTGCATCTCTATGGTGTATGTACCACTATAGAAAACATTTCACTGCATCTCTAGAGTGTATATACCACTATAGAAAACATTTCACTATATCTCTATGGTGTATATACCACTATAGAAAACATTTCACTGCATCTCTATGGTGTATGTACCACTATAGAAAACATTTCACTGCATCTCTATGGTGTATATACCACTATAGAAAACATTTCACTGCATCTCTAGAGTGTATATACCACTATAGAAAACATTTCAGTGCATCTCTAGAGTGTATATACCGCTATAGAAAACATTTCACTGCATCTCTATGGTGGATATATCGCTATAGAAAACATTTCACTGCATCTCTATGGTGTATATACCACTATAGAAAACATTTCACTGCATCTCTATGGTGTATGTACCATTATAGAAAACATTTCACTGCATCTCTATGGTGTATATACCACTATAGAAAACATTTCACTGCATCTCTATGGTGGATATACCACTATAGAAAACATTTCACTGCATCTCTATGGTGTATATACCACTATAGAAAACATTTCACTGCATCTCTATGGTGTATATACCGCTATAGAAAACATTTCACTGCATCTCTAGAGTGTATATATCACTATAGAAAACATTTCACTGCATCTCTATGGTGTATATACCACTATAGAAAACATTTCACTGCATCTCTATGGTGTATATACCACTATAGAAAACATTTCACTGCATCTCTAGAGTGTATATACCACTATAGAAAACATTTCACTGCATCTCTATGGTGGATATATCGCTATAGAAAACATTTCACTGCATCTCTATGGTGTATATACCGCTATAGAAAACATTTCACTGCATCTCTAGAGTGTATATATCACTATAGAAAACATTTCACTGCATCTCTATGGTGTATATACCACTATAGAAAACATTTCACTGCATCTCTATGGTGTATATACCACTATAGAAAACATTTCACTGCATCTCTATGGTGTATATACCGCTATAGAAAACATTTCACTGCATTTCTATAGTGTATATACCACTATAGAAAACATTTCACTGCATCTCTAGAGTGTATATACCACTATAGAAAACATTTCACTGCATCTCTATGGTGTATATACCACTATAGAAAACATTTCACTGCATCTCTATGGTGTATATACCACTATAGAAAACATTTCACTGCATCTCTATGGTGTATATACCACTATAGAAAACATTTCACTGCATCTCTATGGTGTATGTACCATTATAGAAAACATTTCACTGCATCTCTATGGTGTATATACCGCTATAGAAAACATTTCACTGCATCTCTATGGTGTATATACCGCTATAGAAAACATTTCACTGCATCTCTATGGTGTATATACCACTATAGAAAACATTTCACTGCATCTCTAGAGTGTATATACCACTATAGAAAACATTTCACTGCATCTCTATGGTGTATATACCACTATAGAAACAGTTCACTATATCTCTATAGTGTATATACCGCTATAGAAAACATTTCACTATATCTCTATAGTGTATATACCGCTATAGAAAACATTTCACTGCATCTCTATGGTGTATATACCACTATAGAAAACATTTCACTGCATCTCTATGGTGTAAATACCACTATAGAAAACATTTCACTATATCTCTATAGTGTATATACCGCTATAGAAAACATTTCACTGCATCTCTATGGTGTATATACCACTATAGAAAACATTTCACTATATCTCTATAGTGTATATACCGCTATAGAAAACATTTCACTATATCTCTATAGTGTATATACCACTATAGAAAACATTTCACTGCATCTCTATAGTGTATATACCACTATAGAAAACATTTCACTGCATCTCTATGGTGTAAATACCACTATAGAAAACATTTCACTATATCTCTATAGTGTATATACCGCTATAGAAAACATTTCACTGCATCTCTATGGTGTATATAGCACTATAGAAAACATTTCACTATATCTCTATAGTGTATATACCACTATAGAAAACATTTCACTATATCTCTATAGTGTATATACCACTATAGAAAACATTTCACTGCATCTCTATGGTGTATATAGCACTATAGAAAACATTTCACTGCATCTCTATGGTGTATATAACGCTATAGAAAACATTTCACTATATCTCTATAGTGTATATACCACTATAGAAAACATTTCACTATATCTCTATAGTGTATATACCACTATAGAAAACATTTCACTGCATCTCTATGGTGTATATAGCACTATAGAAAACATTTCACTGCATCTCTATAGTGTATATATCACACTAATAAATACCTGGTAAATGTCAGTGTTGGTATAACTTTTAATCAGATAAGGCTTATACAATCTGTATTCCTCTGTAGGCCTCCCTATTAGATAAGGTGCTAATTTGATGTAACACAACTGGTACAAGAGCTGATGACTTCAAAGTGTACACTTGTAAGTTTGTAACAAATCATTCAATTATAATTATCTTTCATGTAAAACTGTCAGATTTTCACAGTAAAAAAAATACAAAATCACAATTAATAAAAATGTGTCCTGTGGTATTTCCTCTCGGCTGATATGTCACGTGTGATGGCAGACAGACTATCAAGACAATTATTATACAAACACTCTTCATGTTCCAAGCGATCACTCGTTAGTTTAGAACGACTCTCCCCGACGCATTATGTGTCAATATGGCAAACTGTATACAAAACCTCTCTGTCCCAACACATTATCCTTTCTTACAGACAAGAGAGAGACATGATAGAAAGTGTAGATCAAATACATAGCACAAAATATGGCAGGTACACCTGTATGATCCACACAGTGAAGTGGTAAGGTGGGTGCACTAGACTCAAGGCTTCCATCATGCAGGAGCCCCTGTGGCAGCATGCATTATTTGCTTGGCACACAGCCTGTGAGGGGGAGGAGAGAGTACAATCCTACATGAACCAGCACTGTGAGATGGCAGCCTGGTGGTCTGTGTTCACCTGTAATTTCTCTTTCTCACTTAGTGACTCATTCAAAGAATAACATGTTCGTTGCCATATTTAGTCTAAAAAATGGGAATTTAATTTGATTTGTTTCTTTATAGTGTTTATGTCCCTTGTTTTTATTGGTGATGTGCCAGTGTGCCATTAGATGCTTCACAACCAGCTTTGACCCTGCAGCACAGGGGTCTTTAAAATGCCATCTTACTTACACTATACTCTATCAATCCGTTCCCCAAGGCAGTGAAGAGGTTAAGTGAATTGTCCCCATAATCTAATAGAAGGAATGCTTCCCGACAACAGGACATTTCAAGGTCAGGCAATGAGCAACTGAAGAGGCTTTTAATTGACTGCCACAGAGCTTCTCCCTCTCACATTCACTGGTAGGAAACTAATCTCCAACTAAAGGACCAAAATAAGTAATAATAATAATATTGTATATAAACAAGATGACTACCAGAGGTTGGTACCAGCACTGTTCACGATGCCATAGTATACGTTGGCTACACAGGACATAACCTACTTACGAGTACAAGTAGCTCTGGACTTTTAATGCGAGGCCAAGTAACTTTGTGTTCAAGTCTGCCAGAATCTCCTACTATTGTGTTTACAGTACAGCATTGCTGTGCACATTGTGCTTTATAAATATAAATAAATCATGTTTATGGGGCCCAAGGAATTTCCGAATTGCAATTTCAGGAACGGACATGGCCATTGTAAAGGGAAAAGGTCAGTAAAGTCCATTTCAAGCAGTGGTTTTGATGGTAGATACAATAAAGTATTCCCCCTCCCCTGAGACATGCACCCTCAGCCAAGTTCCTCCTCCCACGAGACAAGCACCCTCAGCCAAGTTCCCCCTCCCCTGAGACAAGCACCCTCAGCCAAGTTCCCCCTCCCACGAGACAAGCACCCTCAGCCAAGTTCCTCCTCCCACGAGACAAGCACCCTCAGCCAAGTTCCCCCTCCCACGAGACAAGCACCCTCAGCCAAGTTCCCCCTCCCACGAGACAAGCACCCTCAGCCAAGTTCCCCCTCCCACGAGACAAGCACCCTCAGCCAAGTTCCTCCTCCCACGAGACAAGCACCCTCAGCCAAGTTCCCCCTCCCACGAGACAAGCACCCTCAGCCAAGTTCCCCCTCCCACGAGACAAGCACCCTCAGCCAAGTTCACCCTCCCCCAAGACAAGCACCCTCAGCTGAGTCTCTACTGAAGTCAACATGTTCCAGCTTGGCCAAATGTGAAAATTCAATAAATACTAAATAACCAAGGTCTCCGCAACCCGTGGAAAACACATGTGTGGTTCCTATAAATAGATCTCTTATCATAAGACACAAACATGTGAGTTATACAACCACAGCTGATCATATAAGCCTTCTCTTGGCCATGTCATCACCTCTATACACTGAACATTGCCAACTCTACCTTACATAGTAACATAGTAACATAGTAACATAGTAACATAGTAATTTAGGTTGAAAAAAGACACAAGTCCATCAAGTTCAACCCTTCTACCTCTCATTCCAGCTTTTTGATCCAAATACACTATTCAGAAATATATGTGTAACAATTTTCATATCCCAATGGGACCATTAGATACATTTTTTTTGTGTGGACCTCCACTTCCGGCAGACTATGAAGACAGGACATGGGTTTTATATCCAGTGTGCTGTTATTACCTGTATATGTTGGATGTTATAACACTGGATGTCTTCCCTACTGTCCTGTCTGTTTCATTTATTTATTTTTTGTTTGTTTGTTTTTATATAAAAAATCTAAACATACTTTTCATGCAGCAAAAAAAAAAAACGACATTTCCAGAAAGTGATATATTTTTTTCCAAGTGTCTCAGATGTTTATAAAATGGCCAAACCTCGTAACTTAATCGCAGAGTTCAAACCTTGAAAAGCCATAATTGTCAAACTAGTAAAAGACAAAGACACGTTGTGTTCGTTTTTTTTGGTCTTTGAACAGATTTTTCTCCCCTACGTCTCTGTCTGCTGAAGATCTGTCTTACTGAGCTGTTTATATACTTAAAATTCCTAAACAACCTTTCTTAAACCGTGACACTGTATGCCATCTGTCCGTGACTCACGGTCGGGTCGGACTGGAAAAGTGGCAGAGAAATGGCGGAATCAAAAAGCATAGGGGGAAAAAATGAAACAAATTATTTAAAAATTGGTGTGAAATATCTTCAAGACAGAATATAAAATCTGGAGGGTGCAAAAAAAAGAAAGAAAGAAAAACCCAACAGCAAGCAATAATCACTGGAGTCTCTATGGTACAGTTTGTTATACCTTATTTGAAAAGCGTCTCTCAAAGCAAAGGGGTTAATGTATAATTCATACCAGCAAAGACAAAAGGAAAAAGCTGAGCCAGAGCAGATATGAAGGCATCATGATTTAGAATGATCAGGTTGCTTGCTTTACAAGGTGATGTGGCTGCATTTTATAGATGCCCGGTTGTTTACGACTTGCTCGGTTTCTGTAGGCATCTTACGCAAAGTATACATTACGCTACTTTCTCTAGTTATGGTAAATGAGCTGAACGAAGCGGAGGTTTATCAGTATAACCTATAAAAATGATTAACGGCGCTATGGAATATGTCGGGATACGATATAAAATGTAAAAACAATAAATATAAAAGACTTACTGCAGATGACACAGTATGCAAATGACCTGCGTTTGAATGTGAAATGTGTAATTTGCATACCGTGCCACAGGTGATGTCATAAGCAGGCGACAGACACATTTAAAACGTATTTGCTAATACAATGTATAGATTATTTTCAATATTTGTGTATGCTCTACATTCACAGTTATAATGTCCAGGTGATACTGTGACCTTTAAATGCTCTCTGTCATGTTTGCATGCCTTTCTCAGATCTTTCTTGCTTTTTTTCCTGCGTTTTGTTAATTTGTGATTCTGTAAATGGTTTGTTTATATCAACATAGCTAATTAGCCTGACTGTGGCGAGAGCTACAAATCCTCATAACATAACTACCTGAGTGTATGTCTGGGGGGCTCAGATTCGATTTCACATCTCTGCCTGTCACCGTACAAAACAATGCGGGCCACAAAAAATGTAAATAAACCTTGTTGGGACTATGACCAGCGTAGGGATGGGAAAAGTGTCCATGAGATGCCAGCTGAACTATTAGAAATATTTCTGCTATTTTCAATGTAAAGACAAAAATTCTCACAACACAAAACAATCCTGGCTAAAAATAATATGTATAAAAATATGTATAAAAGTGGTATATTTGGTATAATCCCGGTTTCCTTGACACTAATATACATTTAAAGAAATATGAGAACAAACATGTTCTGCAATAGATTTCCTGTCAAGATGAAGTATAGTTCAAGCAGGCAGCTACTCCCAGAAGGCCTAACACAAAGGGTAAAATGGCTTCAGGTGATGTGCGGTCCATCTGTATCCCACTGGGGAGAAAACAAGGTGATAATACCTCATGATGAAATATTGAGCATGAGCGCAGTCAATCACACTAAGAAAAACACACGCTAAAAATGTTCCATGATGGTACGAGACATAGCTGACCACTGTATCCCATCATAATGTGTCAGTGGGATAATGTTTCCCGCTGTTTGCTTCCAGTGATAGAAAGCTGTTCAGGAACTTTTCATGGCTCATGAAAATAGGATTCTGCCACCTTTGTCTGTCACTGATCCTTAACTATCAACCTGATCACTGATCAAACAAACCCCTCGGCATCAAAGGAGACAACGTATTCTCTGAATGAGCTAGATTTTGCAGTTCCATCTCTTCGGGGTTTCGCTAATTTAATTAGTAATGAACAATGTGGAAACTGAGAGGGATTATTTTACTCATTATGGCAAAATTTAAATTAAAAGTTTTTTTTTTTGCCTTTTGGATTAAAAACCTGTATTAAACATGGCGGATCTTTGTATTTAACATTGTTATAGAGTTGCAAATACCAGTGCATTTTGCCAGTGTCTAAAAGTTAAAAACCACAGCGTTCTCACCGCTTTCAAAATGTAGGCTGAGTGACAGTCCTGACGCTAAGCATGCTGGGATATCATTTGCATGTTTTACCCAATCATTAGCTGCTGCCTATGGATACCATATGTTTTCTATCACTTCTCTTACTGAGTAAAGCTCTCTATAATGGTTTTTATTTCATTAAAACCATTTCTAGCTAAAATGTCTACACCTGATACAATCTTTTAAATAAACAGGAGTTGTTTCTTTTCTGACAATTGTCCTTTTTCTTCCGAAAATGATAGATTTTTTTTTATAGAACAAAAATTAAGCTTTGTTTAATGTCAAGATTTTATCTAGTGCAGGCATTTTAAATATAAATGCGTTAATTAAAGAATATTAAGCACCTTATTGAGCTCTCTCTGCTTGTATAGATCTATCAGAGGGCGGACATCTTGGGTTAGATATTGCATCATGTTTGGTCAGATGACAGATGTCACCCAAGATTCCAAACAACATGTCCGCCCCCTGATAGAGCAAGATGAAGCAGAGAGGGCTCAATAACATGCTTTATTTGTATTCTTTCATTAAAGCATTTCTATTTAAAATGTCTACACTTAATAAAATCTTTCAATTAAACAGAACTTAGTTTTTGTCTAGACTTGTCCTTTAAATTCACAAAAGGAAATTACATTATTGTTACCTAAATAGCTAACCAGCTCTCAGGGGGGATTAGTCATTCGCTATGGGTTATGCAGTAGCTTTAAATGTTTAAGTATTAAGCTTTGTTCAATGCTCACAGAAAGGACTGAACATCTGTCCAGTAATGCTAGCAGCAAACTAAAAAGTATAATAAAACTGACAAGGACTCGGTTGTTAGAGATTTTTTGTGGATCAGGTGATCTGTTTCAGTTCAGTGGGGAGCTGCATCCATCCTGTTAAATATTATTGTCACATTTTTCATTGTCAGTGCTTGTCTGAGATCCCATTTATCATTACCACTTCCAACTTAGCTATGTAAATTCATAGCTGCTCCATTTAACTTGGCTCTTATTGTCCTGCGAGAATTGTACTTCCCATCTTTCTTCCCAACATTATTGTCGTTAAAAAGCAAAACAAACACAGATAATGTTCTAAATAATCAATGTGGCTTTTTTTCTGGTTTAAACCCTAAAAACAAAACAAAAAACTGGCTTTGGCATTTGTTTTAGGATGAAAATTAGCTTTTTCATCCATTCAGCCAACAAATATAAAGCTGGATTTCAAAACAAATGCAGAATGAATCAAAATCATTTCTTTTCTGACATTTTTTAATGTGTTTTTTAATATTTATATTATTTAAAAATTATATTGTATTTGAATGTATTTTATTATTGTTTTTATACCATTTTCTTTAGTTTTTTAATTGTTTTTATTATTTTATTTTCATTTAATTTAATTTCGGGGGGACTTTGGCTATTTTTATAATAGCCAAGCCCTCCCATTGACTCCTATGCTATTCCCGTAATGGCAGGTCTACCTGCTGTTTTACCTGTCCTATACCAAGCTTCTGACCTGCACTTTGCATCTACTGTCGAATCTTTCATCTGCCTTGCTTGTATCCTGTATCTGCCTGCTGAACTAGGATGAGCATAACTCCTTTCCTATCAGTGTATAATCTCATGTCACCTTCCAAAATAAGTAAAGGTTTTGTACTTGGCCGCTCTGCACCATAGGGAACATGTGGGGGGCAGCACTCCCCCTGCACTGAACCCTACACCAGATTCTAAACTTTTACATGGGATCTCCTTGGACATTACACCCACCACCTTTACAAAAAAAACTCTGCTGCCCCATAATCCTCATTAGACAGTGGTAACTGGAAAGAATTAAGAGGTTTAGATATGACATTTATATACATAACGGGAATCAACACAGTAACGGAGGAGAGTATATTTATATGAAGAAAAACTACCACAACTAGAGGACATAGTCTGAAATTAGAGGGGCAACGATTTAAATGTAATATCAGGAAGTATTACTTTACTCAGATTAGATATAAAATAGGGCCAGAGACTAATGAAAGGATTCAGATTATTTTTTTAAGTAGAATGTGTCAGACTAGATGGGCTGAATGGTTCTTATCTGCCGGTGACACATTCTATGTCTCTATATAGATTATTGTGCAGACTAGATGGGCTGAATGGTTCTTATCTGCCGGTGACACATTCTATGTCTCTATATAGATTATTGTGCAGACTAGATGGGCTGAATAGGTCTTATCTGCCGGTGACACATTCTATGTCTCTATATAGATTATTGTGCAGACTAGATGGGCTGAATGGTTCTTATCTGCCGGTGACACATTCTATGTCTCTATATAGATTATTGTGCAGACTAGATGGGCTGAATGGTTCTTATCTGCCGGTGACACATTCTATGTCTCTATATAGATTATTGTGCAGATTAGATGGGCTGAATGGTTCTTATCTGCCGGTGACACATTCTATGTCTCTATATAGATTATTGTGCAGACTAGATGGGCTGAATGGTTCTTATCTGCCGGTGACACATTCTATGTCTCTATATACATTATTGTGCAGACTAGATGGGCTGAATGGTTCTTATCTGCCAGTGACACATTCTATGTCTCTATATAGATTATTGTGCAGACTAGATGGGCTGAATGGTTCTTATCTGCCGGTGACACATTCTATGTCTCTATATAGATTATTGTGCAGACTAAATGGGCTGAATGGTTCTTATCTGCCGGTGACACATTCTATGTCTCTATATAGATTATTGTGCAGATTAGATGGGCTGAATGGTTCTTATCTGCCGGTGACACATTCTATGTCTCTATATAGATTATTGTGCAGACTAGATGGGCTGAATGGTTCTTATCTGCCGGTGACACATTCTATGTCTCTATATAGATTATTGTGCAGACTAGATGGGCTGAATGGTTCTTATCTGCCGGTGACACATTCTATGTCTCTATATAGATTATTGTGCAGACTAGATGGGCTGAATGGTTCTTATCTGCCAGTTACACAGTCTATGTTTCTATCTTTTGATGCAATATCAAGCAGTGTAACGTAACACAGCTTATCAGTCACAAGGTTTTAAAGTGATCCCAGGGGTCGAAAAATAATGGGGACTTTTGAAGTAGTTTATAAATAGTTTGTTAAATTGCATCAGAAATGCTGATAGTTATTTCAATTGATATATATATATATATATATATATATATATTACCTGCTGTAAAATGCAGCTGTTTGTTTATGGCTGGTGGAAAATAATTATAATATTCCTGTAAGTCTAAAATTAGTTATAATTGAGATAGAGATGCGCAGAGCATTGCAGGAGGGGTTAACGAGGTGTTTATTTGAGTATCTGCGATCACCCATTCCTCTCCACCAATGTTTGATAGAAGAAGTAATCAGAGATTTGTTGACTACAACCCAGTGATCAAAATAATGGCACATTGTGATTTTATATTTTACAGTAATAACAAAGCAGTCATTTTCTGAGTAACTAGCCTTGATTGTATTTACACAATACCCCATTACAAAGCTCATCGAGCCGCTGGACTAGAGATATGTCGGGGAGATAAAAGCTCTTTAAAGGTTGTGACAAGCTTGTTCCTGATGGTGTAGGCTTATCTGGGACGTTTGGTACTGTTGACACTTTCAGAATAATACAAAGTAATATCGAGCAGTGTAGATGGCTTTATCCAAATGCCCACGGCTGGTTTATTTCAGAAACTAACAGACCCCAACATTTACAGATCTGTAAAGGGATTGCCAGCTTCTCCTTCAGGATTCACCACACTAGGCCCAAGACCCAGTTTGTCTGGTGAATATCTCCCTATAACAGCCACAGATCACCGTAACTCAAAACCGGGCCACTCGCCGTGAAAGTGGGACTGAGAACGGGCCCACCAGATAATCCATCCCACGGACCCAAAATATCACACAATCATTAAAAGGCTAATTATACGCGATATGGCAATATATGGGCTGCGATGACGCAAACATATAAGGGAAGTTTGGGACCCCAGTAAGCGAGAGTTAGCATTATAAACCCCCCAAGGTTTCTAACTTCCTCCCTAGAATCAGAAAGAAAGGGGTAACAGATAAACAAAATATTAAATGTATGGATGTAACTAGGTTTGTAATAAGAATCAAATTTTTATATCACCTTCTTAGGGAAAAACATGCAGTATTTTAATGTACAAAATGTAACATTCAATCAAAAAGCCTTAGTTTTTTTGCTTTTTCCCCCCAAATAATGTAACATATCGATATATAGATGACAATTACATTCGGAGACTTTATTATTATTTTTTTAATTAAGCTAAAAAGGATTCATTAACACAGCAATTCTCCGGTAATATACCTATTTAAAATGTGAGTTTTCTTAACTATGAGACATTTTATCCAACCCATTATTTAAAATACACGTCTCTCGTTAGCTATTGAAATCCCGGCATTTGAAAACCCAATTGATTTATATTTTGTTATATATTTATCATGTTCTCAAGTCAGAATTAAAGGGTCTGTTAGCGGAGATCACTCATAATCTCTCCTGGTTTTGAATTCAGCCCCTTGTACTTAAAACATCTTAAAAACAAAGAAAGAGTCGCTGATAAGAATACAAAAAATATCATAATGCCTTTAATAGCAGTGATGTCTTTAAATTCAGCATAACAACACAGATTAAAAAAGATTCCGAGCCCATGGTGACAATGAACTGAATCCTACAGGACTGTATTGAAAGAACTTTCAAGTCCCTCGGTTGATATTGCTTAAAAAAAAAAAAAATGTTTCTAAATTCGAAGAGTAAAATCTTTTTTCTTGTTGTATTTCTCTCTGTTGGTGAGAAAGTAAAAGCCCATCTCATTTTTTGATATTGACTTTAAAAGCCAGTTACGTAAATCACAGTACTTAAAAATACAATAGTCCATTGTACAGGCCAGTCATAGAGAACAAATAAGACATTATAGAAGAGGATGAAATAAAACTGCTTCCAGGATGATCATCCAACTGTGATCATCTGTCGACAGTTTGTAAAGAACAAGTAAAAATAATAAAAGTTGTGTTTTATGATAATGTTGGTTTTTAAGGAAACTTTTCTGGAATCTTGTGGAAATTCACCGGGATTGGGACCAGAGATGGAGAATGAAATATTAACCTGTCAATGGCCTGAATCTTTAGCAGGGGGGCTTATAACTGAATCAGCTCAGCAGTGACAGAGTTACAGAGCCGATACATTAACCCCTTCGTGACGTTAGGACATACTATGCCGTCCTAATTTTAAGTGGCTAAAAGTAGTTAGGACGGCATAGTACGTCCTTCATCGAGGCTCCCCGCTGTTCTCGGATCCCGCTGCAGGCACTTGCAGGCACTTTGAGTGGCCTCAGTCTGACAGGGGAAATGTAGCCGGTGCTCAAAGCGAGCACCGGCTACATTTCTCTAAATCGCGCCGTGCCCGAACTTCCGGGTTCAGGCACGCCTCCGTGATGTCACACGTGACGTCCGGAGGTCTCGCAATTTTTTGGCAGGGACCCACAGGGTCTATTTAGACCCTGATTGGGTCTCTGCCATATTGTTCCTGGCTACCGATCGCCTTGTGATCGGTGGCCAGGAACAAATTGTGACGTTTTGGTGCTTGCGTCGTTTGGGACGCAAAAGCACTTTGCGTCATGAAGGGGTTAAATAAGATTATAAACAGTGTCCTGCAATTAAAGGAATATGAAACACAGTTCACTTATTATTATTATTAGGTTCAACCAGCAAACCCAGTTAAAGAGACAGTCCTTTAAGTATAGTGTTAATTCTAAGAATGTACTGTGAATAAAAATACAATCTATACATAGTGTTAGCAACATTGTGTGAGAAAATCTGTTTTAAATGTGTCTCCTGTTTATGACATCACTTGTGGCTTGATATGCTAATGAACTAAAATAACAAATGTATAATTTGCATTTCAAGCCATAAAAAATCCATAAAAAGAATAGCAGCACAGAAAAAAAAATCTCCTTACTATTAAAGTACTTAATTTACAATTCCCATCATGACCAACCTTTCATTATGACTGTCTGAGGATGATTGTAGTTGCAGTAAAGCAACTCTTGGAAACAGACAAGTTGGTTACCATCATCACAATTGTATGACATTGTGAGACAGCTTAGACTTCTCATGGAGGGTCAGGACCCCCTGTTTTATGCTACTAACATAGCTGAGACATTTGAAATCAAAGCTGCATTCTGATTGGATGCTTGGTGTTTCAAGCCAATCAGAATTCACCTATGATTCCACTCACGGTCACTGACCACAAAATGGAAACTGTGAAGAAACTCATGGCAGCTTCCAGTCTGCTAGACAGTGCAACCTTCCCGAAGCTATACGAGCAGAAATAGCTACTTTCCATTACATCGATAAAAAAAACACTTAATATATATTCGCCAGAACTGAAGCATTACTATCTCTTTAAATTACTTTTGCATTCTAACAAAACTCCCAGATTTTCGACAAATTCCTACAATAATACTTAATGTTGGTGCATTAGGATTCCCGGTCCATCACCGGAGAGATTGCAGATCCTGTTTTACCATTTTTTGACGATATTAGTCAGTGATGATCATTACAAAATGATTCATCAACGTAATTCATTTTTCACTTTATATTTAGGTTTATTTAATAATTTTGAGGTCTCTGTAATTTGCCTATAATATTCCTCTTTACCCAATCTATCTGATCTGAAATATTGTTTAATATTTGTCTCTGGGATAGGATGAAATTTACATTACTATAATAAAAGTAATTCTTGATAGATTTTTATTACCATTGAACTAGTATTTAAACTCTTTATGTCCAGCATTTACCAGAAAGCCCAGCATCATTTTGGTATTTTTTCTATATGAATGTTTGCAGCAGAGAGGGGGGGGAGCGCAGATTTATATGTGTTCCATGTTTCATTTAACAGACTGCTAAGTTCTCGCGATGGATAAGGAAAGTTCCCCTCTCCTTTTTGTCTGTTATTTTTCTTTTTTTTCTGAATGATCTTTTGATCTCTCCCAAATTGAGCCTGCCAGCATCTATTCTGTCTTTGGGAACCTTGTGCACCCCTACAGCTGCAAATCACATACTGCCACAGTTATGGGTCACTGACCTGCTAAATGTTAAATGCTAATAGCTTTGGGGAGAAATGGCACACTTGTTGTCAATCTGTATAACACCCTTATCCACAAAGTTGCAGCAAATTACTTTCAACAGACTCTTTTTTTTCTCTCTTTACTAGAACTCAGTATGATATTAAACAAAATAAGGATCTCTTCCTTCCTTCAGTTTAAAACTCCAACTAGACCAAGACTAGATGAGCAGCAGAAAATGCCAACATTAATAAATAAACTGCACAGTGTCACAGAAATCCATTTATTTACCTCCATTGGTATTGGTGGCAGCGGTGAGATCATAGGTGAGTTTTTTGGTTAGTTTGTGGTAAATACTACGTGAATGACCCTGGTATTTTCACTGCTGAGATGAGAGATTTATTTAGGATATTTTGCAAAAACCTTTTCGAAAATATAAACTTTGGGGTACCGCTAGCTGGCCTCTCCCTCTCTTGATATGCCACGGACCCCTCTGAATTGTCTCACCTTTGTTTCCTTTGCTGTAATGTATAAATAACAGCTCTGTATTGTTTAATCCTAGTGCAAATACATAAATAATAACATACAAGAAATGAAAACTACATCTCTGACCTGACGGGCTGATAGAGAGATGGACAGACAGCTGATATAGAGATGGACAGACATCTGCTAGAGAGATGGACAGACAGCTGATAGAGAGATGCAGAGGCATCTGATAGAGAGATTGACAGACAGCTGATAGAGAGATGGACCGACAGCTGATAGATAGATGGACAGACAGCTGATAGAGAGATGGACAGACAGCTGATAGAGAGATGCAGAGGCATCTGATAGAGAGATTGACAGACAGCTGATAGAGAGGTGGACCGACAGCTGATAGAGAGATGGACAGACAGCTGATAGAGAGATGCAGAGGCATCTGATAGAGAGATTGACAGACAGCTGATAGAGAGGTGGACCGACAGCTGATAGAGAGATGGACAGACAGCTGATAGAGAGATGCAGAGGCATCTGATAGAGAGATTGACAGACAGCTGATAGAGAGATGGACCGACAGCTGATAGATAGATGGACAGACAGCTGATAGAGAGATTGACAGACAGCTGATAGAGAGATGGACCGACAGCTGATAGATAGATGGACAGACAGCTGATAGAGAGATGGACCGACAGCTGATAGATAGATGGACAGACAGCTGATAGAGAGATGGACAGACAGCTGATAGATAGATGGACAGACAGCTGATAGAGAGATGGACAGACAGCTGATAGAGAGATGGACAGACAGCTGATAGAGAGATTGACAGACAGCTGATAGAGAGATGGACCGACAGCTGATAGATAGATGGACAGACAGCTGATAGAGAGATGGACCGACAGCTGATAGATAGATGGACAGACAGCTGATAGAGAGATGGACAGACAGCTGATAGATAGATGGACAGACAGCTGATAGAGAGATGGACAGACAGCTGATAGAGAGATAGACAGACAGCTGCTAGAGAGATGGACAGACAGCTGATAGAGAGATGGACAGACAGCTGATATAGAGATGGACAGACAGCTGATAGAGAGATGGACAGACGGACTGATAGACAGATGGACAGACAGCTGATAGAGAGATGGACAGACAGCTGATAGATAGATAGATAGATAGATAGACAGACGGACTGATAGACAGATGCACAGACGTGCTGACAGGTGAATGATATACAATGTCTGTCTGGTTGCCTGTGTATAACTGCCTGTAAAGGCTTCAAATGCCCATAAGCATTTATTTACTGTTATTTAAATGTTTACACGGTAGGAAGTACTTCAGATTTTGGCTGCCAAATACTAGCACACTGTATTGACTAATTATAAATTCAATAGAATTGTATCAATAAAATCCCATCCAGCATTTTATTGCTAAGTAGCACTGCCGGCTATCATGTCAGCGTTCACACAATGACATTACTTTGGCCCAAGCAGACGGCTGTTTGCTTTGAATAAAATTATAGGCAGAAAATGAAAATTTAATTTGCTCTTTTGTTTATGATTATTTATTCTGCAAGTCAGAAATGTCTGCTGACCAGCTGATTGCTGGGGTGTAAAGCAGAGGTCTGAGCATATTGCAGCCCAGTTATTTATTATCTTATTTCGGATTTACTCACACTTTGGAATCCAGCTGTGAAGGAGCTGCTCAGAACTAATCCACAAGATGCATACTGAGCACCCAACGAAAAAAAGGCAGGTCCACAATAAACATACTCCTGATCCAAGGAGAAATCTGATTTACATTTGGAGTCAGCAAGGAAATATGTCCTTGTATCAGACACAATTCAGAATTGCTTAATTTCAGGGGTTTTTTGTTTTGTTTTTTTGTAGGCACCAGAGCAAGTAAGCATTACCTGGAGATCTCAAATGCACCTGTTTTCAAGGAGTCTAGACAACACTTATATTTTAAGTTGGCCCTTTAAAGGCAAATAAAACCCATAATAAGTCACCCTGAGCTCTGCCCAGCTAGTGTCACTCAGTTAACCCCATTTGAAAGGTTCCCCAGCTGCTTATGAAATAAGAGAGAGAATATTCTTAACTCTGACTTCACATAAATCCTGTCCAGGGAGGAGGAGGGAAAGAGAAACTTTCAATTTGCAATAGAAATATGTAAAAATGACTTCATTGTAAATCTTGTAGCATTCTTTTGGTTCTAAGGAGATAAGTCGGACCCTGTGACCTCCCATGTTAATTCCAACTTCATTATTGGAGCTGACACAAAGCTGGGACTCTGGTGACAGAATCTCCTCCATGTAAATCTCATTCTCGAAGGAAATTACTTCTGTTGCCAGAATGTTATTAATCTAAATTCTCAGTTAGTCAAAATGTAACACGTTATAAAAATGGACAACTGTTCCCAGAATAAAAGGAAAATGTAAATAAATATGCATGCATCCAATGTATAGGGTATAAATACTTATATATATAGGGGCCTCACCGCTGCTTACATTATACACACTACAGAAATTCCCAATTATTTATTATTTTTACACAGTGCGGAAACCAAACACTTCCTTGATGCCCTGCATTAGGCTGTAAGAGGAGTTGTGACTTTTCCATCAGATGGCCGGTTTCAAGGTCACCTTATGACGTAAGGGGCGTGGCTTTGTGGTAGCCCTACCTTAGTTTATTAAGTCTGTCCCACTTTTGTCAAGATTCTATCTTTTTGAAGTGCGCTCTGTCCACTGGTGGTGTCCTGCCGACATTTGCGCCAAGGCTGAAACAGATGCTATTTATATATGTAACAAAAAGCAAATTATAAAAATAAATAATTCAATCTGCTGTTTTAATAATAAAAAAAAATGATGTTTTTTTTCTGACCACCAGCCTTTTTATTGGCTAAATAAGCCAACTGTGACAATCCATATAATATTTTATTTTGTTCCACCCCCCCCCCCCCCCCCGGCACTGGAATAATAAATTAGCGTGATCACCTTGTCAAACTCATACACCTGGTGAAGCTAATTGGTGTAGGCCAAGATAACATTCAAAAGTCTGTGCGACTTTCTACTGCCTTTTAGTTTATTTCCCTGAGGAAATGCTCCTTCAACCTTGTATTAAAGTTTTATTATTGACATAATTAACTGATAAATGTATTTAAATGAGACAATAAACTGTTTGGTGCCCATTTGTCACTGTGTCATTTAGTACTCCATGGCAGGCTCCTTCACCCTCCGAGCGGTAGGGTCCTAGTACCCGTAGCCATTCCTCCCGATAGTCACCTTGTTGTGACTTTTTTAATTGAAAGCTCCAACCCATTAAGTTTCTAATACAATATTCTCCCAGTACAACCTAGTTTGATTTTTACAAGCGCGATACATCCATAGGGATGCCTCCCGCACATGTACGCAAACCTTACTGGAGCGCGGCACAATGAAAATATATTCAATGGATCAGCCTGGCATGGAGGAGGGCTTGAGAAGAAGCTGGAGATTTAAAATAGCCAACGAATTCGACATGAAAGATATCGTCAAGTGGTCTAGCATTTCCATTGAGGGTTTCCGGAATAATTACGCGGATTTTAGAATCCATTTTGGGAGTTGTACTTCATTAAGCCCATTTTAACTTGTACCCACAGCACACAATGGATTACAGTAATAATAAACATTGTGCTGTGGGTTTGTTTTTTTTTTTCTGTATATGTCAAATTGTTAATTTGCATCCTGCCGTGCTGAAAGTATAATTTCAATGAGAACTGATTATGTTTAATGTTATGAAACAGTGTTTTTATTAGATGTTCCTATCGGTTGCAAGCAGTTTGCGTAACAATCCTTAATGTGCGAGGTCGAGGATTATAAATGCAATCTTTAAAACACATTGCACATTATGGTTTAAATTGTATATTCTTAAATGTTTCTCAATTAGATAATTCGTGAGTTAAAATCGCATATCATTGCAGATATTATTAGCCGCTTTGGTTCGTTCCGAATTAATGTACAGTTTGTGGCTGCCGCAAACATGAAATTATTTGGCTATTAAAAAAAGGAAAATATGGATAATGCAAAGTCTGGCATGAAAACCATGGTATACCTTCCAATATAGTGTAGTGTCAGGGACAGTATGTTTGCCATATTAAAGCCTTTGCATCCAATTGTGACCCTAACATGTCCTCCTCCAGTGGCAGAGTCATGGTAGCCACAGCCCAGAGACAGTTGGGGTGTTGAAGTTAGGGACCTTGGCTTTAAATACACTATAATGGGTATACTGCACTCCTGAACATACGTGACATGTGTATTCACAGCAAGATCCCTTGATTTCTCAATGTTTGGGATACTGACGTCCATTTACAGCGTCTGAAAGTTTTTAAATACATCTTACATCATGTAGGGTAAAGAAAAATAAACAGTTGTTTTGCTTTTTCTCAACCCTTCATATCTCCAAATAAAAATTCTAATAAAGTGTAATATTGCTAGGAACAGTCCTACCACCCTATCCGAGACCCTCGTTATTGGATGTCAATGTTTTATTTTTCTTTCAGGCATTGCCTCACAGAAAGATGTGACAACAAGATGGATGTTTTCCAACAAGCATAACGCCATACATCCCATGGTCTGATCCTCTTTAAAGAGCACTCTACCCCAATCTAATAGGACGCGATTCCTGACCTTGATTTGCACATCCCTGCCATGCTGGCTGTTACGACTGATCGATATAGTGCATTCTATAATTTACAGTTATAATATTAAGCCTTAGTACCCGTGAACGAATGCAAGGATTGTATGAAGCGTTTGTTCTCTATTATCGAATGTATTTATAAATAATTAACTTTAATAATTTTTATTTTTTATTTTTTTATATATCTCTGACGTACTTGTATTGACATCTTCTGCTAAAGTTCCCAGACCACCTGTGGTCCATATATTATTGAAGATGAACAGATCAAGAGGAGCAGCAAGAAAATCATTGTTAAAATGGTTCCCGTATATACAAAACATTACTGTGAACAATCCAGAACTCGTATGGTTTCCTAGACACGGCTGTTGAGATCCAAAAGGTGCATGTTCCTGATCCGCGAGTTTGGGGATGATAATGGTTGTGTCAATGAAATGTATAATGTTAGAGCTATTTACCATGAAGACAGTGAGTGCTGTCAAATCACTAACCTTCTCTGCCTAGAAGAGACTCTGATTCCAATATGTAAAATGTTTTGGCAGAGCAAGTTTGGGCTATCTTTTATGAGATTGCTTTAAAATGTGTAGGATACTTTGAGCTGACTATATTGACTTCAAGTTGTGATGTCTAATATGCCTTAAACGCAAGGGATTTACAGAGAGAAAATAGAAAGAAATTGATGGAATTTGGTCCAAGGTGGTTGGTATGTCTGCCGACAATGATCCCCTACTTCCATAGTATCAGGATCTCACCACTTATTTCAAGTTCAGGATAGTCTAAATTTACACTACACAAAGGGTTAAATGTCTCTCTGTAAATGGAGCGTATGGATAGATTGCTCTACTCTTCTGTATAAGGAAAATCAAAGGTATTTATCTGCCTGTTAAATTCTTTAACTCCACCAGCCCAAGAACCAGTACAGCAATATTGCCTCTGGCTCATTAAAAACCTATTACATCAATTTGCTGTTTGCATGTGTCAGTCAATAATGCAAATAGAACAGAGATATGGGGCAGGTTAACTATATAATATATGTTATAATCTGACTGTTAACAGAAATGATATACTGACCTGGGAGCCAAATGTATTCCCAGTACTGCCCCGTAACACTAGGAGATGGATATGTTATATTATGTTTCTACAAACTATTGCCAGTTAGAGTGAGAAACACTGACACTGTATATAGCAAACTACACTGTATGTACAGCACTCACACCTGTATAGTAAGCGTCATATTATATATGTACAGTATGTACAGCACTCACACCTGTCTAGTAAGCGTCATATTATTTATGTATATTATTTACAGCACTCACACCTGTATAGTAAGCGTCATATTATATATGTACAGTATGTACAGCACTCACACCTGTATAGTAAGCATCATATTATATATGTATAGTAATTACAGCGCTCACACCTGTTTAGTAAGCATCATATTATATATGTATAGTATTTACAGCACTCACACCTGTATAGTAAGCGTCATATTATATATGTACAGTATGTACAGCACTCACACCTGTATAGTAAGCATCATATTATATATGTATAGTAATTACAGCGCTCACACCTGTTTAGTAAGCATCATATTATATATGTATAGTATTTACAGCACTCACACCTGTATAGTAAGCGTCATATTATATATGTACAGTATGTACAGCACTCACACCTGTATAGTAAGCATCATATTATATATGTATAGTAATTACAGCGCTCACACCTGTTTAGTAAGCATCATATTATATATGTATAGTATTTACAGCACTCACACCTGTATAGTAAGAGTCATATTATATATGTATAGTATTTACAGCACTCACACCTGTATAGTAAGAGTCATATTATATATGTATAGTATTTACAGCACTCACACCTGTTTAGTAAGCGTCATATTATATATGTATAGTAATTACAGCGCTCACACCTGTGTAGTAAGCATCATATTATATATGTATAGTATTTACAGCACTCACACCTGTTTAGTAAGCGTCATATTATATATGTATAGTAATTACAGCACTCACACCTGTTTAGTAAGCGTCATATTATATATGTATAGTATTTACAGCACTCACACCTGTATAGTAAGCGTCATATTATATATGTACTGTATGTACAGCACTCACACCTGTTTAGTAAGCGTCATATTATATATGTATAGTAATTACAGCGCTCACACCTGTTTAGTAAGCGTCATATTATATATGTACAGTATTTACAGCACTCACACCTGTGTAGTAAGCGTCATATTATATATGTATAGTATTTACAGCACTCACAACCGTTTAGTAAGCATCATATTATATATGTATAGTATTTACAGCACTCACACCTGTTTAGTAAACGTCATATTATATATGTATAGTAATTACAGCGCTCACACCTGTTTAGTAAGCATCATATTATATATGTATAGTATTTACAGCGCTCACACCTGTTTAGTAAGCATCATATTATATATGTATAGTATTTACAGCGCTCACACCTGTGTAGTAAGCATCATATTATATATGTATAGTAATTACAGCGCTCACACCTGTGTAGTAAGCGTCATATTATATATGTATAGTATTTACAGCACTATCACACCTATTTAGTAAGCGTCATATTATATATGTATAGTAATTACAGCACTCACACCTGTGTAGTAAGCGTCATATTATATATGTATAGTATTTACAGCACTCACACCTGTTTAGTAAGCATCATATTATATATGTATAGTATTTACAGCACTCACACCTGTTTAGTAAACGTCATATTATATATGTATAGTAATTACAGCGCTCACACCTGTTTAGTAAGCATCATATTATATATGTATAGTATTTACAGCGCTCACACCTGTTTAGTAAGCATCATATTATATATGTATAGTATTTACAGCGCTCACACCTGTGTAGTAAGCATCATATTATATATGTATAGTAATTACAGCGCTCACACCTGTGTAGTAAGAGTCATATTATATATGTATAGTATTTACAGCACTATCACACCTATTTAGTAAGCGTCATATTATATATGTATAGTAATTACAGCGCTCACACCTGTTTAGTAAGCGTCATATTATATATGTACAGTATTTACAGCGCTCACACCTGTTTAGTAAGCATCATATTATATATGTATAGTATTTACAGCGCTCACACCTGTGTAGTAAGCATCATATTATATATGTATAGTAATTACAGCGCTCACACCTGTGTAGTAAGAGTCAAATTATATATGTATAGTATTTACAGCACTATCACACCTATTTAGTAAGCGTCATATTATATATGTATAGTAATTACAGCGCTCACACCTGTTTAGTAAGCGTCATATTATATATGTACAGTATTTACAGCACTCACACCTGTTTAGTAAGCATCATATTATATATGTATAGTATTTACAGAACTCACACCTGTTTAGTAAGCATCATATTATATATGTATAGTATTTACAGCGCTCACACCTGTGTAGTAAGCATCATATTATATATGTATAGTAATTACAGCGCTCACACCTGTGTAGTAAGCGTCATATTATATATGTATAGTAATTACAGCGCTCACACCTGTTTAGTAAGCGTCATATTATATATGTACAGTATTTACAGCACTCACACCTGTGTAGTAAGCGTCATATTATATATGTATAGTATTTACAGCACTCACACCTGTTTAGTAAGCATCATATTATATATGTATAGTATTTACAGCACTCACACCTGTTTAGTAAACGTCATATTATATATGTATAGTAATTACAGCGCTCACACCTGTTTAGTAAGCATCATATTATATATGTATAGTATTTACAGCGCTCACACCTGTTTAGTAAGCATCATATTATATATGTATAGTATTTACAGCGCTCACACCTGTGTAGTAAGCATCATATTATATATGTATAGTAATTACAGCGCTCACACCTGTGTAGTAAGCGTCATATTATATATGTATAGTATTTACAGCACTATCACACCTATTTAGTAAGCGTCATATTATATATGTATAGTAATTACAGCACTCACACCTGTTTAGTAAGCATCATATTATATATGTATCGTATTTACAGAACTCACACCTGTTTAGTAAGCATCATATTATATATGTATAGTATTTACAGCGCTCACACCTGTTTAGTAAGCATCATATTATATATGTATAGTATTTACAGCGCTCACACCTGTGTAGTAAGCATCATATTATATATGTATAGTAATTACAGCGCTCACACCTGTGTAGTAAGCGTCATATTATATATGTATAGTATTTACAGCGCTCACACCTGTATAGTAAGCATCATATTATATATGTACAGTATTTACAGCGCTCACACCTGTTTTATATATATAGTATTTACAGCACTCACACCTGTTTAGTAAGCGTCATATTATATATGTATCAATACTCAGAATGGTACCTATGATATTCAGATCTCTTAGTTGTCCTAGTGCTGACACTCTACTAGACGGTTACACTTCAGCGAGCAATTAGCCTGTCTCCCGCCATCAGACCCCTGACGAATTCAGACATCAGCTTGAGACCAAACTCAGGCTGTAACCAGAGTGTCAAAATGTAAATATAAAAGATGAGGCCAGGCTGACGCTATCATATTTTTATACGTTGCGGTCTTCACACCTACCAGATATTCATTCCTGGTAAAATCAGAGTCAAGTCTACCTACAGGCGCTGGCCCTTTAAGGCCTGTGGCAAATAAAGTGTTAATCATGTGTAATTCTCTGTTTAAGGCAGATTAAACTCCATCACATCCACACAGGCATAAAGTGTGTTCACAGTATTATAAATCAGCGCGTACAGAAGGCCTTTTTCCTCATTTGTTAGTCAGTGATGTGTGAAAATGTTAATGAAGGAAGCTATAATCTATGAGAATTCCACTATTAAAATGTACTCCACGTCTGGGGCCTTCTGCTTACGCAGGGTTCATTGTGCATCAATCCCTTCCAGTGTGAGGCTAATAATAGAGGTAATTGTCTCACTCTGTCTGGACACCTTCACCCTGACAATGCTGGGATCTGCTGGCTCTGTTATAGGTTTTATTCTGTTAGTTTCACACTTAGTTATAGGTATTTGGGGGGGACGGGGGGAGGGGGGGATTAATACCTGTAGCAGGATTTGAGCTGCGTAGCCAGAAACAAATAACAGAGTCATATTTTAAAAGAATAAATTGATATAAACGTGTTAAAGTGTGTGATAATAATAAACAAATCTGTAAAACTGTATTTAATTATTGCTTTTATGTAAATAATTGTGTTTGTTGCAAACTTACAGGCAAATATCTTGTTATATAAGTACTGCTGCTAAACATTAGGACTTAATAATGAGAGGAAGGTCACATCCTTACTACTATCACTCTCATCCAGCCAGGGGGTGATTGGAATTGGAATCTAGTATCTTCTAGTGATCTGCTGATACCACATACACTGTCATGTCTAGATTGGGTTCTAGAAGACATCAGATTCTATGTTTGACATTGATGTTCTAGAGCTGATCGCAGTTGAGTAGTACAGGGAGCTTGGCAAGGGTACTGTTCTTTTAGAAGTGCCAGGTCTGCTAAAGCAGCAGCTCTACTGAAGGAGGGCTTGCTGATATCCCCAAAAGTAACTAACTCCACAGGAACGTCAGCTCAGAACCTTGTTTCTCCAAGTTCCTTGAGTTTAGGAAGTGTGTAATCCATGTATTCTCACTAGATGTCTACTCCACGTCATTTTCCATATCGTATGAGGACTTCTCTGAGAAGACCTTATGAGTTTTACATTCTGTACGTACTATTGGACCTGGGTTTAATCTCAGTTTGGGACTCAAGTTACATCATCCTCAGAAATAACTCTAGTGACCCATTTCTCTCTTACACCAAAAAAGAAAAAATAGATGGAATTTCCAGTGGAAAATGAGGGACAGATGTTACGTCGTAGCATAAAATTCAAAAATTAATATTGTCCTATAATTATCTTCCTCTAGGACATTTGTTAATAATCATTAATTGGCAAAACAAGTAACAACCCTTACAGGTCAGGTGTAGATAAAGTGATGGAGCAAGGACCACAGTACCCCTGGCAAGGTCAGTGAAGGTCAATACAGCATCATTACATTGGCCGTCACAAATGATCACCATTAACAATCCAACCCCTGTTACAAGTTACTGGCTTACCCCTGCAGAGGAGCGCTGGCCAACAATAAAAAGAAATAAATCTATGTACAGTCTCACAAAAAAAATCTATTTAGTATGTGTGGTCCTTGGGATGACCAGACGCTGTTCCCATCTGAGAATATATCCAACTAAAGCCTGAAGGATACTGTGTAACTCTAAGGTCTAAATGCAGAACCAGTAAAATTCCCATCTGAAAAGAAACAATAGACTGATAGATTAGCTGATTATATTTACGATCAGACAATAAACAGTTGTAAAGATTAACAGCAGGTGGAAACCAGTTATTAATCTTTAATTCATTTTCTCCATTATTTTAATGTGATTTCTATCAAAACAATAGCTCACACAAAAAATCTGTTTTGGGTTTAATAGATTATAGAGCCCCTCATATGCACAGAAGGCTTCATGAGTTATATCGAACATTAAAATGAAAACTTTTAACTGTTTTTCATTTATCTTCAAAATACAGTAGTTACGGTGACATGGAATGACTCATTGGAAAAAAGATGGATATAAGACACTGTAATCTCTCTCTTTATTTTTCTAACTGGGCAGATCAACAGAGGAGAGATATATTCATCATATTCCTGGGAAAGGGGGCAGAGAGGAAGAACACGCTCTCTAAAATTTAAACTACCTCTTCAGCCTTTTGAATTTTTATTTTAATTTCCAAACAGTGCTGGAGATAAATAAAAATCCCTAGGAGTGTTTTAGGAAGATGGTAATGGTCCCATAGTAAAATAACTCATCCAACAATATAATTTTAGTACCGCTATCAAAAAGAAATAATGGCTTTTTAGAATATTACACCTTTGATATGACCTTCATTTGAATACAAATTGTAAACTCCAAAAAGCTACTATATTTCAAAATGGGGAAAATAAAGCGTGATTAGGCAGTTTGTTTTCCTAGATTTGCTGGGGCAATAGTCATTTGTTTTTTTGTTATTTTTTTTGCATACAGTTGGGCTGGTTGGAGTTTTAGAAATGTACTTTGTCTCTTGTTGTGTTATTAGAGAGCGTTAAATGCCGTTATGTCAGAGAGGATGATGATATTCGAAGAGGAATGTTTTTATATTTTTACTTTAGTCACTTTACTTCCAGAGTTCTCTGTTTTAAAACTTGTATCACTGAAATGATAAGTAAAGAAGATAAATACCAGTGTTAATAATAATAATAATGTGTTTTACACACTCACATATTGCAATATTAAATATTATGTTTTATATCAACAAAATTACCCAGGGTGATTAAAAGGTTGTTTAAATATTTGCATATTTCCAATAAACGCTGTTATTTAATTTAGCTGTGCTATAAAAACAAATCTGTAACCACAAGATTCATTATTTGTTTGGAATATTATATGCTGTGGACATTAATGGAATTAGAATTGTTATTATTTTTTATCTCATCATAAATAGTGACAAACAAAGGCCATAGTACATTTTCGCCATGAAGCCAGCACAGTGTTGTATATCTCCTATGTTAAAAGCCGGACGCTGTACTCAGCCCTACTTCAGAACAGACCTGAAAATGTAGTTTAGAATCAAATTACCAAAGATGTTTTTGTGGTTTTTTTTAATGTCAGCACCTGATATAACGTTAGCGATAATTACATTGTGAAGATAGGACTGCTGGCAGTGTGGAAGCGGCCATCTTGGATTTACATCACTCTCTAAAAAGATAGTTAATATTATTTGTTAACCAACAACCAATCAGAACCTATAATTCACTCTGCTGAGCGAACTGCTACCGGCATTCCACTGCAAAATGAGGAAGTGATGCAATCTGCCCATGTGCCCACACAAATGTAAAACATCATCAGCAGATAGAGCAGTTTTTACAGTGCCACATCATAATGTAAAGATTTCTGGTAACAGGATAGAACGTTAAATGACAGCAAAAAATAAGTTCTGTTTAAATGAAAGTTCACATCAAGTGCAGATATTTTAAATAGAAATGCTTTAATACAAATAATGCATCTTATTGCTTACTCTCTGCTTATATAACTCTATCAGGGGGAGGACATGTGGTTTAGAATCTTGGGTCGGGTGAAGACCCAATATGTCCGCCCCCTGTCGGGTGAGCTATACAACGCTCAGTTTGGTGCTTTATTCATATTCTTTATTAAAGTGTTTCTTTTTAAACGGCCTACACTCGATTCAATCTTTCAGTTAAACAGAAGACAGTTGTCCTTTAAAGTCTGGGATTTCCCTCTTTAATCCAATTAATAAAAATATCAATATAGAGCATACCTGAATTATTTTCTACCGTCGTAGATATAAGGGATGCATTTGCTTAGATTAATTATACACTGTCTGGAACATTCCTGCAGCAACAGTCAAACAGTTACCATATAAATGGCGGTGTCTCTGCTGCAGTTATTCTTAGCGAGCTTTAGAAAAAAAACATCCAAAGAATAATAGAATAAAGTAAGATTTTATATTTTGTTACCTTGTAAAAGCCTGACGGACAGTATATACCCTGGGAATGTAGGACATGGTCTCAGAATTGCAAGGGCCAGTTATGCCTCATGTATAGGGGATACGCACTTATTTTCATACAATATAGACAGTTCCACTGACAATCATTCACTGGGTCCTGTAAATCCAAAAAGGAACGACAGCAATAACGATTACACTTCATTTGCAGCTTTAGGAAGAGTCGAGGACAAACTGATGTGTCCATTATCTTACATGACTTATCTAGAAAGCTTTATCTTTCCGTGGAACTGGCCAAAACGGCCTTTGCTGTGCCTAGTGTGTCGCACACCTTGTAGCATGATATCAATGTGATTTTCGATGTATCATTTGCATCCAGTGCCACAAGGTGATGTCAGAAGACAGAATAGATCCATTTCCGTTGGAGCGGTGCATATTCTTGTCATACACAATGTATACATTCCTTTTCCTGCTCTCATGGCAGACTTTGATTTAATCAGCATTAGCTGCCAGTTCTCCTGCACTCATTACAGGTCCCTCTTTAAAGCAGACGTACTGTACAAATGAACAGTCCAGGTGAAAAACTAACCAGGCTGCGTCCGTGGACATGCCGGGGAGTCGTTTGCATCTGCAAATATCTTTTTAATCAGGGTAAATGAAACGCTCCTCTTAATTGGAAGGTTACTGAGTGGATGTGAGAGGGGGGTCGCGTACAATCAGGATTTCCCACATACCCAGCCTCTCCGTGTGCTGCATGTCCGAGCACACACTCGTGTTACATGACTCTGTAAACTCACCAGTACTTGGCCAGCACGATTCCCTGGCTTTCTGAGTCTGTTTTGTGGAAAGACATTAAATGAATTCTTTCATGGGAAAAATGGTTTTGTGTAGTGTTCCTTTAAATACATGCTAGGGGTGTATAATGACAGCGGTGTATTAGATATAGGTGTGTATAGAGTTTAACAGAGTCAAAGAAAACATTTCCACATGTACAAATATATATATATATATGTGTGTAGATACAGATACTGGCTTTATATTATTATATTCCTGTCTGCAGCATTGTACCTTTGCAGTATAACAGGTAACATAACAAGATGTGACAGATTCTACAGAACTATGTTAGCCACATACTGAGAGAAGCAACCGATACATCTGACACTTATTAGCTAATCACGGGTGTGGCTAGAACACTGTAAGACAGTAGATGCATGGAATAGCCTTCCAGCATAAGTGGTAGAGGTTAATACAGTGAAGGAGTTTAAGCATGCATGGGATAGGTATAAGGCTATCCTAGATATAAGATAAGGCCAGGGACTAATGAAAGTATTACTTTACTGAGAGGGTAGTGGATGTATGGAATAGTCTTCCAGTAGAAGTGGTAGAGGTTAATACAGTGAAGGAGTTTAAGCATGCATGGGATAGGTATAATGCTATCCTAGATATAAGATAAGGCCAGGGACTAATGAAAGTATTACTTTACTGAGAGGGTAGTGGATGTATGGAATAGTCTTCCAGTAGAAGTGGTAGAGGTTAATACAGTGAAGGAGTTTAAGCATGCATGGGATAGGTATAAGGCTATCCTAGATATAAGATAAGACCAGGGACTAATGAAAGTATTACATTACTGAGAGGGTAGTGGATGTATGGAATAGTCTTCCAGTAGAAGTGGTAGAGGTTAATACAGTGAAGGAGTTTAAGCATGCATGGGATAGGTATAAGGCTATCCTAGATATAAGATAAGGTCAGGGACTAATGAAAGTATTACATTACTGAGAGGGTAGTGGATGTATGGAATAGCCTTCCAGCATAAGTGGTAGAGGTTAATACAGTGAAGGAGTTTAAGCATGCGTGGGATAGGTATAATGCTATCCTAGATATAAGATAAGGTCAGGGACTAATGAAAGTATTACATTACTGAGAGGGTGGTGGATGCATGGAATAGTCTTCCAGTAGAAGTGGTAGAGGTTAATACAGTGAAGGAGTTTAAGCATGCGTGGGATAGGTATAATGCTATCCTAGATATAAGATAAGGCCAGGGCCTAATGAAAGTATTACTTTACTGAGAGGGTAGTGGATGTATGGAATAGTCTTCCAGTAGAAGTGGTAGAGCGTAATACAGTGAAGGAGTTTAAGCATGCATGGGATAGGTATAAGGCTATCCTAGATATAAGATAAGGCCAGGGACTAATGAAAGTATTACTTTACTGAGAGGGTAGTGGGTGTATGGAATAGTCTTCCAGTAGAAGTGGTAGAGCGTAATACAGTGAAGGAGTTTAAGCATGCATGGGATAGGTATAAAGCTATCCTAGATATAAGATAAGGCCAGGGACTAATGAAAGTATTACATTACTGAGAGGGTAGTGGATGCATGGAATAGTCTTCCAGTAGAAGTGGTAGAGGTTAATACAGTGAAGGAGTTTAAGCATGCATAGGATAGGTATAAGGCTATCCTAGATATAAGATAAGGTCAGGGACTAATGAAAGTATTACTTACTGAGAGGGTAGTGGATGCATGGAATAGTCTTCCAGTAGAAGTGGTTGAGGTTAATACAGTGAAGGAGTTTAAGCATGCATAGGATAGGTATAAGGCTATCCTAGATATAAGATAATATCAGATTTTCCATTTAGGCCAAAACTAGGTGGGCCGAATGTTTTTATGTATTTGGTGATAGAGGAATTTTCAGCCTGAGGCCAAAGTAGTCAAGTTGGTAAAATTGTCCAATACAGCTGACAAGATGGCCGCACTTGCTGCAGGGGAAAGCTTTGTCAGAAGAAATATTGTATAGTTAAGGTTAAAAAAAAGGCATCACCATCTTATGGCAAAGGTAACCGTTTTTATTTAAGTTTTACAATTCCCTGCAATGGCCTCTTTCCCTCAATTTAATTTCATAACTTTAAAGCCAAAAACCTCATCCGCACAATGTCCTCTAGCCGGGAACGGAGGTGCAATGCTGCCAGTCTGTGTCCCATTAATGGCAGCACCGATGTTTGTCTGGGGAACTTCATATTTTATTATTAAATAGACATTTTATGGCTGCTAAACAGATTAATCCACAATGTCTTATCTCCTTCTTTCCACTGGTAATAAAAGATTATGGAATACTATATTGATTTTAATTTATTATAGAGCAGTATAGGTTGTTATATTGTGAGTGTATACGTAATAAATATCACTAGGGTCACCTTTATAATTAATACAAGGTGTGAATGGGCAAGCGGGTATAGTTAGAGGGTGGAACACAGTCAGTCTCTCTTAATGTGTGACAAGAAACTGAACTATCTGGATGCTAGCGATGTACCAGAGTATTACAGATGTAGCTGTACTTACTATCCATGATTTCCCCATGGATAGTTGCTTATTAATAAAGAGTCAGGAACTGACTTACCCAGGACTTGAACCCTGACTTCCATATTGCTGTCCACTCATCCTTACCACGTCACTCTGGGTACCTTGACTACTCATTCCACAATTCTGATTTTTTTTATTTTTGCAATACTTTCACCTGGGGATTAATACTTGTATGTTGATGTTAGAAGCTCTCTATCCAAAATGGCCATCTCCAACATTACACAGGAGCTAATTTAGATGGGGATAGGGGTGCCCAACACATATGAGCATGCCATACATGTTAGAAGTCCTCAAGCCTCTCTCTTGCCACTCTCTGTGTTATTTCCAATACATGTACAGCTGTATGCTCAGAATCCTCACAACAATCCAGGGGGCGGAACTGTGCAAAAACTATGCCTCACTGAACAGGCAAAAATATAGATTATGTTTGGTGCAGCAGCCGCCAGAACCCTACAAAAACTATTTTGCTTGAAGTGGAACTGAAAATGAAGTAAAGTAAGAGGGATTACATCTCCTGTGCTTGTGTGTTTTTATTACCTGCCACCATTTTCCTATTAAATACTTTCAAGGCTTCTCCGGCGCTGGTGTATTTATACTTTTGTGACACTATCCGCTATGATCAGCAGCTGAAAGCTCGTAAGCAACTTTGAAAACCTACAGCTTCCCTGGAAAGTGCGACTATTTAAATGGTGAAGCTGTCAGGAAACCTTTTTAACACAGTTTGATACTGCAATAAGTAGTAGATTTTCTGTTACATTTTGTGATGTTTGCTAGATTTCCTTTTTCCTAAAAAAAAAAATGACGTGGGGAAATGCTGGTGATTATGGTCTGCACGTGGAGGGAGCTGAGGAGCATGTATGTGGACAATAGATAAATCACATGTTATATTAAGAGCTGGGATATGTCCCATGACACACCTATCTGTTACCTGCACCATTTAATCTTGGATGGATTCATTATGTGTACATTAGGGCAAGTGAGTAATGTAAATCTCTGCGGGTGATGGGAATATTTAATAAACCCTGGTTTGGGGGTTTGATTGCAGGAGGGGTGACAGTACAGAGCTTGCATCCAGAGGAGCCCATACATCGATAGAACAGGAAGACACAATCATCCATCCTCCACGCCTTCCTCGTCTACCAAAGCAGAGAAACTCTATGAAATAACAAGGTAACATGTTCAACGTAGACTGATTTACTTTATCAAACAGAATGGGCATCACTGTGTTTTTTGTAATAATAAACTTGTTTCAGAGAATTTATCACAACTAATTCATGACAAGCGGTTCATTCCTAATGGTGACTTCCAACCAACGCTAGACCAATAAGAGAAGCCGCCTTACAATACAGGACACGGCGTAATCAGCATAGGTGCCACCTATGCCCTCAGCATAATGACTCCCATCCAGGGATAGGGACCTCAGTGTCCATGGCAAAGTATTGGAAGTTCCACAGAACTGGTACAGACACAAGAGAATATCCACCTGGAGAAACGCTGGTGCCTTTCCCTAACTCCATCCCAGCTGATTTTCAAAGTAGCACAACTTTTATATTTGGACCCGTATCTCTCCGCCGACAATTGCATTGGGTGGCTGTGGCCATAGTGCAGAGCAATGTTGCACCCCTAGCCATGGTAATCATTGCTTGCCCACTGACACTGACTGGAAAAGAGATAGAGACTAAGCCTACCCGGCTCGTCCAGAACCATTTCTCATATCCATGCCCATTACACTAATTGTACTCATTATCTGTAGTCTGGAGCAAGCCATGTCTGTCTACCATTCCAATATAAACTGAACATCCTTCCCAAATCCCATACACCATGAGCTGGTAATCCCATCCCGCCCCCTCCTGGCTAATTCCCCATTCTGATCACGTACGTTCCCTGGCGTTTAACACATACCGAGACCCATAGAGCATTATGCATTCTGGTCGTCTTTCCATGGCCTGATACAAATGTTTTCCAAGCCAGGCTGGAACCACAGCAGCTAATTTACAACAACTGTCAGGTTCTTGTACCCGTTCCAAGAGCAGACCTCGTCTACTGTAAATGCCAATCTCCAAACCCACAATCAACATGAAATATGCAAATCAGGGCTTTTGTCACAACTTGCACAATGTCTAACAAGTCCCAAGGTGGAAATGTTCCCATAAAACAGTCATAAACGGCTTCTTGTTTTACAGCTTCACAAGTAGTTGTGGTTTTTCTTTAGCTTTTTTTTCTCCCTTTGATTTTCTTTCATCAGCATTTCCAGCCCACTGTCAATTTGAGAAGACATTTTTTTCTCATTTACGTTAAAGAAATCTGTTATTTACCACTTTACAGGATCACTGTGGAGTGTTATTTAATTGAGTTAATAAAGCTTCTTCTGTTGTATTTCGAGCTAGACATTCTTCACATGGCCTAAGGCTCTGCTAAAACCATGTCACATGTACCTGTGCTTGTGAGACATTACCAAAGCTGCCTGTGTCTCCGGAAAACTTCCCATCTATTAATCTTCAAAAAGTCCTTCAAAACCCACCTCTTTAAGGAAGCTTACTACTCTTCCCACTAGAACAGCTATTAGAACCCAATACACTACTACTGCTGTCCCAACCTCTTCACTCACCTCATGTTTCTCATGTCCTCCACTCCCTCTACATTATAATGTCTGTCAGCAGGACTCTCTGTTCATATAACTTAACCAAAGTGGATTGCAGGGGAGAAAGATGAACCAGAGGAAGGCCAGTGTGGAGAGTATTACGGTAGTCAAGAGGAGGATCACAAGCACTAGGATTTTTACAGTTTCCTCTCCTTCGGGGATCAAGGAGAGAGACGAGCCAAAGACAACCCCATAACATCAGGATTGTTCAGTTGGGTACAAATGTAGCATTTTCGACAGTAACAGCAAAGTCAGGTACAGGGATGGAGCTCGAGTGAAGGGAAGATTATCAGCTCTGTTTTGAGAAGGGGAGGAGAGGTAGATCTGACTGTCATCCACAGATTATGGATTGCAATATACCAGAGGGGGCAAAAACTGCTATACAGTTGTTAATATGAGATGGGGTTTTTTTTGTTTCAGATAATTTCAGATAATTATAGCTGGTAATTTAACCAACACTCCATGAAAGGTATTATTAGACTATAATGTATTATTACATTTATTAGTAGATTAATATATAACATACACTGCATCAGTGGATGGCAATATATTATTAGACATATTAGGTTAGGTTATTACATGTATTACTAGATTACAATATATTAATAAATCTATTACAATAGCTTTTGAGATGTAGTTATTGGATTACACTATATTTTTTAGATTTACATTGATTTTGGTCCCTATCACTTGATATGACTGGTTAGACCACATCTGTTTTTCATTAAAAAAAAGCTGTTAAATATTTTTGATCAGGCCCTTTGTGATGATATTAGTTTGAACACTATGTGCTTTACTCATGAGAGGGGGAATTGCAGGGAATTGACAAGGGAATTTCAAACTTAATGCCAAAGTAGCCAAGTTGGAGAAAATTCTCTTATTCATCTGAATTGTACTTCTCTCTTTCATCAATAAATCCCTACAAATTCTCTATTAACCCAGTAAGTGATAATCCTTAGTCTACAGAACACAATTTTCTTTTACTTTGAGAATGGTTAATTAATATTCTCTTTTTTTGCTTAATTTAGAGTCAGTATGAAGGAAAAGGCTTATTCACTTCGGGGATCTCTGACTTTAACGCTATGAACTTTGTTTTCTCAATGAATTCAAACTGTTAATTATATTAGGATTTTCAGAGCATCTAATAAACTGTTTATCTCATGGGATTAACGCCTGAGGCACTTATCACTTTAGAAGTCATTTTAATTGTATTTGACTGATGTAACAAAGTGTTTAAACAGCATTCTAAGATGAGGTGGTGGGGTAGGGGGGCCGGAGCCATCAGTAGATGAGGTTCCCTCATGTGACAATGGAGGAGAACGTGGAAAAGAATAAAACATTAGGAGGGTTATCTATAGAGGTCTATGTGTGGGGCAGTCACCATAGAAACCAGTATAATATGCCTGCTGATATCACCATAGAAACCAGTATAATATGCCTGCTGATATCACCATAGAAACCAGTATAATATTCCTGCTGATATCACCATAGAAACCAATATAATATGCCTGCTGATATCACCATAGAAACCAATATAATATGCCTGCTGATATCACCATAGAAACCAGTATAATATGCCTGCTGATATCACCATAGAAACCAGTATAATATTCCTGCTGATATCACCATAGAAACCAATATAATATTCCTGCTGATATCACCATAGAAACCAGTATAATATTCCTGCTGATATCACCATAGAAACCAGTATAATATTCCTGCTGATATCACCATAGAAACCAGTATAATATTCCTGCTGATATCACCATAGAAACCAGTATAATATTCCTGCTGATATCACCATAGAAACCAGTATAATATGCCTGCTGATATCACCATAGAAACCAATATAATATTCCTGCTGATATCACCATAGAAACCAGTATAATATTCCTGCTGATATCACCATAGAAACCAGTATAATATTCCTGCTGATATCACCATAGAAACCAGTATAATATTCCTGCTGATATCACCATAGAAACCAATATAATATGCCTGCTGATATCACCATAGAAACCAGTATAATATTCCTGCTGATATCACCATAGAAACCAGTATAATATTCCTGCTGATATCACCATAGAAACCAATATAATATTCCTGCTGATATCACCATAGAAACCAGTATAATATTCCTGCTGATATCACCATAGAAACCAGTATAATATTCCTGCTGATATCACCATAGAAACCAGTATAATATTCCTGCTGATATCACCATAGAAACCAGTATAATATTCCTGCTGATATCACCATAGAAACCAATATAATATGTCTGCTGATTTTTCCACTATTGGAAGTTTTCTTCATAATTGTGCTTTATCCTTAACCCCTTGATGCCTAGCACTTGCAAGAAGGAGAACTATGAGCAAAAGTTAAGTTCTGTTTGAATTTGTAACACAAAAACACACACGGATATATATTTATGCATGCACAAATATCACCTTCCATCGGTTGCATTGAGTCTCTGTAAGCTCTACATGTCCACAAGCTAAGAATGGATTTTCAGAACAGTTTGGAATGACAAACGTAATAAGAACACCTCAGGAGCTAACCCATGCAGTTTTACTTAACTGACATTTACATCCTAAAGAGGCTGTTTTTTGCAGATCTTTTAATTACTCAGGTATTTTGTGCTTACACAGAATGACAACTACTGTAAGGAAAAAATATTAATTATTTCATTTCAGATGATGTCATAAATTTGCATAACTGTGGCCACCAATAGGAAAGTGTGCTAATGTGGTGCACAACTCCCCGCCCCCCCCCCCCCCCCCACACACACTCCAGCAGGGAAAGTGATGTCACTTGCATAGGATTGCCCACAAACTGGTAAGATGGATCCAAGGACTTCGCCCCTAGCAGTGATGTCACTTTGTCCCCTGAGAACTAGACACACAGCTCAGTGCCTGTGTGAAAAAAGTAGGACATAGATTTGAAAACTGTTTTTTTGACATGCTAAAGATATTGGAGTTGATCTACTGCTTGATCTATTAAAGCTTTTCCTTCACCATTACTTTGGCAGTGAGTGGTGTATGACATACTATGAGGTCTCAGTAGGGGAGGGGAAAAGCTTTGTTTCTCTGTGCTTCAATAAATGCCCATGGTGCATAGCCTTCTTTGTCGGTTCTTTTGTTCTGGGTTTGTATCATGTGGACTAAGCAGAGCTTTACTGAACTGGCAACCCCAGCTTCTCAATGTGTCATGAACTGGAACAGACCCAACAACACTATATGCATTACCACACAATTATTATGTTTAATTGTTTTGTTTTTAATGGGAAGCTGAATGGTGGTGTGCAAAGTGGCATTTGTACCTTGTGCTGCCACCTTGGAGAATTAAAATGTTTGACAAGCTATTAATTTACTCATACTACAGGGTACACCTGTAATGCTGCCCAGATCTACACCTTATGTCTATTATAGTGCATTCCATGGGCTATGCTGTCTTGTGTCCATTACCCAGCGCCAAAACAAATGATGCTTGAAGCACAATGAGGTCTCTGCAGGGGGCACTTGAGCAAGTCACTGTTTGCTCAAACAGGTAGCATTGCTTGCCAGAACATAGGAGTGGAAAACTAACATTCTAACTCCTAATTCTAATTCTTACTGAATAATGTATGTACGGCTCTTCTTTTACTTCTTGCACTTTACTACCTATGTATATTTACATATATTACAACAGATACATAATTTCACAGTCCCTTTAAGCTAGCGTTTTGTTTTAAAGAATAAACTGCGATCAAGCACCTTTAGCTATTGGGATTTCTAGAGATTTCAGCACTGTATTAAAATAGACATTTTATTATAGTATTGTTATTATTTACAATTAAATAAAATATTATCTTTTAATAACTTGAGTCAAGTATGCGGTGTTTGTTTAATTATACCCATTACTGTAGCTTAAATTATTATTTCCCCTTAAAAAAACACAGCGTATACATAGCTATAGATATTTAGCACAGTCTCCATATTCAGCGTAACCTCTCGGTGTTTGAGGGGTAAAAGGGAAGAGTTTCTACATCCCGTTCTTGCAGTGCTGTCTGTTTAGGCAAAAAAAAGGATTTCCTTCATTTTAAAGGACTGAAATTGTAGCACTAGGGCTTGGAGTTTATACCTAGTGAGGCGATATAGCTGCTCTGTGAAAACAGGTGGTCCCAACTTCAACTATCCCCATTCCTCCCTTCAGTGCTGGAGGAGAGAGAGAGCTTCAAAGGAGACTTCTCAGGGTGCTCAAGGCACAAATTACTTGCTGAGCAGTTCCTGCTGGAGTCTTTGACACTCAGACTTCTCCTGAAGCAGATGTGAGCTAAGTGCAAGATTATCAAATGCTATGTGTCAAAAATCCTCATCCAACTGCTCCTCAGCTCTATATTAAGACACCTAGCCTGGGAAAACCAAAATAAGCACTTCTTTCAGACCAGAGACGTTCTCTCTATTTCCATTCTTCCATCTAAATACCTGATCCAGTGCAACGTCTGACACGGAGACACGTTACTGTATGGAATGAATTGATTACGTTATATTTATATAGAGTAGAACGACATACTATGTTATACAAACAGTGACAGACTGACACATGACGTAGAGAGCCCGGCTCACAGAGCTTACAATCTAGAGGGAGTGGGGACATGAAACACATTAGTGTGAATTAAAAAGTCAAATGGGAAGGTGTGTTAGTAAAAGTTGTTTGGGGCAGTGGGAGTTGGGTGGGTTTGGTTAGAGGTTAACTCATGGATGTTTTAGTGGGATGAATAGTAATATTCCTAATAGTATTTGGGGACAATGGAAGCTGGCTCTTGTGTAATAGATGTATGCACACACTGCAAGTATAGTTATCATTCACCTGGTATTATTATATGTCTGCTCTGTACAGACTCCTGTGTAATATATGTATGCACACACTGCAAGTATAGTTATCATTCACCTGGTATTATTATATGTCTGCTCTGTACAGACTCCTGTGTAATAGATGTATGCACACACTGCAAGTATAGTTATCATTCACCTGGTATTATTATATGTCTGCTCTGTACAGACTCCTGTGTAATAGATGTATGCACACACTGAAAGTATAGTTATCATTCACCTGGTATTATTATATGTCTGCTCTGTACAGGCTCTTGTGTAATAGATGTATGCACACACTGCAAGTATAGTTATCATTCACTTGGTATTATTATATGTCTGCTCTGTACAGACTCCTGTGTAATATAAGTATGCACACACTGCAAGTATAGTTATCATTCACCTGGTATTATTATATGTCTGCTCTGTTCAGACTCCTGTGTAATATATGTATGCACACACTGCAAGTATAGTTATCATTCACCTGGTATTATTATATGTCTGCTCTGTACAGACTCCTGTGTAATATATGTATACACATTGCAAGTATAGTAATCATTCACCTGGTATTATTATATGTCTGCTCTGTACAGGCTCCTGTGTAATATATGTACGCACACACTGCAAGTATAGTTATCATTCACCTGGTATTATTATATGTCTGCTCTGTACAGACTCCTGTGTAATATATGTATGCACAGACTGCAAGTATAGTTATCATTCACCTGGTATTATTATATGTCTGCTCTGTACAGGCTCCTGTGTAATATATGTATGCACACACCAAGTATAGTTATCATTCACCTGATATTATTATATGTCTGCTCTGTACAGACTCCTGTGTAATATATGTATGCACACACTGCAAGTATAGTTATCATTCACCTGGTATTATTATATGTCTGCTCTGTACAGGCTCTTGTGTAATAGATGTATGCACACACTGCAAGTATAGTTATCATTCACCTGGTATTATTATATGTCTGCTCTGTTCAGACTCATGTGTAATATATGTATGCACACACTGCAAGTATAGTTATCATTCACCTGGTATTATTATATGTCTGCTCTGTACAGACTCCTGTGTAATATATGTATGCACACATTGCAAGTATAGTTATCATTCACCTGGTATTATTATATGTCTGCTCTGTACAGACTCCTGTGTAATATATGTATGCACACACTGCAAGTATAGTTATCATTCACCTGGTATTATTATATGTCTGCTCTGTACAGGCTCCTGTGTAATATATGTATGCACACACTGCAAGTATAGTTATCATTCACCTGGTATTATTATATGTCTGCTCTGTACAGGCTCCTGTGTAATATATGTATGCACACACTGCAAGTATAGTTATCATTCACCTGGTATTATTATATGTCTGCTCTGTACAGGCTCCTGTGTAATATATGTATGCACACATTGCAAGTATAGTTATCATTCACCTGGTATTATTATATGTCTGCTCTGTACAGACTCCTGTGTAATATATGTATGCACACACTGAAAGTATAGTTATCATTCACCTGGTATTATTATATGTGTGCTCTGTACAGACTCCTGTGTAATATATGTCTGCACACACTGCAAGTATAGTTATCATTCACCTGGTATTATTATATGTCTGCTCTGTACAGGCTCCTGTGTAATATATGCATGCACACACAATGCAAGTATAGTTATCATTTGGGATATCTTGCTTTTTGCTTGTTTGAGAACACTTTTTATATTGTTGATTTTTTTCCTTCCAGGCTGTTGCCAGATGCTGAGAGTTGAATGTGAGGATTAGTAGAAGCTGCAAACCTGCCATTTGTGAGTAAATTAAACATATTTACAAATATGATTTTTTTTAAAACAAATACTTGGTTTTCTGGTTATTGAACATCATTATTAATGAAAAAAGTTAGCGTAGTCCTTTAAGGATAAAACTCTACCTGCCTCAGCCTGACATTAAATTTACTCTGGTGTTTATTAGTCTTCTAGTAATACTCTGAAGGATTCATTGGGGCGGGGAGTTTAGTCAATGGGGAGAAATATCAAGAAAAAGTTCAATATCCTGCTTTGCATTTCCTAATTTCATGTTAACGCCTCCAGGTGTTTACGAGGGAAGTGACCGTTATACATTAGAGTACAGAATTTAATGAATATTAACACAGATTTCGCTGTGCTCGGAGTAAACTCTCAGGATCGCTCACATAAAATTAATTTTTACGAACATAGTTCTAATTCTCTGAACTCTTAGATGAGGAAAAGATCGGGGATTTGTACAAATCAAACTCCTGTACCCCAGAGAGAAGACTTTAATGAATATTGACAAGAACATTACTTATTTTTAATGTAAATTCTGTAGGAAACTTGAGTCAAATTAATTATGACTCAAATCCTGAATCTACACAAAGCTGTGGAAAAAATGTAATTCTGACGATGAGACAAACACAGTGTATCGCTTTGTCACTTCCATCATAAAATACAATATCCATTTATTGCAGGGGCTATTATGTAATGTATATTAGGAATATGGTTACACTGAAAATAACTTATATTGCAAATATCTCTCACTGAGCAGCGACATTGGCTATCCTGGTAAACTATATTATAAAATTCATGTTAAACACACATATAGTTTATTTAACTGCCTGTGTGTTTGTTTATTTGAAGCAGAAAAAAACCTTGAACGTTAAACACTAGAAACATGAAGTTGTCACAGCTTATTCATGCTGGAATTTCTAGGTCAATGCAACCTTTTTAGCTCTGTACATTGTTCCTTTCCCAAGTTATGAGTTTATTAAGTTCTGAGGTGATTTAGACATCATATGAACTGAAGAGTTGATGAGTCACTGTTCTACATCACCAGTGATGGGGGAAACAACAGAGCATAGGCTAAACATCTATTTTTTCCAGGCTGGGAGCGCATAATGCATGTTGTTTACAAGACAGAGCAATGACAATACATGCTGAATGCTTTCAAAGCCAAAGGTGCAGAGCCGGGTAGTAAATCTAGTACAAGATAAGAAGTTGTGTCACTCATGCCCTTATACCTCTGTGTAGATATTCTGTGTTATACCTGGTTCTAATGACTAACCTCCCCAATGGTCAATGTCACTGGATGCATCAGTATGCATGCTCTTTGCAAAAACAAAATGGCAACATTGAAACACTTACACAGCTACCTGGCAAGACAGAGTTAAAGCTGTAAATCCTTTACTTTCTCCGCTTACATTTTCTGGACCAGCAGAGGGTGAGATATAAATAGTCTGAAGCTACATATGAGGGCCTTGATCCATAAAGTATCCCAATAAAAACCTGCACTTTATATTACTGCTACCAGTTGCACAGCATTGGGTGCTTATTCTAACTGAAGAAGACTATTCTGGTTACTACACAGTGTAATCATGTGATACAGAATATTTCCCTCCAGTAAAAAGGTTAACGAGGGAGCAGTGTGTTTTATGCAATTATGTTTCAAATGTAAACACATCAAACTGTAGATTCTTTTTTTTTTTTTAGCACACAGACTACATATTGTAAAGGTCATGTTTACTGTCTGTACAAACCATTGACTTTGAAAAGATCCAATTTCCCTTTAACGTGACAGTAGTGAGAAAAAAACCAAATTATCCATTTCATTTATAGAGGCCACACTCGCAGTCATAATGATGTATCTGCAGAGATGTTATTTCACTTTCCTTAGTTTGTTATCTAGTGTGGGTTTAATGCAAGATCCTCCATCAACTTAGCTGCTTAGAGCCTTGGGTAAACAGGATGTATAGGTCAATATTACCCTCACCTTACCTAGTTAATTGCTGTGAAGACACCATCGATAGGGGGAATTGGAAGAATAGCCTAGTTGCAGAATTTTGGAACTAGTTTCTTGCTTTCCCACATTTTATTGTTTAATAAATAAACACTTTGTGATCTGTGGCCACAAGATTATTGTGATTAGGATTCCAAAGGATTCCAAAAAGGACTCCTCGTCTGAGTGAAAGGATTCCAAAAAGGACTCCTCGTGTGAGTGAAAGGATTCCAAAAAGTACTCCTCGTCTGAGTGAAAGGATTCCAAAAAGGACTCCTCGTCTGAGTGAAAGGATTTCAAAAAGGACTCCTCGTCTGAGTGAAAGGATTCCAAAAAGGACTCCTCGTCTGAGTGAAAGGATTTCAAAAAGTACTCCTCGTCTGAGTGAAAGGATTCCAAAAAGTACTCCTCGTCTGAGTGAAAGGATTCCAAAAAGTACTCCTCGTCTGAGTGAAAGGATTCCAAAAAGGACTCCTCGTCTGAGTGAAAGGATTCCAAAAAGGACTCCTCGTCTGAGTGAAAGGATTCCAAAAAGGACTCCTCCTCTGATTCCAAAATTGTTTGCTGAACAATGTTTACCCCCCAGATGTATTAATGGAAGCACGTATAGCATTTGTCTAGCAGAAGATCAGCTGATAATATCAGAAGCGGAGAATCATCCACTTTGCTTGCTTTACATTAAACTCTGTATTTTCATCTCTCAAATCATAAAAAGTCCTTTTTAAATAGTTTCTGTATGAAATGGTGCTTAAATTTTCCTCCAGAAAGCAGCCTTTTAATTTAAGAGACTGCATTCCCTCCCCAATCCTTAAGGACCTGTTTCTACATTTGAATTATACAGTAAAACGATCAGTAATAGCGGACTCTATTATTTTATGCATTTAATATACTCCAAAAAAATGTAGCCCTTTATTCCCAGGACCTTACACACAGAAGCGGATAATTGAAAAGAGGGCTGATTCCCAGAACATGTGTATTGTGTTGGAACCAATATCTAATGGTGCTAACTTATTTAAACAAATAGTACAGCAACAATTTAATTACAACAGGTGCAGCTACGAGACAAAATAAGATTAGTCTCTCACAATGTCACAAAGACAAATAATTAAAAATATCATTATTGTTTTTTTTTACTATAAACATTGAACTAAAGTCATAACCACAAATAATTTATTCCAAGCTTGGCTAGGCTGCCGCAAAAAGGAATGTATCTTGTATTTATCTTAAACTAGAGCCATTGAAGCAACATATGCGTTAGACCTTCAGTTAATGGGGAAATTTACAGAGCAGTAGATTGTCCTGCTTTCCGAGTACTGCTGCAGCTAGTGTACCTCATTCAGTGGTGAGTGTGATCATCCAACCAGAGTCTAACTATATACAGAACAGTAGATTGTCCTGCTTTCCCTGACCTTATCTTATAGCTAGGACAGCCTTATACCTATCCCATGCATGCTTAAACTCCTTCACTGTATAAACTTCTACCACTTCTACTGGAAGGATATTCCATACATCCACTACCATCTCAGTAATATAATACTTTCATTAGGCCCTGGCCTTATCTTATATCTAGGATAGCCTTATACCTATCCCACGCATGCTTAAACTCCCTCACTGTATTAATCTCTACCACTTCTACTGGAAGACTATTCCATACATCCACTACCCTCTCAGTAATGTAATACTTTCATTAGTCCCTGGCCTTATCTTATATCTAGGATAGCCTTATACCTATCCCATGCATGCTTAAACTCCTTCACTGTATTAACCTCTACCACTTCTACTGGAACACTATTCCATGTATCCACTACCCTCTCAGTAAAGTAATACTTTCATTAGTCCCTGGCCTTATCTTATATCTAGGATAGCCTTATACCTATTCCATGCATGCTTAAACTCCTTCACTGTATTAACCTCTACCACTTCTACTGGAAAACTATTCCATGCATCCACTACCCTCTCAGTAATGTAATACTTTCATTAGTCCCTGACCTTATCTTATATCTAGGATAGCCTTATACCTATCCCATGCATGCTTAAACTCCTTCACTGTATTAACCTCTACCACTTCTACTGAAAGACTATTCCATGCATCCACTACCCTCTCAGTAAAGTAATACTTTCATTAGTCCCTGACCTTATCTTATATCTAGGATAGCCTTATACCTATCCCATGCATGCTTAAACTCCTTCACTGTATTAACCTCTACTACTTCTACTGGAAGACTATTCCATGCATCCACTACCCTCTCAGTAATGTAATACTTTCATTAGTCCCTGGCCTTATCTTATATCTAGGATAGCCTTATACCTATCCCATGAATGCTTAAACTCCTTCACTGTATTAACCTCTACCACTTCTACTGGAAGACTATTCCATGCATCCACTACCCTCTCAGTAAAGTAATACTTTCATTAGTCCCTGACCTTATCTTATATCTAGGATAGCCTTATACCTATCACACGCATGCTTAAACTCCTTCACTGTATTAACTTCTACCACTTCTACTGGAAGACTATTCCATACATCCACTACCCTCTCAGTAATGTAATACTTTCATTAGTCCCTGGCCTTATCTTATATCTAGGATAGCCTTATACCTATACCATGCATGCTTAAACTCCTTCACTGTATTAACCTCTACCACTTCTACTGGAAAACTATTCCATGCATCCACTACCCTCTCAGTAATGTAATACTTTCATTAGTCCCTGACCTTATCTTATATCTAGGATAGCCTCTCCTTCACTGTATTAACCTCTACCACTTCTACTGGAAGACTATTCCATGCATCCACTACCCTCTCAGTAAAGTAATACTTTCATTAGTCCCTGACCTTATCTTATATCTAGGATAGCCTTATACCTATCCCATGCATGCTTAAACTCGTTCACTGTATTAACCTCTACCACTTCTACTGGAAGACTATTCCATGCATCCACTACACTCTCAGTAATGTAATACTTTCATTAGTCCCTGGCCTTATCTTATTTCTAGGATAGCCTTATACCTATCCCATGAATGCTTAAACTCCTTCACTGTATTAACCTCTACCACTTCTACTGGAAGACTATTCCATACACCCACTACCCTCTCAGTAATGTAATACTTTCATTAGTCCCTGGCCTTATCTTATATCTAGGATAGCCTTTTACCTATCCCATGCATGCTTAAACTCCTTCACTGTATTAACCTCTACCACTTCTACTGGAAGACTATTCCATACACCCACTACCCTCTCAGTAATGTAATACTTTCATTAGGCCCTGGCCTTATCTTATATCTAGGATAGCCTTATACATATCCCACGCATGCTTTAACTCCATCACTGTATTAACCTCTACCACTTCTACTGGAAGACTATTCCATACATCCACTACCCTCTCAGTAATGTAATACTTTCATTAGTCCCTGACCTTATCTTATATCTAGGATAGCCTTATACCTATCCCACGCATGCTTAAACTCCTTCACTGTATAACCTCTACCAGTTCTACTGGAAGCCTATTCCATACATCCACTACCCTCTCAGTAATGTAATACTTTCATTAGTCCCTGGCCTTATCTTATATCTAGGATAGCCTTATACCTATCCCATGCATGCTTAAACTCCTTCACTGTATTACCCTCTACCACTTCTACTGGAAGACTATTCCATGCATCCACTACCCTCTCAGTAATGTAATACTTTCATTAGTCCCTGGCCTTATCTTATATCTAGGATAGCCTTATACCTATCCCACGCATGCTTAAACTCCTTCACTGTATTAACCTCTACCACTTCTACTGGAAGACTATTCCATACATCCACTACCCTCTCAGTAATGTAATACTTTCATTAGTCCCTGACCTTATCTTATATCTAGGATAGCCTTATACCTATCCCATGCATGCTTAAACTCCTTCACTGTATTAACATCTACCACTTCTACTGGAAGACTATTCCATACATCCACTACCCTCTCAGTAATGTAATACTTTCATTAGTCCATGACCTTATCTTATATCTAGGATAGCCTTATACCTACCCCATGCATGCTTAAACTCCTTCACTGTATTAACCTCTACCACTTCTACTGGAAGACTATTCCATACATCCACTACCCTCTCAGTAATGTAATACTTTCATCAGTCCCTGGCCTTATCTTATATCTAGGATAGCCTTATACCTATCCCATGCATGCTTAAACTCCTTCACTGTATTAACCTCTACCACTTCTACTGGAAGACTATTCCATACATCCACTACCCTCTCAGTAATGTAATACTTTCATTAGTCCCTGGCCTTATCTTATATCTAGGATAGCCTTATACCTATCCCATGCATGCTTAAACTCCTTCACTGTATTAACCTCTACCACTTCTACTGGAAGACTATTCCATGTATCCACTACCCTCTCAGTAATGTAATACTTTCATTAGTCCCTGGCCTTATCTTATATCTAGGATAGCCTTATACCTATCCCATGCATGCTTAAACTCCTTCGCTGTATTAACCTCTACCACTTCTACTGGAAGACTATTCCATACATCCACTACCCTCTCAGTAATGTAATACTTTCATTAGTCCCTGGCCTTATCTTATATCTAGGATAGCCTTATACCTATCCCATGCATGCTTAAACTCCTTCACTGTATTAACCTCTACCACTTCTACTGGAAGACTATTCCATACATCCACTACCCTCTCAGTAATGTAATACTTTCATTAGTCCCTGACCTTATCTTATATCTAGGATAGCCTTATACCTATCCCATGCATGCTTAAACTCCTTCACTGTATTAACATCTACCACTTCTACTGGAAGACTATTCCATACATCCACTACCCTCTCAGTAATGTAATACTTTCATTAGTCCCTGGCCTTATCTTATATCTAGGATAGCCTTATACCTATCCCATGCATGCTTAAACTCCTTCACTGTATTAACCTCTACCACTTCTACTGGAAGACTATTCCATACATCCACTACTCTCTCAGTAATGTAATACTTTCATTAGTCCCTGGCCTTATCTTATATCTAGGATAGCCTTATACCTATCCCATGCATGCTTAAACTCCTTCACTGTATTAACCTCTACCACTTCTACTGGAAGACTATTCCATACATCCACTACTCTCTCAGTAATGTAATACTTTCATTAGTCCCTGGCCTTATCTTATATCTAGGATAGCCTTATACCTATCCCATGCATGCTTAAACTCCTTCACTGTATTAACCTCTACCACTTCTACTGGAAGACTATTCCATACATCCACTACTCTCTCAGTAATGTAATACTTTCATTAGTCCCTGGCCTTATCTTATATCTAGGATAGCCTTATACCTATCCCATGCATGCTTAAACTCCTTCACTGTATTAACCTCTACCACTTCTACAGGAAGGCTATTCCATGCATCCAGTACCCTCTCAGTAATGTAATACTTTCATTAGTCCCAGGCCTTATCTTATATCTAGGATAGCCTTATACCTATCCCATGCATGCTTAAACTCCTTCACTGTATTAACCTCTACCACTTCTACTGGAAGACTATTCCATACATCCACTACCCTCTCAGTAATGTAATACTTTCATTAGTGCCTGACCTTATCTTATATCTAGGATAGCCTTATACCTATCCCATGCATGCTTAAACTCCTTCACTGTATTAACCTCTACCACTTCTACTGGAAGACTATTCCATACATCCACTACCCTCTCAGTAAAGTAATACTTTCATTAGTCCCTGGCCTTATCTTATATCTAGAATAGCCTTATACCTATCCCATGCATGCTTAAACTCCTTCACTGTATTAACCTCTACCACTTCTACTGGAAGACTATTCCATGTATCCACTACCCTATCAGTAATGTAATACTTTCATTAGTCCCTGGCCTTATCTTATATCTAGGATAGCCTTGTGTATATCCCATGCATGCTTAAACTCCTTCATATAAGTACAAGGTTTAGTAGGAGTGTGCTGTATCTTTAGAAAAAAGTGTGACTTTAAGATAATCTGTAACCTGTTTTTACTCAGGTCATTGACCCAAATGTGCATTATTTGTGTTTGTTTCTCCAGCACCGATGGCTACATATACTTCATTAGGTAAGTGATTCCTTATTTTGATAATACCCATCTGGAAACAAAATCTGAATGTTTAACGGACCCCACCACTGTCTAATTATTCTTATATCAAACTATACTATAAAATGTCATCTGTCTTCACCCATACTAACAAATAATAAAAGTAGAAATAATACAGAGATCTTTATTCTAAAGAAATGTATCATCCCGGCATCACATTTTGAAACATGACTATTCTGCCTATAAATATCTCCTGTGTTAATATTTTGAAGCATCCTTTCTATTTTTGCATTCCTGAAAATGTAAAGCTCCTCAGAGAATCCTTTTATTGACATTGGATGAATTTATAGATCGTAATAATATTCCCATGATAGACAGCTCTTTTCTTATACAAACAAATCTAATTTGGCGAGCATTTCCCCATAACTCAAATGCTCTAGGCCATTAATTAATTGTGTTGTTGGTTCCTAATTGCATTATAGGGCATAATGTTTAACCCATAAAGATCATTGGTCTCTGTCCCTTTTAAAAGCATTGCAATGCCATTTTGTAATAGTTTATCTTATTAAATATATGATCAATGCATCTAGATTACATTTAAATAATTCTACAATTATTTTATAAAACAAATACAAATTAACAATTCCATTAAATAATTTTGTCAATGTGTCCCAATTAACCTACTCCCCTCTCTACAGTATCATTTAAAACATAAGATTAAAATGTATTAATCAAATCCAGTATTAAAAAAACAATAAACATATATATTCCAAAAAGGAAGCTACTGGCATCTATTTTTACCAATATACCAATTAAAAAAATACAAGTGCTAGTTTGCTAGAAACCTTTCTCTAATTTAATAAAACAACAAAACAAATTACCTTTAACATCAATTAGTATAGATAATAAATTATTTGGATCAGGTGAACGATTGTGAACAATTGGAAAACTATACATTAAATTAACGTTACTTTAATGGGTCTTTTCAGTGGTGAAAAAAAGTTATACACAAATGTATAAAAATTTATGAAATCTTTTGAAAAAAAAACCTTTTATGACAGTCTCCTAGTCTTACCAAATGTCTTCAGAAACTAAAGTATTCTGACCAATCTTCAACGGCATGTAATTATTTTTTATGTGTAAATTAACATTTTGAGCAAAGCTATTCCTTTTTGGAATGTATGATGTGGTTTTATATGCTAACAAAGGAATCATATAAATGTGGTTATATAGACTTCTCTTCATCAGACAAAGTAATTGGCTAAAATGGAAATAGTAGATGAGCCCAATACACAAAGACACCGAGCATACCATTAAAATAATGTCTATGCCATAAAGATTGTAAGTAATTAGATTGGGGGGGAGAATACAATTACACTGCCTGGGTTTTGTAGTCATGGATTGTAGTACAGTTTGAAGATCAATAACATTTTATGTGATGCAGATTTTCAAATATCTTCACATTTCAGGAATAATAATTAGGTGCAACCAAAATCCAGCCTTATCCAAGGAGAGGTGAAAGAAATGTATGACTGTATTTAGTGTAATTGGGGAGAGGAAAGAAATAGGTTGTGTGTAAGATTCTGAATTGGATATGGAAGAGTTTATAGATCATGAAATAAATAAGAAATCGTGTTTTGGATTAAAGAAGGTCCTAGCTAATGAATTGCTCGGATAACTGATTATTCTCTGTTGGCCCTAGTTTTAAATATATTATGAGGTCCCACAAGAGAAAGGTAGAATGTGGGGGTGTTGATTCCACATGTGAATCAACAGGTTTTAGATACATTATTGACTCCTGTAATGTCCACTCCAATAGCCTAACCTTCTGCACTTCCCTCTGCCCCATTGCTATCTGGTGGTCTTAAGTGGGAAGCATGAGATCACTGTTCCAGTGGATTAGGTTTTCCTCCCCTCTTTGGAAACACATTCTACTAGAGACTTACAAACTCCGTGTTTGGAGACTGTGTGACTAAAAGTGTCTATACTTTACAAACACGTACAACAGTATAAATGTAACCATTTGCCTAATTCTGTAAACTTCGTGAATAATTAATTTTTACCGGAGATTATTTATAAATATTTGTAATTCAGTTAAAATGAATTGCTAGTAGTTTAAAGATATTCTGTCTGTGGTTTAAATTGAAAGTATTGTGGCAATTTGAGCAGGTTTCATTACCAATACAGTTGAATTGATTGCCGAGAATAATTATTTGAATCCAAGGGCTTTGTGTTTATTATAGTTGAACAAGTAAAGTTTAGTCATCTTTTGGAAATGGGACAAATGCTCCGTCGATATAGAAACGGTATAATACTCTTCCAAAACTAAATATACAAAATGCTGGCTAGTTTAATCTCTAGAGCAGCAAGATGCTCTAATTAAACTGTATGTATTGTGCATCCATTAAGGAGATCCAGTCCAATCAATTGTAAGATCAGATAAGTAGGAACTGTATAGCCCAAGGTATCCATCCAAATACCCTCACAGCTTAAACTGTACTGGATCAGTAATGTCCGAGACAGAATGTACTTCTCTACAGGATTAGACAGTTAGAATCATTATGACTTCAAAGTTTTACTTTTAAAAAAAATTGCATGTATTCTTAAGGAGAAGGTATTTTTTCACTTTCCAAGTTTTTATGTAAGATAAACTTATTTACAACATCTCCAAAGTTTAAATGTTACAACATTTTTTTTACTTTTAGTATACTGACAAGGCGCAAGTGATTTGCTAATCAAGCTGGAGACACCTTTCAAATTATACATTTGTGGCAATTCTGCTGACACAATGTATAGATAATATTTCCTTTATTTTTTTTTTATACTTTACAGTATAAATAATATTTTGGTGACCCCTTGACGCCTTGTCGCTTAACTACATACTTTGCTGACATCACATTCTTGTCCTTTGAGGTCGGATGAGAGCATGGCTTGTCCGGTGGATTTTACGGCTAGGTCTTATATTTAGATAATGACTAAGTTATTAATTTCCAAAGCGCTTACAGAGCATAGAAGGGAACTACAGACTACATGAGACGAGCAGAGTCAGGCTGATACATGAGGCAGAGAGCCCTGCGCGCAGAGCTTGCAATCTAGAGGAAGAGGGGGAGACTCATACGGTGAATGAAAAGGTCAGAGGGGAAGGTGGAGGTAGAAACAGTAGTTAAAAGGTCAAAGGGACAAATGCCTTTCAGTGTTAGGTTCCAGCGTATAAAGCAGACAGTATAATCCCATTACGGCGCACATAACTGTGATACATATTGAATATTAATTATGACCCCGTGGCCTTTGTTTCCATGGAAAGTTGGCCATGTTCTCCCTTACGAAGCTGAAGAGATTACCGATTTGGATGGAGGGCCGTTTGCTATTTTATTAGCTCCTAGTTTGCCAATTTCATCAGTGGACAATCAAGCTGGACGCTCTAGTCTGCCTCTGGCACGTTCATCTCATCTTGATTACTCTTCACAGAGGTGAGACAGATTGTGGCTAATGCTCTGTATGCAGCACACACTCTCTGCATAAAGCCACGGATGGTCATTTGAGAAAATGACATTAATAAGTGTATTTTGTGTAGGTTTAATGACACAGGTTTTATTATGAGTTTTACTGCAGACCAGGGGCTCCCTAAATCATTGTTTTTTATTGTTTCTAAACATTACGCTTTCTCTTAGAGTGTTAGCGGCATAATTCATGAAACAGGGAATTGAGAAGGAAACTGCAGATTTTTTCAAGAGTTGTAAACGTTTTTGTCTTTTTTCCCCACACTCCTCTAATTGAACATTACATTCCATATTATCTATCACTGTATAGTTAACACCAGGTGGTATATATAGTTCCATATAGTTATAAAGCTTTCTATCAGTATGTTAGTGGTTTGCCACAGTACAGTATGGTATGGTTATTATCAGTTTGTGATTAACTAGGTACAGTATGGTTATAATCAGTATGTTAGTAGTTTGCCATAGATAGTACAGTATGGTTATAATCAGTGTGTCATTACCTAGCCACAGACAGTACAGTATGGTTATAATCAGTATGTGATTACCTAGCCACAGACAGTACAGTATGGTTATAATCAGTGTGTCATTACCTAGCCACAGACAGAACAGTATGGTTATAATCAGTATGTGATTACCTAGCCACAGACAGTACAGTATGGTTATAATCAGTATGTGATTACCTAGCCACAGACAGTACAGTATGGTTATAACCAGTATGTGATTACCTAGCCACAGACAGAACAGTATGGTTATAATCAGTATGTGATTACCTAGCCACAGACAGTACAGTATGGTTATAATCAGTATGTGATTACCTAGCCACAGACAGTACAGTATGGTTATAATCAGTATGTGATTACCTAGCCACAGACAGTACAGTATGGTTATAATCAGTATGTGATTAACTAGCCACAGACAGTACAGTATGGTTAGAATCAGTATGTGATTACCTAGCCACAGACAGTACAGTATGGTTATAATCAGTATGTGATTACCTAGCCACAGACGGCACAGTATGGTTATAATCAGTATGTGATTACCTAGCCACAGACGGCACAGTATGGTTATAATCAGTATGTGATTACCTAGCCACAGACTGTACAGTATGGTTATAATCAGTATGTGATTAACTAGCCACAGACGGCACAGTATGGTTATAATCAGTATGTGATTACCTAGCCACAGACTGTACAGTATGGTTATAATCAGTATGTGATTAACTAGCCACAGACGGCACAGTGTGGTTATAATCAGTATGTGATTACCTAGCCACAGACGACACAGTATGGTTATAATCAGTATGTGATTACATAGCCACAGATGGCACAGTATGGTTATAATCAGTATGTGATTACCTAGTCACAGACGACACAGTATGGTTATAATCAGTATGTGATTACCTAGCCACAGACAGTACAGTATGGTTATAATCAGTATGTGATTACCTAGCCACAGACAGTACAGTATGGTTATAATCAGTATGTGATTACCTAGCCACAGACAGTACAGTATGGTTATAATCAGTATGTGATTACCTAGCCACAGACGGCACAGTATGGTGCTATCACTATATAACTACAAAGCCACTGATAGTCCAGTATAGCTGACCATCCACAAATAGAACAGTAGATTTATTATTCATATATACAGCTTAGCATCCTAAGTGCCAATGGGTGGACAGTAGTTTTCCAGTATGATGCATAAGCAACCCTCTCCTCCATTATACTCCATCAGCACTCCCTAATTGCCCCCTCCTACTTTTCCTCCATTTCTCCCCTGGATTCCCCCAGAAGTAAAGGTATATTGTGTTTGTTTTTATTACCCCTCTGCTCTGACATTTTTTGCAGCTGAGGAAATGACAATCGCACATCTTCGAGCTTGCTGCAGCCATGCCATCAGTAGAGTACGGGGTAACCGTGGGGCTGTTGGGGCTAGCCTGCCCCTTAGCACTGCTAAATTGACATAATACCCAACACAGATAAAATGTATCCGTGTAAATGTAGGAGACCGGGCCTAAAGGGTCTCTGTGAGGAAGTAAAATTGTGGTTTACTAGTCAAAAATATAACTGCAAGCCAAGTAACATGATCGACTGGAAACCAAGTCCTATCATGAAACGCGTCGGGCCCCAAATAAACCACTGGCTTTTCTCCCCTTTGCCTGTCAGTTAGCTGTATTCATTTTGAGAAACGTGCATTTCTGGGAAATAAACTGCGTGTTTCACAATGGAAGTGGCTTCACCTATAACCTGTGGCTACTTCCAAAAGGAGGAGATGATGCTGTTCATTCAAGGACACTGATAAACACCCCAACCTTTGTGATTTCCCATCTCTTCCTCTGTGTTTTACAGCACATAATGGCTCCTAATGTCCATCTTTCTTTAATGAAAAATCATAACAAATTCTTTCGTTCGCTGCTTTGCCAATAAATTTCCAAACAAATGTAATTCATTGTGCAGTCTGAAAAACTCCACTCCAATAAATTGTGTTTCTCACATAGATCTGATTTATCCTTCCTGTTACATGGGCAATAATTCCTGTATTATGAAGCGTACAGGATGTGGGAATGGTAATGACTGACGGAGAAAACACGGGGAATTGGGTGGATATTTTTTCTAAGGAGGAATTAACCTGTTACCCAGATTTTGTGTAAAAAAAATCCAATCTTTATTTCAAGGAGCCATGTGCAAAAATAACAAGGGGGATGCTTCCCACTGCTTGTATTAGTCACACAGATCTCTGTATTAACAGATTATTCTTAATTTCCCCATTAATGTAATGGTAATTACCACGAGGAACCATGATGGCTTTATGTGTGGAGGTGGACATGCATTACACCCCTCAGACACACTCAGTGGTTCTAAATTTAAAAAAAAATCTGCTTCAAGCAGCCAATCAGAGTCTGTGATTCCTTCACCGAGCAGATTGCTCCCAGCATTACACTACGTAAGAAAATGATGCAATATCTGTACCCAGGCCAAATGATAGAGAATCATTAGTCTTTTATTAAAAAAAGAAAATACTTAATAGATTTAAAAATGTATCTACACCAGTTACGTTTTTAAAGTACTAAACGATGGAGCTTAGAGCCACTTATACAGGCCGGTAAAAAATTGGCATCAGGCCAATGTTAAGTCTATGGAGTCAGTACCAAGGCCGGTATTTTTTTGAGGAAAAGGTGGCAACCCTACTTGTGAAATGTATAGATCATTCTCTTCATTCATAGTATAAATAATATTTGGATGACTGAGACCCTTTAAGAAACTGAAGCAAGGTTCACACACCGATCTTTCAGTAATATTGGTGCAGACAACTTAGCAGTAGTGTTCATGTCTGCTCATCTGTGATCACTTATGCCAAATAAAAAGAAGCACTTTTTGTTTTAACCATGTTCTTTTTAATTAAAATAACCTGTAAAAATGTGATAACGTTCCTTTAAAACTCTCTTAAGATTGTGTTACTGACAACTACAATCTGTTCTGTTACTTTTCCTGTTACTAGTAATTACAAAGATATAATAATCTATGTAATTATAGAGATTAGCTGATCTTAAAGCACATTTACAGTGATTTATTGTGCGTGAGAGTTTCAGATCTGATGTGCCACATTGTACAAAAATATGATATGCCTCAGTGAATGGAAGTGGAGGGATAAAGAAGTGGTAGGATGGTAATCCCGTCCCATCGTGGTTCAATATACATACAAAATGGGATTTTCCAAAATCAGAAAATTAAATCTAATCTCTGTTTGTGTAAAATCTATTTATCTTGTCAACATACAATTTGGGGAGAATTATCATCTTAGAACAGCAAGATATAAAAATATATGGAAATACTTGTTATAAATACAAAAACCTCTCCTTGTAGAGATTTGAAGAATAGTAATGGAAGGAAAATATGTCTCTTTATTCAGAAAGAGAAGTTTGATGTGTGCGGTGGCAAGATGTGTGTTAATGTTGCTGTGTAACTTATCCGTTCTTACCGTTAGATGTTTATTAGTGGGTCATTCTTTCAGCACAGATAAACTCGGAATTATAGATTTATTTTTTTAATTATCTTATTCTTTGTTATTTTTCAAACACTAAAGTGTGTATTTAATAAAACTATGAGCTTCAATGATTATCAAAAATTGTGCATGATAATTTTCAGATAATTGTAAGGTTTATTGTATCACAAAATGATTTTGGATGTAAATTTCCTGCATATATCTGTCTTGTTAAGGTATTTTGTGCTTTACCATTATGTAAACATTTCTGTTTTTAAAATTTGTATCTCAATATTTGTATCTCTGCTATAGCTTCAACAAGTTCAAAACCTAGAAAAAAAAAGTCAATATATTTTGAATCTTTGTAAGTAGAAATTTTTCAAATAATCCTCCCTATTCTGTTTTGATTACTTTATGTATGGATTGACGCTGGAAATAATTAAAATTCTTAAAACAGACTCTCAAGCTTGGTTGTTACAAGAAAAAATACAAAAGATTGGATTGATACATGAAAAAAAACCTTTAAAACCACCAAAAACACTTGGTAGAGTAATCGGCTCATATAGATATGTCAGGCCCACAATATCATGTCATATCGGGGCCCCACGTCATGTTGTATCGGGGCCCCACGTCATGTCGTATCAGGGCCCCACATCATGTTGTTTGGGGGCCCCACGTCATGTCATATCGGGACCCAACGCCATGTCTTATCAGGGCCCCACGTCATGTCGTATCGGAGCACCACGCCATGTTGTATCGGGGCCCCACGTCATGTCGTATTGGAGCACCACGTCATGTTGTATCGGGCCCCACGTCATGTCGTTTCAGGGCCCCACGCCATGTCTTATCGGGGCCCCACGTCATGTTGTATCGGAGCACCACGTCATGTTGTATTGGGGCCCCACCCCATGTCGTATCGGAGCACCACGTCATGTCGTATCAGGGCCCCACGTCATGTCGTATCAGGGCCCCACATCATGTCGTATCGGTGCACCATGTCATGTCGTATCAGGGCACCACGTCATGTCGTATCAGGGCACCACGCCATGTCTTATCGGTGCACCACGTCATGTTGTATCAGTGCACCACGTCATGTCGTATCAGGGCACCACATCATGTCGTATCGGAACACCACGTCATGTCATATCAGGGCACCACGTCATTTCGTATCGGAGCACCACGTCATGTCGTATCAGTGCACCAGGTCATGTTGTATCGGAGCCCCGCATCATTTTATATCAGTGCACCAGGTCATGTTGTATCAGTGCACCACATCATGTCGTATTGGTGCGTGTAGTATCAGTGTACCACGTCACGTTATGTTATCTGTTCACCACTGAAAACCACTTAGTTAAAAATTAGAAATCTGAATTTCCATGTAAGGAAACACACACCCCAATGTCCCCCTATAATGAGGAGCTCACCTAACCATGATAGTCACCATTAGCGTTCATTTTTCTAGCAGTCCCAGGGGTTCGCTCTGTTCACTAAACTTTCCAATAACTTGCAGTCGCTCTTTTCTAATGATGCTTATTTGTAATTTCTCCTACGCTTTTATAAATTTCACTGACCATGTATTCCTTTATTTTTGTTCCATGTATCCTATCCCACTGAGACATCATACTTCGTGTCGAATCGCCTGTTTTACTACAAGGTGATTGGTTGTCCCCAGTGAGCAGTGGAAAGTACAGCCGTGATGAATTGTTACCTTAAAATATGATCCGAGTATTGGGTTCCACCAACGGCTGAATGACAGTCGCACATTAACTAACTAGACCATCACACTAACCACCGGTATACAGTGCGACAGGCAGCAATGCTATAGTGTGTGACTGTTGGTGTACTAGTACATTGTTCAATTTAAAACTTGTAAAATTATAATCCTATTAATTTGATAACTGTGGTGTATGAAGCCCCACTATACATCCGTAATCTGCGCCGTCCCAATCAGTCTCCAGCAGCAGAGGCCAGACATTGATTCTCCAGTGTTATTGGACAATGTCTGCAAATGTGGGTATTGGTGATATCTGGCCCCTGCCCATCTCTGGGTCATTAAATTCTGGATCTTTCCTGGGCCCTTTCTGCACCGAAATAGGACATGTTGTATAAATAAATATCATCGAAATGAACTTCTACGGCAGAAAATATAAAGTCCGTTGGGTGTTTTGATTCTCACCGAGAAAATATCCCAGTACCTATTTCACACTTTAATGTACTTCGTTCTGTAGACCTATAGCAGCAATGATATAATCAAAGGTAATAAAATACCCATTAATATCAAAGGAATGATTAGAATATCCCAGAGCAATAATAATCCCCCATTAATACATCAAGCAGCCCTTCTAACATCCAAATGGCCGAAAAACATATATCATTATTCCACTTTCAGGAGGATATTTACCAGGTTTATTCATCTAACATGAGATCATTCCTGCAACGAGCATGATCTATTCAAAGCTATAAAACATATAACATATCAATTCAACACATTATGTGTCCCTCCCGGATGCTAATATAGGATGTGTAATATGAAGAGGACAGATGGGGGGCTGGCAAGGGAAGCAAAGGAACAACTGCCCGCATCACCGCCTTTCTCCCTCTCTGCATTTTGAGGTAGAAAAGGGCCAGTGGAAACTGGATACAAATGCATTCAGGCCCAACCACTGCTCTGTCTGTCTGTCTATATGTCTTCTCTGTCTGTATGTATGTCTTGTCTGTCTATGTGTCTTGTCTGTCTGTCTGTATGTCTTGTCTGTCTGTCTATGCGTCTTGTCTGTCTGTCTGTATGTCTTGTCTGTCTGTATGTCTTGTCTGTATGTCTGTCTATGTGTCTTGTCTGTTTGTCTGTCTGTCTGTCTATGTGTTTTGCCTGTCTGTCTGTGTGTCTTGTCTGTCTGTTCCTGTGGTTTATCCATCTCACCCGACTACTTGTACCTTTCTCTGTTGATAAAGGGTAGGTTGATGAAGTTGCACCATGGGTTGCCCCTGCCCAGGCCAAAAGTTGCCAGCCCTCTGGACTCGTTCCAGCGAGAGAATCCAAGAATATGTTTAGATAAGTAATACACCATGTCCAGCTGCTGACTGCCTATATGTCCTGTAATACTCTGTCAGCTGAATGGCCACAGTTTTAAGTCCCCCGATGAAAAGTAAAGACAAAGAAAAACATCAGACTGATCAGTTTATTCTTCAATTCTTCTTGTCTCCAAAACACTGTAAATACAGTGTAAAAATTATTGTGGTCACTATAGTAACAGTCCTGCCCATATCTCCGAGCCCCGCCCATCTCTCCAAGCCCCTCCTTATTGGAATGTCTCTGAATTTAGAAGCCCCGGTAAAAATATTTTCAATGTCATCCTACAGGAGAACTGGAAATGGCTCAAAATGTCTTCATTTGATGCAATCTTCCAATTAAACAGAGGTTATTTTTTTGGGTCTAGAGCTGTCCTTTAAAGAAAGATGATGGATCGGATTCTGATGCAAGAATAGTCACCACACAGAATTAAGTCTTTATTGCTAACTAATAACTTGCACAGTCCGTACTTTAGACCTGCAATAAAACCCACCCATGTGTCAGACAGAAATCACTGCCTTTTATGGCAACTAAAACATGTACAAACTACAACTCAACACGACAATATCCAGCCAGAGCCAAGATTAAAAAAAAAGAAAGAAAAGCTTGTCCACATCTTCCTAAGCAGCTAAAGGAGATTTAGAGGGGATGAGTATAATGTGCTGCTCTCTGGGATGAATTATTAAACATTTTCAGAGCATACCTTCACTTTTCATCCCCCACCTTCTCCCCAAATACAAATGTTATATTTTGAATCCTCATAAATCCTTTCCATTTTGGTTAGCAGCTTTGTCATGTAAATGTAGGAAGGGTTTGTTTCAGAAGGTCCTTGTCTGTAAAAAGAAATTACCGGGGAGAATGAAAGAATTTCCAATGACTGTCAAACACATTCTTTGTGCCACTTGTTCTGTAACAAAAGACAAAGTTAATGGGCCAACATCGACTCCTTTGTTTTTAGAAAGAACAAGTGGTTTATGACAAAGAAAAAGAAAGTTTTTTTTTTCCTTCTGAGACTATTCTTGGTATTTCCTCACTCAGCCCATTAAGTCTAGTTATCTCTTAACGCTGGCTCACAGGTATACTTCCCAAAGTCAGATTCATTTACCAGAATTGATAGCCTAATTGTGCAGCTGTTGCCTTGTGAGTCAGTATTAAGAGATTACTACACAAGCACTGTCATAATTTAGTCATGTTTTCATCTCACAACTATACTGTAATTACTGCTGTTAACAGAGCACAGTAAACATAAAAGCAAATATGACACCGTTAAATAGCACACGACCAGCCATGAATCAGGGGTCTGTCTACGGCACTGTCACAGGTTTCCACACGGATAAGGGAAGGTTTTGTCAGCCTCCTTCGCAGAGTAGAATAGATGGTTCAAGATCAAGGTCATTTCTGGGGCAAAGTTCTAAAAGTGATGTCATCAGCAGGAACATTCCATTGGTTTCCATGGTGATATCAGCAGGAACATTCCATTGGTTTCCATGGTGATATCAGCAGGAACATTCCATTGGTTTCCCTGGTGATATCAGCAGGAACATTCCATTGGTTTCCATGGTGATATCAGCAGGAACATTCCATTGGTTTCCATGGTGATATCAGCAGGAACATTCCATTGGTTTCCATGGTGAATGGACTATATATAGAATTGGATTTTATACATAACTCCCATTCGATTTATCATGTGAGAATACAGATTACATGGTCCATACATGCCTATATGGGGTCTATTGAACTGTGCAGGAATTAGGCATAAACTCCTTCGTGACACATGGTGCTTACATCCCAGACAACACAAGCACCAAAACGCCACTTGGTAGGCAGGGACACAATAGCAAAAAACCGATCATGGTCTTAAAAGACCCTGTGGGTCCTTGCTAAAAGATCGCGAGCCCTCCCAACGTCACGTGTGATCTCACAGACTGCACCCGTAAGTTTGACCACGGCTCGGTTTCACAAAATGTAGCCAGTGCTCGCTTTGAGCATCATTTTCCCTATTAGATGGAGGTCACTCAAAAATTCACCAATATTTATCCTATTAGCCATTAAAAGCCACTTCTACTAAGTAACGGGTGGAATAAAAGAGGGTACAGCGGGTACCTGTCCTTTTAAACAAAGGTCCATGACAGGTGCACTGTCCAGTGTCACATTTAGCCATAATGGAAGGGATTCAGAAATGGTTTCTGCACCAGACCTGGTTCTGCCAATTCTGTGTTTTTAAATCCAGAGGGTCCACCTTCTCTAATAATCGTCAAGCTGTGAGCACTGAGATGGAGGCAGAGTGCGCCAGTCCACAGCCATAAATATCGTCTAATGTTGAATTGCGTGGCTTGGGATATGGGACTGCACAGTCGCTCCCGCTTTAATGGGTTCAGAACAGGAATTTAACGACCTTAAAACTTAATCTTAAAAGATAAAACCTCACCAACAAACTGCAGCCATGCCAAGGGTCTAGTAATTAGCATGACACCAACAATATCAGCTGCGAGACAGACGTACGCGCAGAGCTCTCGGGGGAATGGTATCAGGCTTCCTCATCGGTGCGTCGGGATTTTAGCTGAACCACAAGGTCGTGGATTAGGTGATTATACAAACACGTCAGTGACATTGACATTCATTGGACGTGCGTCTCTCTAGCACACTTTCTTTAAATATTGCCTTATTCTTCTTATCTGTTAATAACATTGTCCCAGGCTGACTATGAATACAATGTCAGATCATCCAAAGGTCTTAAAGTGACTCTGCCGCCCAGATAGCACGTTGGACGTGCTGATCAACCGAAGTTACAGCCAAAGTTCTTAAAGTGATGTCATCAGCTGGAACATTCAACCGGTTTCCACGGTGACTGCTCCACTTTTAAAACTTTGCCCCACAATTCATCCTTTTACATGAGCCCCTGCTGATCTAGCAAAGGAACATGCAAAGAAAACAAGGTACATCATCATGTGGTTACTATTTGCAAATTGGTCTCAATTTTAATGGCTCATTTGTATGTTTTGCTACAAAATTATGTCATAAATAGGAGAGAGTACAGCCCTATTATCTATACAATAAATATATGATGTGACTATAAAAACTCTCAAGTGTCGGGAAGAACATATATAAGACGCAATCACTGTTGAGGGCTGACTTGCGCAAGCACACACATCACTGGAGCAACCTGGAAGTTTGGGACTACAGAAGGGGCTCAGGCTCCCTACATTTTTCAGAAATCTACTTTTTACATGTGGCTATTTTTTTTTTTTTTTTTAAATCCTCGATTTTGTTTCTGTTGATCTGTGCATTTGCTCGCACTCCTGCTGACACAGATAATATTTTTGTGCTCTCCAGTCGCAGTATGGATAGTATTTAGTCCCTTTTTAAATTAACATTAATCTTTTAAAGACAAGCAAACAAGATACCTGTGTTAAACTGTAACGTATGGCTATAAATCTGTTTCAGTTTTTTTTTCTTGTACAATCCCAAACCGATCACTTTGAGTTTGAAGGTAAACATCACACTACGGCAACAGATATAAAGGATGCTGACAAGTAAAAATATCTAAATTAGGGGATAAGGAGTAAAGGGCGCATTATCCGAAAGCATGAGCAGATGTTTAAGGCCAATAGAGATGGCTCTTTATGATCAAGCCATTGTCTCATGCTGCTATCTTAATGACATTGGAGGCCGGGGTGTGTTTATCAGAGCCGTTAGCTTTGTGTGGTATCCATCAAATTATTATACTCAGCCAAAGTGGTCACTACTCGTTTAGACACTGCGGGAACGAGACACCTAGAACAGGGGGAAGCCAAATTAAATATATTCATAGGATATTTTTTAGATTGTACTTCTCATTTTAGAAGCTGTGCTGGAAGGGGGGATTTGAAGGTCTCGTGTGATCTCCTCCTTCTACCGAGCTGTCAGGTGCCGTACGTAAAAATAAGTTTAGCGTTTCCCAATCTAGAGATGGACTGTCCAAGCTAAGAACCCACAGTGCTGTTTTTGGGGAGCTGGGGAAGGGAGGGATCCAAGGATCTTTAATAACAATGGCCCAATAAATAGAAAGACAAAGTGGGCTCCAGGTGCTCAATGCCTCTTGACTTGTGTTGGGCCAAGATAACAGCGTTATCTATATATATCAGTTCCATAGTTGTCCACAGTCCTCAATTTGCCGAGAGACTTCTTGTTTTGTGGTTGTCAGGTCTCGTCATTAATCATCATTGATTTATCCCGCAGAGGTTGTCACGTTTGTTTATCATATATACATATCTCTTTAGCACTTTGGTTTAGTGCTTTTGTTTTGTTGTTTTTTCACATTGTTCTGTATATAACACATATCATTTGCATTATTCGCATTGTTTGAATATTTGGTGCTTTATGGGATGGTTCATCCTGCCCCGGTATCTGTACTAAGTAGGCTGGAGTTCAATCTAGCCGGGCCACGCACTACTGTGTGACATCATATGGCATCACGTAATCCAGCCATTTTTAAAGCTGCATCCCTTGTGTCTTGAGCCCCAATTTGTGTCTGCAGTCCCTATGGCAACCAATGGAATGTTCTGCAGTCCCTATGGCAACCAGTGGAATGTTCTGCAGTCCCTATGGCAACCAATGGAATGTTCTGCAGTCCCTATGGCAACCAGTAGAATGTTCTGCAGTCCCTATGGCAACCAATGGAATGTTCTGCAGTCCCTATGGCAACCAATGGAATGTTCTGCAGTCCCTATGGCAGCCAGGGGAATGTTCTGCAGTCACCATGGAAACCAATGGAATGTTCTGCAGTCCCTATGGCAACCAATGGAATGTTCTGCAGTCCCTATGGCAACCAATGGAATGTTCTGCAGTCCATATAGAAACCAATGGAATGTTCTGCAGTCCCTATGGCAACCAATGGAATGTTCTGCAGTCCCTATAGCAACCAGTGGAATGTTCTGCAGTCCCTATGGCAACCAGTGGAATGTTCTGCAGTCCCTATAGCAACCAGTGGAATGTTCTGCAGTCCCTATAGCAACCAATGGAATGTTCTTGCTGATTACATCACTTTTAGAATTTTGCCCCAGAATTGTTTATTTTTGTAAAGCATCTATCTTATGTTTGACATTAGTTACAAAAAGTATAACAGGGAAAATAAAAAGCTCCCTGTTCTCAAGAGCTGACAATCTCACAAATGAATGTTCTATTTTATCTATTTTTATTTTTCCACATAGTTAGATAAAATGTCCCACTTTTACCTTTTGTACAGAGATTTGAATGATTAGAATGTTTTTAGTTTTAAAATACAGACCTACGAGTTAATGATACTATTTAGTTTGTGGCTGTTGTAGAGCCATTTATTATCCGATATTAATCATTACTCCAGCCACTGATATCTGTGATAAAGACGCTTCTACCTTTCAGTTAATTTCTCCCTTTATGTCATTTTCAAAAGAAGAATATTAATCGAGAGCCAATAAAAGCATTAAATGCTATGAACTTAATATAAACAGCCTTTGGAGACTTCAAACTGCGTGAAGTGAGATCCTGGGTAAAGATTCTTATCTCCTCTGGTGATGCTGGGGACAGAGACAGCTCAGCTATATGTGCTATAATAATGGGAAATATAGACAGAAATATTCATCTAGAAAAGGAATGTATTTAAACCAGTTTCATTGGCTGTTTAATTTATGATGTTAAAGAGCCGCTAAACTTTTAATAACACTTTTTCATCTGTAGTAGAAGAAGGGATTATTTATGCCTCGCCCCTTCCTGTATGTGCCCTGCCCATTGGTTAATTCGGACACTATGCCAGAAACACATTTATTGTGTCATTTGTTGCATTGTGACATCACAAAGTATCTGTTACAGACAGGAAAGGTGCTGGTTTTATAGTGAGTTCACGTTAATCTCATCAAATCTCTGCGTTTTCTCCGAGTCGATTCTGTCATTTGATAAACCCACCAAATGCCACCACCAGGTCTGGTAACTAATGAACAGTGACACATATCCAAATGTTTAGCCTTTCAAGCTGGCGATCCCATTACTTCCCTTAACCAGGGAAAGAGGTGGAAGGAACAGAAGACACAATGAAGAATGATAGAACAAGTGATGAAGGAAAGCCTGAAGTAAATGCATGGACAATCATTCTATGTTACTGATACTATGTTTGCCAGGCATTATCCAAAAACACTAGGAGCCGAGTCACACAATTCCTGGCAATGTTGTATATAGTTTGTCCTTAAGAAGTTATCTAATATTGTATACTAGGAAGGAGGAATGTGTGTTTGCGGTTTGTTTTTCGTCACCGATTTTTGGATACTTCTCATCTACATCTTCTAGATTTTCACATCATTCTGTATGTTACAAAATAACTATAATGTAACAATTGAACAAAATAACAATGTAACAAAATAACAATTTAACATATAGTTATATATAATATGGACATGTGGCTTCTACAGTTGCACTGGGAAGTGAGATATTAGAGGCAGAGCATGACACGTGTGCACTATGTTCATGGTCAGTATCAATATACAGTAATGGTTTCTAGAGGAATTAGTGGTGAATTAAGATAGAATAGGGATTGTGGTTAGACTTAGTGGGTTCAGGAGCGTTCAATGCTCTATATAGGAGATACTATCCTTACTGACTTTCCACACAGGCTCTGGGTATAGTAATTGTAAGGACTGTGGCTAGATTGGCTAAATACTCTCTCTCTCTCGAACTAACCACAACCCTTCTGTCTGTGTCTGGCTATATCTTTCTGTTTAGTCTTTTATTCTATGTATTGTTCAGACCTTGACCTGAATATCACTTATACAGTAAACAATATTATTATCATCTACTTACAGAATAGCATGTCTGCAGAAGTACATCCAGTGATTGTAAAATGCGTCAGCCGCTAAGAACAACTTGGTCCATCTGGTCTGATAGATATTCTATCTGCTACAGTATCAACTCTCACTGCTTAAATGTTCATCGTTAGTATCTTGGTGTCAAGGGGGCGTGGCCATGCATGTTAATTCTACACTTCCAATACTGCGCTTACACGCAGAGTGTAAAAAGACAGACATTATCCTAATGGGATAACTGATTTGGATGGACTGATTTGGGGGTTCCTTCATTTTGGGAGATAACATCAATTAATGGAAAGTGTAGAAATGTATTAAGAGCCGAATCGTGTAACTTTGTATGATTCACAATTTAAAGTTTGAATTAGGCTATTTAAAGAAATAAACCCATCCATTTGTTGGACAAGGTTTCTCACTCCATAAAGATTATTCAGACGTCACTCCTTCATCCCATACATAGTTACACTACCACTGTAATCTCTGCGAAGATTTAGAGGCTCCAACTGAGAAAACAAGACCAACGCCATGAAGATATTGTCGAATGCGTCTGTTCTCTTGTCCATGTTTTGCATGGGCGCTTGTGTGATACCCTGCCGAGCACATAATCAATAGACTTCAGAATAAATTGCTACTTCCTGTGGCAGTTGACATTTTGAACAGATGTTGAGTTGTCTCATTAGAAATTTCATTGGAGCCGGAGAGAAGTTTGTGATCAACAAATCTATGAGAAAATACTGTATCGGATATAGGACAGGAAAGAAAAGGACTTTGTATCAACTTATAAATTCATTTTTGGCATCTGGTTTTAATATAATATTTTTATATTTAGGTATCGTACGTTATTATACGAGGTTTGGTTCTTTTTAATCTTTTGGAGACTGTGCCGTTTGCCATGCTGAGGAGTCTAACTGATATAATGCAAAGATATATTGGTGGTGGTTATAAGCACAATGCTTCAGTGGAAGACGGTATAACACTGATTTATGAAGCCTATTTATCTGTTATTATTTTTAGTATGTGGAGCCAAGCTGTAAGATTCTCCTTTTACTATTTTTTTTCTTAAAAAACAAACAAAAAAACCCCTCATGTTTGATTTATCAGCCAAGGCACATATGCTTTAAAATTAATAGCATCAAAACTAAGCACCATTTCTTTTTTTTCTGCAGTGAGATATCTTGGCAGAGCACGTCTAGCACCGACCGAGTCTGTAAAAATAAAAAAGCAAATAAACAAGGAAACCATGCCAATCTCCGTATCTCAATCAACATTAAGAAACCTGCTCGTTAACACTTAATGTGTTTGAAGAGGACACTACCAGCCAAGAGATAGACTCGCATGCAGAGAGCCTGACCTCTGCAACACCTGAAATTGCAACTGCCGTGTGGACACAGTTTGTCCTACGCGTTTTACAAGGAGTAACCTTGAATCACATGGAGTGGGTTGGCCCAGTTTATATACAGTCAATATGCAGTGTATTGTGGTGAATTGGAAATTGATTTGCAGAACGGAGGGCAGATTAGCTGAGAACAGAAAGCAAAATGGCAGAATTTGTAGCCATATAAAAAGTTTAAATTACAAAGGCTCTGACAGCGGAATAATACCTCTCTCAACAATGAGAGGTCCTAAAAACCCTTAACCTTATTACATTTATGTGTTTGTTTGTTTTTAACACTGTCTGTGCTAGTATTATCAACCGCAACAGCATCAGAGGTACACTGACAAGTATTATACCCATTACCACCAGCACTAAAAAGATTGCAGAAAAAGACGATTTCATCGTCATAGTCTAGTAGAATAATTAATAATATATCTAAACCTCATCTCATGGGGCATTTATTTCATAACCTGATAAAAAAAATCCCTTATTTTGTCTGTATGTTTATGCTCCTAGATTTAATGTACAAATGAATCATTGTCCAGCACGGTTATAGTCAGGATGATATCGCATCTCGGTTTTCCAGATAAATATGAAAGCCACTAAGATAGAAATATTAAAAAATGTAGATAAAAAAATATTGGTTTTGTCACAATGCGAAAAAAATTGCAGTTGGATTTTCATTTCAGTTAATGTTTTGGACACAGGAACATTTTGCTCGAGGCGTTTTTTTTTTTTTGCTGAATTTTTAGGTCAATCCAGAAAAGCATTGATGCCAATTAGCTTATCCGCTGGGTGAAACGCTGGTGAATATTAGAGAAAGTGAAATTGCAAAACCTGCGTTCTGACAACTAACGGAACTTTGTTTGTTTTTTTTATCTTATTATGAATATTCTACACTTTAAAATTGGAAAATCCTGTGGGAAAAAAAAAAAACATTTTAAGAAAAAAGTTTTAAAAAATATCAAAAATGATCTATACATTGTGTTGGCAGAATTGCAATGAAATGCACAAATGAAGAGTTTTTTAACATGTCTCCTGTTGATGACATCACATTGTGGCTTGATATTAAAGTATAGTGCTATACAAAGTAAGGTACTTTATTTGTATTGTTTTAATCAAATCATTTCTATATAAAATGCCTGCACTCTCTGTGCCATCAGCAGGTGAAGACAGAGTTTCTTTGGGAAAGATTGTTCCCCCACAGAGGTTTCTGGCAGCCCACCACTACCTGACATCCATTCTCCGTAAACGTGCATGTGATCATGAGAAGTTTTTTTTGTTTTTTTTTGTAAGAAAGATTACACTGTGTCTGTACTGCTCTTTGGAGACCAATTACGCACTATAAAAAAAGGAAATGTCCATAATTAGTGCCATGGAGTAATTGAGATCAGAGAAAACAGGAATTTATCATTTTAATTGTAACCAATAGCACTTCATTTGTTTGATCTCCTTTGTTTGGGAGACAGTTTGCACTAGGCGATAGCTATGGATGATCTGCACAGAATCACCCTGAAAAAAGGCTTTTCAACCAAAAACTCGGGCATGGGGTCTTTGTTTTTTACTGGTGGGGAAAAAAGTACTTACATTTCTTTGTAGTTGTGAAATATTTTTAAGCGAATAAATAGAAATACAGTATGATCAGCACTGCGTGCAGGCAGCATTGTGTCTGTCCTGGCATTAATACTGCCTATGTACAGTATGCTCAGCACTGCGCGCAGGCAGCATTGTGTCTGTCCTGGCATTAATACTGCCTATGTACAGTATGATCAGCACTGATAGAGCTATACAGAGGAAAGATTCTTAACAACATGTCCGCACCTGATAGACCTATACAGAGGAAAGATTCTAAACATGTCCCCCCCTGATAGAGCTATACAGAGGAAAGATTCTTAACAACATGTCCCCCCCTGATAGAGCTATACAGAGGAAAGATTCTAAACAACATGTCCGTCCCCTGATAGAGCTATACAGAGCAAAGATTCTAAACAATATGTCTGCCCCCTGATAGAGCTATACAGAGCAAAGATTCTAAACAACATGTCTGGCCCTGATAGACCTATACAGAGGAAAGATTCTTAACAACATGTCTGCCCCTGATAGACCTATACAGAGGAAAGATTCTAAACAACATGTCTGCCCCTGATAGACCTATACAGAGGAAAGATTCTTAACAACATGTCCGCCCCTGATAGACCTATACAGAGGAAAGATTCTAAACAACATGTCCATCCCCTGATAGAGCTATACAGAGCAAAGATTCTAAACAATATGTCTGCCCCCTGATAGAGCTATACAGAGCAAAGATTCTAAACAACATGTCTGCCCCTGATAGACCTATACAGAGGAAAGATTCTAAACAACATGTCCGCACCTGATAGACCTATACAGAGGAAAGATTCGTAACAACATGTCTGCCCCTGATAGACCTATACAGAGGAAAGATTCTAAACAACATGTCTGCCCCTGATAGACCTATACAGAGGAAAGATTCTAAACAACATGTCCGCCCCTGATAGACCTATACAGAGGAAAGATTCTAAACAACATGTCCGCCCCCTGTTAGATCTATACAGAGCAAAGATTCTAAACAACATGTCCACCCCCTGATAGAGCTATACAGAGGAAAGATTCTAAACAACATGTCCGCCCCTGATAGACCTATACAGAGGAAAGATTCTAAACAACATGTCCGCCCCCTGTTAGATCTATACAGAGCAAAGATTCTAAACAACATGTCCGCCCCCTGATAGATCTATACAGAGCAAAGATTCTAAACAACATGTCCGCCCCTGATAGAGTTATACGCCTGATATGGCTATATGGAGGGACGCAATAAAGTGCTCTATTTCTATTGTTTTATTAAAGCATATATATTTAAAATGCCTTCGCATTACAAACTTTCTATTAAAGAAAAGTTCATTTTTGCTAACAGTTAAAACATCGACAAATGATACTCTTTAAGCTCATTCCACTGGCATTGTGTAGTGTGCACAGCAGCTGATGGAGACACTCAGGAGTTGCCCTTTATAACATTTTTTCTCTCTTTGTAAACAGAAAGAGTCCAGGACAGGCCCCAGGGAGCTTATTGCCCCAGGCTACAGTGTAGTTTTCATGTCTACAGCCCCAACCTATTAGATCATCACCATGGAAGACCATCTGGCCAGGAGGAAGAAGAGGAACCAGAGCTCCTTCCGCTAGCTCTTCCCCACCGCTCCCTTCATGGAAGAGTGTCTGCGAACACAAGAGCATCTAACAGAAACACTGTTTATCCAACAAAGACAACAGCGCTTTACTGCCGGGATCCACGGATTACGGGTTGGATCCAGACATATTTGTATTCATTGAATTCCAGACATCGTCGTTGGAAATGTGTTTCTTAAGTTGTCCTTAAAAATGAGAATTTCTCTGAAGACATAAACTTTCAATAAACACAAGGTCAGGAGGGGAGCGGAGACATCGCTAGCAGGCGGATTCCCCTCACTGTGTACAATTGGTTCTTCACAATTGTTATTTCCATTGTAATAAAAGTGGTATCGTAACTGTATGAAGACAACGTCTGCCACATCATTCATATTCCCAGGGGTTTGGTTTTTTTCCCTTGCATTTATTTTTTTTATTATTTTGCTATTTCTGTACGCAGCCAGGCTTACATTTGCTTAATTGAACAGTCAAAAAAACCTGGCCTTTGGCGTCAATGCCTAGAGACATAAAGCAGAGGAGTTTATCATTCTATTAAATTGCCACCCCTCTCCGGGGCTGTTTATTTAATTTATTTTTTTTTACTTTTAATCCCTGTTTTATAGTGAAGGGTTAATTTTATGAGTTTCATCCCAAATGTAATTTCGTTTTCCTTTTTTTTTTAATCTTATATGTATATTAGTACACAGCCTCTTTCTGATTAACTTGTGGGTGAATATGAAATCTGGCGAATATACAAATGAACAATGTCTACAGATTTAATGATTTAAAGTGTTCAGATCGGGCCCATATGAGTGCGCAATCCAGAAGCTACATAGTAAGGGTCATTTATTGTTCTAGATGAACATAGAGTATTTGTCCCTTTTCTCTCGCCAGAGATAAGGGTCGTTTCTGCGTTGGAATTCTGGGTAATGATAATTCAGAGGACAAGGAGAATGTGGGAACCAATCAAATCTCTTGGAACAGAGAGAAACCAATCGAAACTCTTGGAAGACGGCAGAAGAAGAATATGGCGTCAACTTGGATTAAATCAACTCTTTAAGCTACTGCTCGACATGGAGTTTTAAGAGTAGTGAACTCGATCATTGTAAAATAGACAAATGGGGATTTTTACAAATATTTTTAGAATTAAAAAAAATTATAAGACCACAAAATAAACATGTGAACTTATACTCCCGTTAATTCAAAGAGAGTTTTACACATCGTTAATGGGTCACTTGTTAAAGTTCCCCCTATGCCGACAGCTTTATAAAAGCATAAAACTTGACATTTAAATCTCTTTTTTTACTTTCCGTTCTGGATTTTTAACACTTTCCACACAACGACAGGATCAAGAAATGTCCAGAGTAAACAGACAGCATCGGACTTTCAGAAACAGACGGGTGGCGGCAGGTAGTTTGTGTGTCTGTCAGCCAACACACCTAATTAACAATGAATTTAAATAGGCAGGTGTGAAAGAGCGAAAAAAAAATGATATATCTGAGTTTACTTTCAAAGTACATATGACTCACTATCATAGGATTAAACTCCACTAATTACCCATAAAAGTGACACAATAGATAAAGCAAGTGGCTCAAATCTAAAATAGGAATAGAAATTATACTTCCCATGAAGTATACTCCCTTTATACCGAGGTTCAAAATCTCAGCAGAGGACACATAAAGGGTAAAAAAGAGAGAAACAGAAACTCATAGTGTAGTATGCTACAATACAAAGAATTATAACTGGGTGTAGCACTCAGCAGGGTGAAGTCTACATGGACAGAGCAATCCTGCTCTGGCTAAAAGGCCTGCCAACCTACAGGTAAAGGGCTACTGCATATATAGAAAATGAAGAGGTTGGGGACAAGCGAATAACAACACATTATCATAGAAATTCAAAAGCAATAGTGTCTTGAGGAGGTAGTGACAAACTATTTCTCACGGTGACCTCCTCAGAGAGACCCAGAAAATAAACAGCTACTTGTTTTTATTTAAGACTGTATTGCTTTTTATCTTCTATGATAACATGCTGTTACTTGCTTGTCGCCCTCCTCTTCATTTTCTATATCTGCGATAAGCCTTTTAACCAGACTAGAGTGTTACACAGAGTTATAATTCTTTTTATTGTAGCATACTACACTATGAGTGGCTGTTACTCTTTTTCTCCCCTAATTAACAATGCCTGGTGACATCAAGATTTGGGACCCCAGATTAACTGAAATCTACTGATCCATGATTAAATCTGGTATCTGAGTTTGAGATTGTTCTGACACCTGTACTATAGGGTGGGTGCTCCTGGTTTAGTCTATAATTTGATTCTCTTGATTTCTCTGATTCTGACAAAGTAAGTACTACCGAACACAATACTCTTCTCTATATAGAAAACTCATCATTAATCCTGAGTAATGGGCATGTGTCATTATTTCTATCATTTTACACAAACATCCAAAAAAGTAAGGACTCGCTAGTACTGCCACAAGCTACTGTACCACTAAATTATTTTACTGTACTTTACAAAAAAGACTGGCTTTTGTATAAAGAAAGAATGAGCTTTGGTACTTCCCCAAGCATTTCTTTGATTTACTAAATCTGACTGGTTCATTTTTAAAATTCATACATTTCATGCGAGAATCTATGTGGAAATACGTAGAGTGTGTACCACTGGCCTATTCCTGGCGCATTCATTAACCTTCGGAGTAATCTGTTGATCAAAGTCTATATAGATTTTCTTTTTTTTCTTTGTGAAATACATCAGTCTGTGCAAAAAATTAGAAAAAACCCTAATACCTTTGTTCTTTGAATAATGTTTGTTAAGACTGAATCTGAAAGGATACCTTGAGGCAGCCCTCATTCTGATTAAATAGTTCAATTACACCACAAAAGTTCCGCAATATACGAGAAATGAACTCCTAATTATCACTATGACTTTCTTTATAAAAGGATCAAACAGGTAATAGACCGGTAGAATGAAAGACCTTTTTACAATTAAGAAAAGAGGCGTTCTTATGATAAACCAGTCAGTGATTTATTCCAATTCACACAAAAAATCTGAAACAAACAAGGATGAGTGGGAGAGACAAGATTCCAGCGTTTTGGAATAAAAGTTCAATGATCTAATCTAAGAAGCATTGTGTGAGAGCAAAGCCAGTAGAGCTGTTGGGCTGTTTCATTCTCATGGGGTTAAACAGACATTTCAGTGTGTTGAGTTTATATTATACCTTTCATCTTTTCCATTACAAGAGATAATGGGATCTGTAGTCTGCAAACAAATCAAGAACAACAACGAAACGTCCTAAAAGTAGAGTAGAACATACACACCTGTCTCTGTATTTGTGGCTGGCTGTTATTATATTATTCTCAAGCAGCACTTCAAGGTTAAGCAGTGCCTTTCAATATCATTTTTATAACAGAGATCGATACAGGGGGAGCAAAGTCAATAGAGAAATATGGTGAAGTCTCAGGGAGAATCTGTAGCTCTCGTTCTGGTTGGAGTAATGTTTATTACCCATATGTCAGACTTTTAATAGTGCTGTTGTTAATTGTAACCCGCTACATTGTAACATTTAAGTGTATTATTTACATGTTGTACGCCTTGTGATGCAGTAAGTCTTTGCACTTAGAATTTTATTTTACTAGCTTTACTTTATATGTTTAGGTAACAAGGGGGGACGGAGACAGGTGCCCCATGCATAATATAAGACGACCCTGATTATAAGACGACCCCCCCAAACTTTGGATATTCCTTTAGGAAAAAAACTAAAAGCCTTAATATAAGACTACACTATAGGGAAAAATGTAACTTGTATATATTCACATGTAAATTGCTTTTTCACATTTAATAATAACTCCGCAGGGACTTCTATGATGAAGCCGGAAGGTCACATGACCTCCCGGCTTCCGACATAGAAGTCCCAAAGGACGTGCCGGGCGGCAGTGGAGGATGTCTGCGCGTATTGTGCAGACATCCACTGGCTGCTTGAGAGGGGGATCTTATAGTCAGACCTTGATTTGAGGTCAGACCAAAATGCAAAGGCATTTGCTCTGAAAAAAACCTCATCTTATATTCGAGCAAATACGGTAAATACAAATGTAACAAACTGGTGGTGAAGAATATTAACACATTTAGAGGTCACTGTGAGAGCAACATTGTCAAGAGACAAAAGCACAGCTGTTGAAAATGTCAAATGAAGCTTTATTAGTAAAAGAAAATCATTTAGTAAAGGTTTAGTATCTAAGAAATTCTAAACTATAGGAAGAAAATAAAAAAAAGTAGAAAAATAATTACTCTGCTAAAACTGGCTTTTCTTGGCCTTTCCTCCCACTTTAACCTACCAAACTAAACAAGACCTACGTTTGGTGAATATTTAAAATATAGTTAATAGTTTGTGTGGATATTACTAGGAATGTTCTAAAAAAAAAAAAAAAAAATCAGAAACTTTTAATTGCCCAATAGAAAAAAAGAATATTTTGTTTTACTGATATATTAATTAGCTATAAATCAGATTTCAATGCAAATCCCGCTGTTAGGACTGGAAGAAACTTAAACACAATGAATCCAATCATCTTTTTTTCTAATTAGCGCCTTAACTAGAAACAATTTATCTCCCAGACTGAAAATCTCCACTAACCTTAAATGGGATTATCCATCACGGCTGAAGCTTATTTGATAACCAATCTTCAAGAAAACAAAGGATTTCTCTGTGATAACTTTCCTGCTAATTCATAACAATGGATATCTTCTGGGGGCAATATCTCTTATTTTGGAAGGAACCAGAGGTAATATACGGGGCAGGGGGATTTCTCTTACAAATGAACTGGAAACAATATAATAAGATATTTTTAATTAGGCTGATATTATTTAAGACAAAGGTGGGAGGTTGGTTAATCCAACCAAAAAAAAAAAAAACATATCAAGTCCATATTACAATTAGATCTTTAAAATGGCACCTCACTGAATTAGACACATGCATATTCAGATTGGCATTTAGTAGATATTTTTAGAAAATGCATAGATCTGTTTTATTTCAATCTATTTCTGCAATATTCACCTTAAAACTCGCTTTCTGCTTTCCAAAGATAGCTCCTCCTCTTCATTATAAAAAATACTCATCTTAGCCAATCACAAGATGAATGTGCACAGGTGTAAGAGACTCCATAAACATGTGACATACATGTAGCGATAATTCGCAGGAATTCAGTCGTAGTCACCATGACAGCTGGTGTAAACGCTTATTTGGAAAGAATTTGCAGAGATGCATAGAGTGACAAAGACGGGAGCCAAGGAAAAATACCTACAACGTATTTCAAACTTGTATTAATGCTTAATCAATCATCATATTAACCACTTCCCCACCATAGGACTGGCTATCCCTTCATGACCAGGTTTAACCATTCTGCATTCAAGATGGCGGCACTATCCATTCTCATCGCTACCAGCAGAAGCTGCCTCACCACTGAGGCTGTGTTTCTCGACCCAATCGGAGGTCTGGCAGCCATGTGATCACTGTGAAATTAGAGTGGTTGGAGATTATGTTTTTAAACATTTACATTGATCGTAAGGTACAGAAAGTTATATATATATAAAGTGAGTTGCAAGAGATCCTGTAAAAAGTGAAGCCTTCCCATGTCTTACTGATCACTTCATTCCTGGGATCAGTATCCTTCCTACTTTATGGTGCTCATTTTATTTTACCCAATTTTCTTTTTTTGCCATTTACATTTTTTTCCCCAAATATATATAAATTTAAGTTCAGTTAACGTCTGCAGGCCCGTGCTGTACGTCTGATAAAGTATATTTCACTGTTCTGTAGAATATCATTCGAAAAATAGTGCAAAACATGTCCCTCCTTTTATATATATTTTTAATACTAAATTGAAGATTATACTTGGTATCCAAAGAAAGCTCTCACTTCCCTTTAAAAAAAAAAACAACATATAATCTTTATGGGGGCATTTAATGACCATGAGAAACAGGACATTTAAACAGCCACATATCAAAAATGGAAAGATGGATCTGGTATCTGACACATTCAAATCCCTGGTTCCTAAGGGCTTTATGCTGAGAATTGCAGGGAACTCAAAAGGGAATTTCAAACTCGGCTACTTTGGCCTTAAGTTTAAATTTCCCTTCTCAATTCCATCTTTCATGACTTCTTTTTGGTTTCTTGATGGGTGTTTGTTTAGCCCCAGTATCTACAAGGTCACAGATCCTGAAAACCCTGGAGCCTAAAACTGGATCAGTAACAGAACGTTCATTAAAAACGGTGTAAAAGAATGTCTATCCCACAGTCTGGCTGAAAACATAACATATGAAGTATTAATATCTGCCTTTCTTGCTACCCCTGGGTTGTAATGTTTATCTAAACTGACCTCAAACCTTGTGTTTATTGTACTGTACTGCGCTCATATTTGATTTGCCTTTTAATTAAATTTAAATTGATCAAGCAGCTTCCGACGCGCTTTCTCAATACATATCCTATATTAAGAACGCTGAATGTGCTCCATTAAGGCTTTGTGGACTTACTGTCAATAAAAACAACTTACTGTGGAAAAATATCATAAGCACAATTTCTGAAAAGAGCAATTTCAATTATCAGTCCGTGGGCCGTGATGCAAATCATAATAATAGCAGCTTGTTTTACCTGCCTTCCTTTAACACAACAATTCAAATAACAGAGCTCTAATTTGTACGGGAGACATTGCTGGCGGGGTTACTGCCCCTCCCGCTACATCACCAGTGTAACCTCAGTTTTCTGTGTCGGCACAACAACCACCAAATGATCCAGTTTTATTTGTTTCTGCCGATGCTCTGCCTACAGCTTCATGTCATTGGACTTAAGGTCTAACAGTTGTAAGACAAAGAGGCACACGGTATTCCTATGCGCACTTGCGAAGAGAGACAGTCAGCATGACGAGATGGGACAGTAATGAAGTGTGGCTCTGGCAGATATATCCCACCCTACACAACAGCAGAGCTCGCTGACCACTCCTGGGCTCCTGCCAGCAGTAGATTATAAGTATGCCTAGGGGCCTTATAGAAAGTCTGTCCCCTAACCCCTAGGTGGCGGTAATGATGAGAGTGCCAGAAGTAGATTATAAGGATGCCTAGAGGCCTTATAATAAAGTTTGTTCCCTAACCACTAGGTGGCGGTAATGATGAGAGTGCCAAAATCATTTTATAAGTATGCCTAGGGGCATTATAGAAAGCCTGTCCCCTAACCACTAGGTGGCACTAATGACTCAAGAGTGCCAATATAATTTTATAAGTATGCCTAGGGGCATTATAGAAAGCCTGTTCCCTAACCACTAGGTGGTGCTAATTATGAGAGTGCCAGCAGTAGATTATAAGGATGCCTAGGGGCCTTATAGAAAGCCTGGCTCCTAAACACTGGCGATTACTAATGACTTGATGGTACCAGCAGTAGATTATAAGGATGCCTAGGGGCCTTATAGAAAGCCTGGCTCCTAAACACTGGCGATTACTAATGACTTGATGGTACCAGCAGTAGATTATAAGGATGCCTAGGGGCCTTATAGAAAGCCTGGCTCCTAAACACTGGCGATTACTAATGACTTGATGGTACCAGCAGTAGATTATAAGGATGCCTAGGGGCTTTATAGAAAGCCTGGCTCCTAAACACTGGCGATTGCTAATGACTTGATGGTACCAGCAGTAGATTATAAGTATGCCTAGGGGCCTTATAGAAAGCCTGGCTCCTAAACACTGGCGATTGCTAATGACTTGATGGTACCAGCAGTAGATTATAAGGATGCCTAGGGGCCTTATAGAAAGCCTGGCTCCTAAACACTGGCGATTGCTAATGACTTGATGGTACCAGCAGTAGATTATAAGGATGCCTAGGGGCCTTATAGAAAGCCTGGCTCCTAAACACTGGCGATTGCTAATGACTTGATGGTACAAGCAGTAGATTATAAGGATGCCTAGGGGCCTTATAGAATTCCTGGCTCCCTAACAAGCTTCACTGCTGACCTGAGTAGCTTAAAGGACAACTGTACTCATATTTATCACATTAAACAAAATACATAAATTCACTAAATATAATGAATATTGTATTATTTTTCACTGGTAAAATGTATGTTCTCTTTTGTTAGATTTTTGTTAACTGTCATATAATATGTATCTTTCTTTAGTATAAACATGTTCAGCTTTGCCAGTCTCTCTGTATTAATAATACAACCCATTTGCTTTATAACATTTGCTGCCAGTGGATCAACTTTATAATGTGTTTTCCTCAAAAAAAAAAAAAAATGTTTCCAACATAATTGCTGCAAGTATTTGAGGTGGAGGTCTGTGTCCATGAATTAAACCTCTGTCTCTTCAGTAAATACACCTTCTTTATACCTGAATTGTAATTCTTTTGGATCACCTCCCATCTCAGCATTAAATCCCTCCCCACGGGCGCATTACCTTCTTAACATTTGGAAACATAAACTCTGACACGATCCGCAGATGCTGCTCTAGTTTGTTACAAATTACATGATTCTTTATTTTAATGAAATAAAAGCACACAAACTTTATTTGTTAGGTACAAACTATTTCCAACCAGTACAAATGTCTCTAGCAGGCTTTCTAGCTGGGACTGATTCCCGATGACCCTGCTATGGCACCAGATGTAGGCATTAGACAGGATGCCACAACCCTCTGCCCATGACAAAGTCATTTCAGAGAAGGTAAAGGTACAGAGGCAAATTGGTGCAATTATACAGGGCTTTAATTAACCAAATGGATGGTGGATACAGTCAGGATAACCAGGAAACATGTCTTGTGCATTTCCTGCCCACAGGCACTTAGTAAAAGGCCATTACAGCCCAGAATTAAAAACCATAGTTGGTCATTTTTTTTGTCAGTCTCGGTATTAATACTATATTATCTGTTTGTAAACCTCATAGGCAGTTTTGGAATAACACAAATATAGACTACCTTCCATAGACAGTATGCGGTTATAACCATTATGGCATAAATATAATTAACCCCTTATCTCCAGGCAGCCTTGCAATCAGGAAATAAAAATCTAACATAAAAGGGTATCCAATCATGAAAAAAGAGCATTAATTAAGGCTACTAATAACTTTGGTGCCAAGGAGGTCATGTTCAATGGTCAAATCTTTTACAGGCCACACAATGTATTCTATACCAGCAGCACAGGAAGGGACTAAATTAAACAAAACTTCATATGCTCAGTGTCTATATAATCAGTGTTGCTGCACCTGCAATAAACATGCAGATTAATTAGTCAAATATTAAAAATGAGATTTATGCAGAATGCCTGCATCAAATCACACTGGGAAAAAAGCCTGTGCACTATACAAGCAGTGATCTTCATCTTGCACCAACGTGAGTTTGGGGAATAGACTGTCCCCTTTAAGGACACTAGTTTGTTTGGTATTTTGTGTAATTATTGTTCTCATTTAGTAACTCTAAACTATATAGTGGATTTTTTTTAGGAAATGTATGACTTTCTTTCGATGCCGTATTTAGCCTTATAAAGCAAATTTTAAGGATTTTTGTAAAATTGTCCCTGCCTCTTGTCTACATCCATGACGTGTTTATACATCTTGGGACCTTTAAGAGGTAAATGAACAGTTCCCTATCACAGATCAGCCTGAGCTCACCATGAATATAATAATTTACTTTATTGGGTTTTCTATTGTTATCCATATTCCTGGGCTTCTTCCAGCATTACCTTCTGAAAACCCTTTATGAGGTCATTTTCCATAACACTAGAGAGTTGTCCTCTCGTTTGATATTCCTTACTTTATGGAGCTTTTTATGTGGGCTCTGAAAATGGCAATATATTTCCAACAAGCAGCGACCATATGATAGTTTATCAAGCCGTTAAGCTGTTCCATTTTCCTGGACAAGTCCGATTAGTTATTGAAGTTTTTCCCCATCACGAAAGGTACAAAAAATACTTCAATGTCCAAAGAGTCCCAGGGCTGTGACAATGAACAGAGAGGGTGAGCAGCTTTGTGCAGCATTGTAAGTAAATGTATGAATCAAAAGAAATCACTGAATCCAAGTTAACGACTCTATCAGCAAGGGAGTAACTTGAATATTAATGATGTGACAAACGAGGCACAGACAGCACATCCATAAGGGGGGGGGGGGGGGGCTAGCACAAATTAGAGAAATATGATAATGTTAGTAATTTTATCAAATTAATTTCCAACATTTTTATTACATTTATTTGCTGTCTGACATTACCTGAATCGCATTTGAAAAGTCATATCTAGAACAAGAATTGAGAATAAAGTTAGGAAATAAGAAAGAAATGTTGCAATTGTGTAATATTTTGCAGACATGGAAGCTGTACAGCTCTGGACACCATGCATTTACCTTCATACATTGTATAGGTCTATATGTTCTACGTTTACTTACACTATGTAGGTCTATATGTTCTACGTTTACTTACACTATGTAGGTCTATATGTTCTACGTTTACTTACACTATGCAGGTCTATACCGTATGTTCTACGTTTAATTACACTATGTAGGTCTATATGTTCTACGTTTAATTACACTATGCAGGTCTATACCGTATGTTCTATATTTAATTACACTATGTAGGTCTATATGTTCTACGTTTAATTACACTATGTAGGTCTATACCGTATGTTCTATATTTAATTACACTATGTAGGTCTATATGTTCTAAGTTTACTTACACTATGCAGGTCTATACCGTATGTTCTATATTTAATTACACTATGTAGGTCTATATGTTCTACGTTTAATTACACTATGTAGGTCTATACCGTATGTTCTATATTTAATTACACTATGTAGGTCTATATGTTCTAAGTTTACTTACACTATGTAGGTCTATATGTTCTAAGTTTACTTACACTATGTAGGTCTATATGTTCTATATTTAATTACACTATGTAGGTCTATATGTTCTAAGTTTACTTACACTATGCAGGTCTATACCGTATGTTCTATATTTAATTACACTATGTAGGTCTATATGTTCTAAGTTTACTTACACTATGCAGGTCTATACCGTATGTTCTATATTTAATTACACTATGTAGGTCTATATGTTCTAAGTTTACTTACACTATGCAGGTCTATACCGTATGTTCTACGTTTAATTACACTATGTAGGTCTATATGTTCTACGTTTAATTACACTATGTAGGTCTATACCGTATGTTCTATATTTAATTACACTATGTAGGTCTATATGTTCTAAGTTTACTTACACTATGCAGGTCTATACCGTATGTTCTATATTTAATTACACTATGTAGGTCTATATGTTCAACGTTTACTTACACTATGCAGGTCTATACCGTATGTTCTATATTTAATTACACTATGTAGGTCTATATGTTCTACGTTTACTTACACTATGCAGGTCTATACCGTATGTTCTACGTTTAATTACACTATGTAGGTCTATATGTTCTATATTTAATTACACTATGTAGGTCTATATGTTCTAAGTTTACTTACACTATGCAGGTCTATACCGTATGTTCTATATTTAATTACACTATGTAGGTCTATATGTTCTAAGTTTACTTACACTATGCAGGTCTATACCGTATGTTCTACGTTTAATTACACTATGTAGGTCTATATGTTCTAAGTTTACTTACACTATGCAGGTCTTTACCGTATGTTCTATATTTAATTACACTATGTAGGTCTATATGTTCTAAGTTTACTTACACTATGCAGGTCTTTACCGTATGTTCTATATTTAATTACACTATGTAGGTCTATATGTTCTAAGTTTACTTACACTATGCAGGTCTTTACCGTATGTTCTATATTTAATTACACTATGTAGGTCTATATGTTCTAAGTTTACTTACACTATGCAGGTCTATACCGTATGTTCTATATTTAATTACACTATGTAGGTCTATATGTTCTACTTTAACAATGTATAGGGCAAAAATAAGAAATGTCACTTCCCTGCTTAAAAAGTGACTGTTTGCAGTGAGTTTTGAAATATTAAATATTAATACTAAATATGTATCATTTAAGTTGAAGCCCACTATAAATTGTGGGAATCAGCTATTGTACCAGCCCCAAAGAATAACATCTAACAAAAAAAAAACCCTGCTTTGCATCTTCTGTAATCTAAGAAAAGAGAATATACGTTACATAATGCCAAAAAAGCTAAATTTCTAACAGTCCACGGCTGTTATTATTCCTATTTGTGTATTAAAATTTTAAAGCAAATGTTTCCTCTGGTTCATGATACATCAGCAGACAATGCACTCCCCGGTGAAATTATATCAACAATGACACAATGGTTCTGCACGAGTCTGAGAAACTATACTTAGCACAAGAAGAATTTCTGTGAAAGGCCAGGAGATCTGGGTCTGAGCACAACCTGTTTACTAAATTCACTGTACACAGACTACGTTACTGAAGTAGTAAAAGATAACTGGGAAAAAAAACGCAAACTTGGACATTTTTTCGGGAGATATTTAATTTGGAAGCTCATTCCTATTTGATTAAATATTTTCTATTGGGTTAGTTACAGAGCTACAGAGATAGTGTCTCACAGAAAAGGATTCATGGAATCTGTGTAATAACTGTTTATTATTACCACCTCCTGAATGCTTGCAACTTTATTTAAAGTTTCACGCCACACAAAAACAAAATTCTCCAATGCGTTTGTTGGGGCATGTTGCAAAAAGCATGCTTTTGTTTGAGTGCTAATTATCCTTTGATTTTTACATATTTGAGCATGCAGCTAATAGAGTAAGCTCCACCCCTTCACATGATTTTAAGATTCTGAGCATACTGCTGTACAATGGGATCTGGGTATCCCCAGCAGTGTATTACACCATTAAAATTACACAGAATGATTTCTTTCTAAAATTCCTAATAACATGCCCTTAGTTCAGGCATCTAAAAGGAAGGTTTATTACAGAAAAGGCTAGTAATTTACCATGTTTTATTATATGGTTAAGGTAACAGTACAATTTATAAATTTGTGTATTTATTTATTTTTACATTGATACAAAAGTACATATTCTGTTCTATCAACGCCCTTTGGATTTTTAGTTTACGTACAACGCTTGTATTACATTTCTCATTTGCTTATATGTTTTCGCAAAAGGCCTTTAAAAAAATTATAAAATTGAAAGGAACAAAATACAATAATTTCCGAGCTACAAGTGATCATTAAAGAGTGAATTTATTATGGCAGAAAAAAAAAACATAAATATGATATATTTGTGTTTGTGTCTTTATTAGAAAAACAACTCTTTTTATGATCATTTATAAACCGCCTTTATTTCTGTTTCTTGTGAATAGTCATTTTATCCTCGGGGACCCTTAAATGAGGCAAATAGCAGAATTGGTGCATTTGTTGTGAAATATTTAGTGGCTGTACAGTATTACCTAGGAAATAAAAAATACTAATGAACATGACATTTTTACTGTCCAAAAAATGGCAGTTTATCATTACAATACCCCCGAGCATAGAAATCTGATCCAAAGCAAACTATTTATTTATCAGTAGTGACTCCACTGGGATATTGAAGAAACCAGCAGTTGACATGAACTGGATTCCTGTAAACTATAACCAAAACAATAAATATATGTATTAAATATAGACAATCCAAGGGAGATATAAACATTCTTCTTGTGTTCCTATGTGAATAAACTATACCAATATCTATATATTTACTTGTTTTCTTAGGAGCAACATTTATTGTAAAAAAAAAAGAATCCAAAGTATAATCTCTATAAATAAGGAAAAATACAATTTAATGTTCTACACCTTACCTTATGGGGTTTCTATTTTTTTTAGAAGGAATAACGACCCTTTTATTAGTGTAATTATATAATTAGTTCTAATTTGTTGGGGTTTCTTACAATAACACAGACAAGCTATCTGGCCGCAGTCCGTCCTATCCATACTTAGTTAACCAGATATGAAATTATTAATAACCCTAAAACCTCAACTTTGCATATAATGGCATTACACAATGCTTAAAATTTGTAACTAAAAAAATGATATATTTTTTAGGACCAGTTAAAAAGCAAATCTGCTGTTCTATTTATTTTTTTGGATTATTTTGTTATGTTAGTATCAAGCAGAAATGTGATTAAAGAAAAAAAACCTTCCTTTTCCATATTAGTCAGCAAATTGAACTTTGTATGACACTCTCATCTCAGCCTCTCAGGAGAATAAAAACTGACTACAACGGACTCAATGATTAAAATCTCTAAAGTCCAATAAGAAATGTGGTGAAACTATGGTGAGCGCTCAAGAGAGCAGATCTCCTTTACAAGCCCATGTCTCGTGTTGGATAATGACACGCAGCATGGCGTGTAGGTTAAGTGTGTTCAGTTTGCACCTCCTTGGCTGATTTAAGAATGCTTTTAATTTTCAAAACAATTCTACAGAAAAAAAAGATCATCCAGACCTGGGGCATTCAGCTCCTGTTACATTACAATCAATATTCCTTAAATATTTATTGAGATATGCCTTGCAAACTGGCTGAGCCGGGGCATGCCTGCCGAATCTATGCTGCTTTCGGGAAGTGAAATTCTTGTAAAGCATAACTGTGAATAAATGTCATGAAAAAATCATTCCAGTATCTGTAGCAAATAAAATAAAATACTAAATAAAACGTAGCAGACAGATGACAGCCGGCATAGTTTTCATTTTCTATAATGTTGATGCAAAAGTAGGGTTTTCCAATATACTGGAAGAGAAGGACAATCAAGGTCACACAGTTTATTTAATAATGGAATATTGCATGAATATAGAGTCTGATGAAGCTCCTCAGGAGGTTAAACCTGTAAGTGTATTGTTGTGTTTATGTGAGTAACAATGACGTGTATTTTGTCGTGTTACCGCCTTGCCATTAGGGCTTGGCCTTCTTTTGATGTGTACCAAGGTTCGAGCGTACGCTTCTACCCTCGTGTTCTTCTTAATTCATGAAAAGGGAATTTGAACAGGAATGACAAGCTTATGGCCAAAAAAAGACGAATTGTTAAAATTCCCCAATTTAGCTTAATTACCTGGGGGTAATTTGAAAATCCCCGGGGGGTAATCTGAAAATCCCCGGGGGTAATATGATCCTCTTAATATGAACCTCCCGGGGGGATACTGTCTACATAAAGTTAAATTAGACACAGGCTGCCCTCCTGTCCTCCTAAGGGGCCTGAGACATTGTGGGTTTTTAGGACAATGTTCAATATGTGACCTAGTGATAAGCAAAGGTGATTGGTTAATTACATGCCAATTAGATGAATTAGATCTCCAGAGCACTGGAGACAGGATCTCAACCAGCAGAATCCCAGACACGTGTGGATAAAGCTGGAATAAGCCCAAATAATAGTGATAATTCCTCTCTCCCCGGGAGAAGCGTCAGGAAGTTAGTGGGGCAGAGTTAAACTGAGGGACAGATAATCGGGATTTGCAAACTGCCTCATGTTACAGTTTAATCTGTGAATAAGTTCTATATTATTCCATTCAGTATGTCTGAAACCCAGATCTAAATGTCAATCTATCAGCTAATTATTACTAAACTATAATTAACCTGGACTTTTAACCTCTGCAGAATCTCCTGCCAGCGGTGGACATGAAGCCTGCAATGGAGCCAGTTCTGCCCTTGGAGATACAGATTCCAGAGCTTCTGGCTGTTCCATTGACTGGAAATTGATTAGACCTGCCTGTCAGCCATTGTTCAGCACTGCCTCCTGCTCAGTCAGCTGTGGGTTGGGAGAGGTAGCAGGAGAGAGGAGACCCCAATGCATTATGGAGATGAGACCCCCAACGCATTACAGAGAGGAGACCCCCAACGCATTATGGAGAGGAGACCCCCAACGCATTAAGGAGAGGAGACCCCCAACGCATTACAGAGAGGAGACCCCCAACGCATTACGGAGAGGAGACCCCCAACGCATTACAGAGAGGAGACCCCCAACGCATTATGGAGATGAGACCCCCAACGCATTACAGAGAGGAGACCCCCAACGCATTATGGAGAGGAGACCCCCAACGCATTAAGGAGAGTTTCTATACACCGGTAAAGAGTTAAATGGTTAAAGCAACAACAACAAAAATGTATTGTTACTGGGAGTCCAGAGACATGCAGATTATTATACAGTGCGATCTGATAACACATCTCAACAAAGGCAAACAGTACATTAGTAATAATGCTATACTGACATTGACACAGACAGACAGACCGACAGGAGAACAGACAGACTGACAGGAGAATGGATAGAGAAACACATAGCCAAAAGGACAGACAGATGAATGGATAGACAGACACACAGCTAGAAGGACAGACAGGCGAATCGATAGACAGACACATAGCCAGGAGGACATGCAGGTGAATGGATAGACAGGCACATAGCCAGGAGGACAGGCAGGCGAATCGATAGACAGACACATAGCCAGGAGGACATGCAGGTGAATGGATAGACAGGCACATAGCCAGGAGGACAGGCAGGCGAATCGATAGACAGACACATAGCCAGAAGGACAGGCAGGTGAATGGATAGACAGACACTTAGCCAGGAGGACAGGCAGGCGAATCGATAGACAGACACATAGCCAGAAGGACAGGCAGGTGAATGGATAGACAGACACATAGCCAGAAGGACAGACAGGCGAATGGATAGACAGACACATAGCCAGGAGGACATACAGGTGAATGGATAGACAGACACATAGCCAGAAGGACATACAGGTGAATGGATAGACAGACACATAGCCAGGAGGACAGGCAGGTGAATGGATAGACAGACACATAGCCAGGAGGACAGGCAGGTGAATGGATAGACAGACACATAGCCAGGAGGACAGGCAGGTGAATGGATAGACAGACACATAGCCAGGAGGACAGGCAGGTGAATGGATAGACAGACACATAGCCAGGAGGACAGGCAGGTGAATGGATAGACAGACACATAGCCAGGAGGACAGGCAGGTGAATGGATAGACAGACACATAGCCAGGAGGACATACAGGTGAATGGATAGACAGACACATAGCCAGAAGGACATACAGGTGAATGGACAGACAGACACATAGCCAGAAGGACATACAGGTGAATGGACAGACAGACACATAGCCAGAAGGACAGACAGGTGAATGGATAGACAGACACATAGCCAGAAGGACAGACAGGTGAATGGATAGAGAGACATAGGTACAGATGGACAAACAGGTGAATGGATAGACAGACACATAGCCAGGAGGACAGACCTTGAAAAGACCCTGAAAAGAAGCCAAAATGTTCAAAATCAGTGTGTGTTTCATTTACATGTAAGGTAGAGGTAGGGGGTTTGGTAGTTTGGTGGTTTTATTTTATTTGACCTACCCCCAGACCCGGGTTTTTTTTATAGATGGGGGCCCTTTGGACAGCCTCCAGATGTCAGGCAATTTATTTATAATTAATTGAGGAGGGGGGGGGTGGAGGCATTTGGGCAGCCTCTGGACCCCAGGGGATTTTTTTCTTTCATTCTATGGGGTGAGGGCAAGTCGCCCCCCCATGTATTATACTGTTTATAATAGCGGGTGTCAGGGCTACAAGAATTAGAAAAAATGGATCTACTTGATTTGACTCTTTTACTATTAAATCATTGTATTTGTATTTAAGAGAATTGATTTCTAAAATGTTACAAATGCATAATTTGGGTCATTCTGCCAAACAGCGATGTGTTTTCCTATCTTTAGTTACATTATAAACACATGTGTTATATGTAATAAATAATATAAAGGTTTTTATCTGTAGTTTCGCTTGAAGTGACACAGATAAAAATGTTAAAATAAACATATTTAGGAATAAAAGATTTCCCAAAGTATTTCCTTCCCCACATTTAGATCCTTTTTTTTTAAGGAAACTGTCAGGGACCTTTATTCATAGATAAATTACAAACCAATTCTTTCCATCTATTTTGTTTGATCTGCGCTAATTATTCTGATATCATTAGCAAGAGTTGAAATGAATGAGCAATAATTTTTCGCTGTGGTGTAATTAGGGGAAGAAAAGGGAAAATTTGCATCAATTTAACACACGACTCCAAAAGTGAAGAGTTTCAACAGAAACGGCTCACATTAATAAACTGATTAATTACATTGTTTAGCAAATCTGGAACACACCTTTTAAAGGCACAGAACATCCACAGGTATTTTTTAAAGGGCACACATCATGAGTTTTGAAAAACAAAATAAAATCAAAGTCAACCTATTTTAGGGTATTTTGGTTGCTGAATTAAATAAGGTTATTTAAGTTAATCCAAAAGAAGGAAACATTTTTTTTTTAAAGCATCAAACAAATGAATCTTAATTAAATTAAATTTGTTAGAATGTTTGTTTCAAACAAAATAGTTGCGCTTTCAGTATGTAAAACCAGATTTCCACCTTACTCTGTACTTAGAGATGGAAATATATTTCGGGCATAATACAAACTGCAGAAAGTTCAAAGTTAAAGTTCTCAGTACATTTTTGGGGGTAAAATAGGCAGATTCCTCAGGAGGATCTCTTCAGCCAATCAACTAGAACGTCCACTATGTAACTGCCACATCAGCCAATCATATTGGTTTTGGAATCATAGAATTATTTCATGATTATCTGTGATTATATAATAGTACTGTACATACTGACAGTTATTACTCATTATAAGAAAGAGGTAGGAGGACTACGGGAGAGGAAATTGTCAGTTTAAAGGATAGAAAAACCCCCCAAAACATTTTAAATCCCCAAAATAAATGTTCATTTTTGCCTATCGGTTCAGTATAGTGTAGTTAACACATTGTTAGCAGTATATTAATGTCTATCACACTAATAGATATACATGATTTTACTATTAACCTGTATAAAGCATGATCAATCCTTCTTATAATGGAACAATCTTAGATTAGCTTCTCCCAGTGTCTCCTCCCCATCAATGTGAATGAGACCTGTTCATCTTTTACAATTTTCTGGACGGTTATAATATTCTATTGCTCTTTCCACTAATCCCCACAAGAGCAATTATATCTATCCTAAGGTACACTGCGCAGTCTCACAGGCCAGATCACTGTGAACCCAGGGCGAGCTTTCCAACGGTTTGATTTACTGACGATAAGAAATTCCAGCCGATCAGCCCCCGGCCCCCCCCCGACAGCAAATTACAAGTAATCGCTATGGTTTCTGACCCAATATTCACACAGCTAAGTCCGTCTCATCCCCATAGATATTATGTTTTCTTAAATAATAATAATAATCAAAAGCTTAATAAAAGCGCATAATTAAATCAGTGCGTATCGGGATTTCAGCCAATCCATACCCTGCATTCAGGTCACGTTTAGTGATGTCACACACATAGAGGGAATTGAGAAAGGAATTTCAGAATTAAGGTTAAAGTAGCGGAGTTGAAGAATTCTGCCGTTCAGCTTTGCCTTCTCAGTGCCTTGCAATTCCCTCTCTCATGAATAAGCCCCACTGAGTAAGGTCTGGCGGACTTCAAGATTAGCGAACACTTCATATTCTTTCGTAAACATGTTTGTTTTAGCCTCTTACTCCTTGTGTCATTTAAAGGAAAACTACAGATAAAACGAAACGTTATTTTAATTTGGAAAAACTATAATTTCCTACATTTTGCAAAAACACAGATTTAACTATAATTCTGATTAAAGCAAAACTTGACGACACTAGTCTGATCCAACTCCCGGATAACAGACATTCACAGACTCACAGTGGATTTCCATACACTTACTCATGTTATACTCATTTCTATTGCTTCTAATTGTAAGTGTATCCGATCCAGCTGTTGAACAGCACAATGTGTGTGTGTCTAAATGCACTTTATATATAAGTATATATATGTGTAGGTATGTATGTATCTCAAGAGGGAAGTACACGTATATGTATTTTGTTCTACAAAAGAAGGACGAAGCAGCTCAGGGATGTCTTTTTTTATTTATTTTTAGAAGCATATAGTCAGTATTTTCAATAGTGTGATTGTGGACAACTCACACCGAGGCCTTGAGAAAAGAGAGAGATTCAATGTACACATCAAATATTCAGCCAGTAGTCTTGCCGAGGGGCAAACGCCACACACTGTAAGGAAGAGATTCAAGCCAGTAAGATTATTTAACCCATTCCTGGGCCTCGGCATTACTGCTGGCAGCTTCCCCCGGAATAGAAGCACAGTCTTCCATATCCTCCGTTATTCCATTTAGTGATGCTACATTGCAATCTATTTTCTTTCCTGTGCTGTTATATATGTAAATATATACGTTCCAAAGTGTCCACTGAAAGCCATGATCTCTCTGTCCAGATAGAAATTAGCTGTGAGAAAGGGGGACTGCCACAGCTTTCATCCACAGCGCTGACAACATCAGTCATTTACTGCACATGAATGCAGAACAGATCAATGGGCAGTAAAACCCCTGTGTGCCTAAGATAAAGACCTATGGCACAGAGCAGCCACACCATGGGTTAACATACAAATAAAGGCCGGACAGTGCTTTCCACCATTGGACCTTTGTTTTCCAATAACCCCTTCATTGCCCTTCACCATAGATCAATATGGATCAATAGAAAGTGAAGATTGGCAGAGATGGGGGGGGGGGGGGATAGTGATTTACAGCACACACAGTGCCATGCTCTCTCTATTCTTCAAATGTATATAAATCTGTGGAAAGGACACAGAGCAGCGGATTTGTGTGCATTAGATTTATTTGAATTTACCTGAAAATCTTTCTGTATACTCTTTACATCACATTTTGGCCACTGTAGTATAGATGTGTTAATATAATTTAGTTTATTCCACAATTTGTTGCACTCTTTCCAGTATCTGTTTCCGATCAATTCATTCACCCACAATTTAAATAATCCACTGGGAGGATGGATCCAGTAAAACATAGCTTCTATTTAATCCAGTATAAAAGCAGACACGTAAACTGGCCTGTCTGATTTGCCCATAATGAAAGCTCAGTCTGTGTTTTAGTTTATTTATTTGTCTTTCAAGATAGCCTTACACACACACACAAACAAACACACAGACACACACACACACACACACAAACACTGACACGCACTCACACAAACACAAACACAACGTATGCATTCTAAAATTCATTTATAGTGCTACCCTTACCTCCCTTCCCCTTTAAGGCCCGTAAAAGAGCATGTCTCTCAGTCGGGGCCGTGCTTCTTACAAAGCAACACATCTTGACATTTACTGTGAGCTTGGTGGGCATTGAGCATCATTCCTTTTCCCCTCCCCTGCACATCTGAATACAGAGAGATTAATCCGTTCAGTTTAGTAAAATCTCAGCTACTGATTGGCTGATTAAATTGTCATACCCTGCCTGGATCTTAATCTGTTGGGAAGATTGCTTACAGTCTGGGATAGTGATCTGAAGTGAACTTATCAGCAGGAACATTCGTATCCCTGCCCATGAATTAACCATTATAAATAAACCTCACTGTTTTAAACTAGTTTTCATAATGAAATTATTGGTACCGGCTCTTTATCTATCCAGTTTGATTTTTTATTCCTTCATATTTGTTGTCGTTGACTAGAGATCCACGGATGACACTAAGAATGCTTTGGTGGCAGATTATAGCATCGGTGAAATGATAGCGGAATCTTTGTTCTCGCTAAGGGAAGTCATGCAAGCTAAGCGCCAGCATGGTTTTGATTAGCTGATGAATCTGAAGTCCTTTAGTTGATGGTTCTCTATCCCCAATGGAAAACGAAAGCTTTAGAACAAAGCATGACTACTCCGAAATCCAGTGCAACAAGAAATGTCTTCCTGGGAAGAGAGGACATGAAACATATAACAAGCGTTTTGCTCTTACACTGTAATCTCCTCTAGAAGTTTTGCTGGTTATTCAGTTGGATTTATTATTTTACAAATTCCTTTTTTACTTTCTTTTGTTTCTCCCTTGGTCTTACATTTCCAAGATATTCTCCAGTACAGCTGAGCTTCAAAGAAAGAGCTCGTGGACCACAAAAAAAGTAACCGCCAGTGATGCAGATTCCAATTTATTAATCCGCCTTCCGCGGCTGGCAAAAGGAGAATTCATGGGAAAGAAAGCAGAAAAAATGTAATAAGAAATCTAATCAGAGCCGAAAGCAAGCTCTGTCTGCAAGCGGCATCTACAACAGAAAGAAAATCCGTCTTTATAGACAATGGACTGGGCATCCTGAGACATAAGCCAGTCACTGGCCTGGTCACTCATTATAATTCTGCAGCCAAATTCTCATGACTTCAGTACATAATCCTGTGCATGTCTTAATTCTGTAACGTGTAACATCTGACATTGTCATCATTTTTTGATGATTTTAATTTTTTCTGGTTTTTGCTTTGGGGATAATGCTCTCTATGGTGTGAGTATCTCCATCAATGTATTGTATCCTGTGTAGCACTGTGTAGCACTGTGTCTGTGGCATGTTACTATGTACGAGAGGAAGACGGGGAAGATCTATAGACATACTGCTAGACATATCTTCAATCAGTATAAATGTATAGTTACTATGTACGGGAGGAAGACGGGGAAGATCTATAGACATACTGCTAGACATATCTTCAATCAGTTTAAACCTATAGTTACTATGTACGGGAGGAAGATGGGGAAGATCTATAGACATACTGCTAGACATATCTTCAATCAGTATAAACGTATAGTTACTATGTACGGGAGGAAGACGGGGAAGATCTATAGACATACTGCTAGACATATCTTCAATCAGTATAAACGTATAGTTACTATGTACGGGAGGAAGACGGGGAAGATCTATAGACATACTGCTAGACATATCTTCAATCAGTATAAACGTATAGTTACTATGTACGGGAGGAAGATGGGAAGCTCTATAGACATACTGCTAGACATATCTTCAATCAGTATAAACGTATAGTTACTATGTACGGGAGGAAGACGGGGAAGATCTATAGACATACTGCTAGACATATCTTCAATCAGTATAAACGTATAGTTACTATGTACGAGAGGAAGACGGGGAAGATCTATAGACATACTGCTAGACATATCTTCAATCAGTATAAACCTATAGTTACTATGTACGAGAGGAAGACGGGGAAGATCTATAGACATACTGCTAGACATATCTTCAATCAGTATAAACCTATAGTTACTATGTACGGGAGGAAGACGGGGAAGATCTATAGACATACTGCTAGACATATCTTCAATCAGTATAAACCTATAGTTACTATGTACGGGAGGAAGATGGGGAAGATCTATAGACATACTGCTAGACATATCTTCAATCAGTATAAATGTATAGTTACTATGTACGAGAGGAAGACGGGGAAGATCTATAGACATACTGCTAGACATATCTTCAATCAGTATAAATGTATAGTTACTATGTACGAGAGGAAGACGGGGAAGATCTATAGACATACTGGTAGACATATCTTCAATCAGTATAAACGTATAGTTACTATATCCGGGAGGAAGACGGGGAAGATCTATAGACATACTGCTAGACATATCTTCAATCAGTATAAACGTGTAGTTACTATGTACGAGAGGAAGACGGGGAAGATCTATAGACATACTGGTAGACATATCTTCAATCAGTATAAATGTATAGTTACTATGTACGGGAGGAAGATGGGGAAGATCTATAGACATACTGCTAGACATATCTTCAATCAGTATAAACCTATAGTTACTATGTACGAGAGGAAGACGGGGAAGATCTATAGACATACTGGTAGACATATCTTCAATCAGTATAAACGTATAGTTACTATGTACGGGAGGAAGATGGGAAGATCTATAGACATACTGGTAGACATATCTTCAATCAGTATAAACGTATAGTTACTATGTACGGGAGGAAGACGACGGGGAAGATCTATAGACATACTGCTAGACCTATCTTCAATCAGTATAAACCTATAGTTACTATGTACGGGAGGAAGATGGGAAGATCTATAGACATACTGCTAGACATATCTTCAATCAGTATAAACCTATAGTTACTATGTACGGGAGGAAGATGGGAAGATCTATAGACATACTGGTAGACATATCTTCAATCAGTATAAACCTATAGTTACTATGTACGGGAGGAAGATGGGAAGATCTATAGACATACTGGTAGACATATCTTCAATCAGTATAAACGTATAGTTACTATATACGGGGGGAAGATCTATAGACATACTGCTAGACATATCTTCAATCAGTATAAACCTATAGTTACTATGTACGAGAGGAAGACGGGGAAGATCTATAGACATACTGCTAGACATATCTTCAATCAGTATAAATGTATAGTTACTATGTACGGGAGGAAGATGGGGAAGATCTATAGACATACTGCTAGACATATCTTCAATCAGTATAAACCTATAGTTACTATGTACGAGAGGAAGACGGGGAAGATCTATAGACATACTGGTAGACATATCTTCAATCAGTATAAACGTATAGTTACTATGTACGGGAGGAAGATGGGAAGATCTATAGACATACTGGTAGACATATCTTCAATCAGTATAAACGTATAGTTACTATGTACGGGAGGAAGACGACGGGGAAGATCTATAGACATACTGCTAGACCTATCTTCAATCAGTATAAACCTATAGTTACTATGTACGGGAGGAAGATGGGAAGATCTATAGACATACTGCTAGACATATCTTCAATCAGTATAAACCTATAGTTACTATGTACGGGAGGAAGATGGGAAGATCTATAGACATACTGGTAGACATATCTTCAATCAGTATAAACCTATAGTTACTATGTACGGGAGGAAGATGGGAAGATCTATAGACATACTGGTAGACATATCTTCAATCAGTATAAACGTATAGTTACTATATACGGGAGGAAGACGGGGAAGATCTATAGACATACTGCTAGACATATCTTCAATCAGTATAAACGTATAGTTACTATGTACGAGAGGAAGACGGGGAAGATCTATAGACATACTGCTAGACATATCTTCAATCAGTATAAACGTATAGTTACTATGTACGAGAGGAAGACGGGGAAGATCTATAGACATACTGCTAGACATATCTTCAATCAGTATAAATGTATAGTTACTATGTACGGGAGGAAGATGGGAAGATCTATAGACATACTGGTAGACATATCTTCAATCAGTATAAACGTATAGTTACTATGTACGGGAGGAAGACGGGGAAGATCTATAGACATACTGCTAGACATATCTTCAATCAGTATAAACGTATAGTTACTATATACAAGAGGAAGACGGGGAAGATCTATAGACATACTGCTAGACATATCTTCAATCAGTATAAACCTATAGTTACTATGTACGGGAGGAAGATGGGGAAGATCTATAGACATACTGCTAGACATATCTTCAATCAGTATAAACGTATAGTTACTATGTACGAGAGGAAGATGGGAAGATCTATAGACATACTGCTAGACATATCTTCAATCAGTATAAACGTATAGTTACTATGTACGGGAGGAAGACTGGGAAGATCTATAGACATACTGCTAGACATATCTTCATTCAGTATAAACGTATAGTTACTATGTACGAGAGGAAGACGGGGAAGATCTATAGACATACTGCTAGGCATATCTTCAATCAGTATAAACCTATAGTTACTATGTACGTGAGGAAGATGGGAAGATCTATAGACATACTGGTAGACATATCTTCAATCAGTATAAACGTATAGTTACTATGTACGGGAGGAAGACGGGGAAGATCTATAGACATACTGCTAGACATATCTTCAATCAGTATAAACCTATAGTTACTATGTACGAGAGGAAGACGGGGAAGATCTATAGACATACTGCTAGACATATCTTCAATCAGTATAAACCTATAGTTACTATGTACGAGAGGAAGACGGGGAAGATCTATAGACATACTGCTAGACATATCTTCAATCAGTATAAACGTATAGTTACTATATACAGGAGGAAGACGGGGAAGATCTATAGACATACTGCTAGACATATCTTCAATCAGTATAAACCTATAGTTACTATGTACGGGAGGAAGACGGGGAAGATCTATAGACATACTGCTAGACATATCTTCAATAAGTATAAACGTATAGTTACTATGTACGGGAGGAAGATGGGGAAGATCTATAGACATACTGCTAGACATATCTTCAATCAGTATAAACGTATTGTTACTATGTAGGGGAGGAAGATGGGGAAGATCTATAGACATACTGGTAGACATATCTTCAATCAGTATAAACCTATAGTTACTATGTACGAGAGGAAGACGGGGAAGATCTATAGACATACTGGTAGACATATCTTCAATCAGTATAAACCTATAGTTACTATGTACGAGAGGAAGATGGGGAAGATCTATAGACATACTGCTAGACATATCTTCAATCAGTATAAACGTATAGTTACTATGTACGGGAGGAAGATGGGAAGATCTATAGACATACTGCTAGACATATCTTCAATCAGTATAAACGTATAGTTACTATGTACGGGAGGAAGACGGGGAAGATCTATAGACATACTGCTAGACAGTGGCCCCCACATAAGGCTAAAACTGGGAATGAAAAAGGAGAAGACACCAGAAAAAGTTCTTACTAACTTGGATTCAGAGTTAAAAGTTGCACTGATTATTTGAAATATAGTTACAACAAAAACTGTAATAAATAATATAAATAGGTAAAGGCTGAGGCAGAAGCTATGAATTTCTAATGGCTGTGGGTTTTTGTTATTGGGAGATTTCTATTCCCCAGGGACTATCCTGCCTCCAATATCATGGTGTATAGTTATGTTTATATTTCACGTTAATGCTGTTTCTGGTCATACTTCTGAAAGTATTTATGCAACAATGACTCTAGAAGCGAACTTATTTAATTTTAATAAATTAGGTGAGAGCTGAATTTTAACGTGACATGTGTATCTGATTTATGTCTTTTGCTTCCATACAATTTATTCCATAAACAGGAGTTTAAAAAAAAATGTCTAACAACATTTGCAGTTTCCTCTCATTTCATATTGCTGTCAGCAAGTAGATAAACTAGTTTGGCAAAATGCGTTAGATCAAATATTTAGTACTTTGCATATTTCAGCAAATTTGAAGATCAAACTTTATGATTTCGTATAGTTACTTCTGTTCTGAAAATACAGCAATTCTAAAAGATTTAAACAAATGGTCTAATCTGGTATTTGCTCCCCGTCTCTCATTAGCTGCTTTTCAATCTGATGTCAGTTTGTTTGATGTGTCACTGCGTTGGAAACATATTGAGTTATAACCGAGGAACGCGCTGGTCTGCGCTATTAAATATATATATTTCTTATACAAAGTCCTACAATGCAATCTTACAGACCAGAAATATTAAACATCAAGTGTGGTAAAAGCTACGTCACATCTGTAAAAAGCCAGTGTTTAAGGGACTCAACCTAAACATAACTTATACTGTGAATGAGAATGATTTATCCATTGTGTCAGCAGAATTTAAGTAAATACGTGAAATAAAAGAAAAAAATCTCCTGCGGCTTGATATGCAAATTAACAGCACTGTGTCTGTGGCATGGTCTGTACCCTGTATAGCACTGTGTCTGTGGCATGCTCTGTACCCTGTATAGCACTGCGTCTGTGGCATGCTCTGTACCCTGTATAGCACTGTGTCTGTGGCATGCTCTGTACCCTGTATAGCACTGTGTCTGTGGCATGCTCTGTACCCTGTATAGCACTGTGTCTGGGGCATGTTCTGTACCCTGTATAGCACTGTGTCTGTGGCATGCTCTGTACCCTGTATAGCACTGTGTCTGTGGCATGTTCTGTACCCTGTATAGCACTGTATCTGTGGCATGCTCTGTACCCTGTATAGCACTGTGTCTGACGCATGTTCTGTACCCTGTATAGCACCATGTCTGTGGCATGTTCTGTACCCTGTATAGCACTGTGTCTGTGGCATGTTCTGTACCCTGTATAGCACCATGTCTGTGGCATGTTCTGTACCCTGTATAGCTCTGTGTCCGTGGCATGTTCTGTGCCCTGTATAGCTCTGTGTCTGTGGCATGTTCTGTACCCTGTATTTATTGTACCCTGTATAGCACTGTCTGTTGCATGTTCTGTATCCTGTATAGCACTGTGTCTGTGGCATGTTCTGTACCCTGTATAGCACTGTGTCTGTTGCATGTTCTGTACCCTGTATAGCACTGTGTCTGTTGCATGTTCTGTATCCTGTATAGCACTGTGTCTGTGGCATGTTCTGTACCCTGTAATGTACCCTGTATAGCACTGTGACCGTGGCATGTTCTGTACTCTGTATAGCACTGTGTCTGTTGCATGTTCTGTATCCTGTATTGTACCCTGTATAGCACTGTGTCTGTGGGATGTTCTGTACCCTGTATAGTACTGTGTCTGTGACATGTTCTGTACCCTGTATAGTGTTTGTATTTATTGTACCCTGTATAGCACTGTGTCTGTGGCATGTTCTGTAACCTGTATAATGTTTGTATTTATTGTACCCTGTATAGCACTGTGTCTGTGGCATGTTCTGTACCCTGTATAGCACTGTGTCTGTGGCATGTTCTGTACCCTGTATAGCACTGTGTCTGTGGCATGTTCTGTACCCTGTATAGTGTTTGTATTTATAATACCCTGTATAGCACTGTGTCTGTGGCATGTTCTGTATCCTGTATTGTACCCTGTATAGCACTGTGTCTGTGGCATGTTCTGTACCCTGTATAGTGTTTGTATTTATTGTACCCTGTATAGCACTGTGTCTGTGGCATGTTCTGTACCCTGTATTGTACCCTGTATAGCACTGTCTGTGGCATGTTCTGTATCCTGTATTGTACCCTGTATAGCACTGTCTGTTGCATGTTCTGTATCCTGTATTGTACACTGTTTAGCACTGTGTCTGTGGCATGTTCTGTATCCTGTATTGTACCCTGTATAGCACTGTCTGTGGCATGTTCTGTACCCTGTATAGCACTGTGTCTGTGGCATGTTCTGTACCCTGTATAGTGTCTGTATTTATCGCACCCTGTATAGCACTGTCTCTCCCTGTTTGTTGCTGTGGTAGATGTTATTTTAGAATGGATATTAATGCACACACAGGAAGGACACTGAGGTAGAATATGACTGAGGTCATCCTCATGGGCTCCACAGATAAGTATAAGAGAAAAGGAGAAACTATTACATTGTGAAGAAGTATATTCTAATTCTTCTAATGCAGGATTTGTTGGAATTACTGTGAATACTTTCAGCACAATGCTCAATAAATTACTTTTTATTGCTGAGCTGACTGCTGGAGGAGGAGAGGTTTGAGAGAGTTAGTCCTCACGGGCCAATAACACTTCAATCTAAACTCCAGAAGTCACTTAAAGCAAGGGCACCTCCCAATCTCCATCCTTCCAGACTGGACCGAGACGCAGGATCCATCACTAAGGGCTAAAAGGACACTGTCACCTACACACTGCCGGTGCTGTGAAATGTTCCATGGTCTGTACAGTATATTGGGAAAAACTGCAGCAAATGCATAAAGAAAAGGAAAACATGTGTAAATGTGTCTACTGGCTATGACATCACCTGTGACTTTGTATGCAAATTATCAAGTGATGTCATAAGCAGAAGACATTTAAAATATATTTTCTTTTATTTCAAGCAATTCTAATACTACGGGGATGTGTATATACAGCTTCCTTGAGAACCATATGGACATTATATTTATATATTCCCTCGCTCTCTGAGCAGTGGATGCATCCGGCGGCTCCCAGAAGACTCAAAATGCGTCAGACATCTAGATCCCTCTCGGAGCGCATCCTGGTGATATGATCGCTATGAGAATGGATCACAATGATCGTATGCTGCCCGGTTAAGCAAAGTAAATTGTATCCAAGGCATGGTATCAAGGGGTTAACCTTTAAAGTGATATAATTTATTTATATTTTGCATATTCCATTGATTCAATATAGTACAATGTGTTGTGACCTCGGCATCTGACTGCCATGCTCGCGATGTGCCTGTACTCTAACTCCCATAAAGCTCTGCCATGCTCAGAGTTGTATTTCAGTTTGAGTGTGCAATTCACTTTCAGTATAGTAAATTAGCTGGATTTACACATTAAGGATAATATAATATTTTGCTGGGCTGCGTGAGCCAGTCCTGATAACAGAGCTACGTAGAGCAAAGAGGGCTGTATAAGGGACTTGATGTGAATTCTTTCATTAAAGCATTTTCTAGTTAGTTAAAACATCTACACTTGAAGTCTTAATGTTTTGTATATAAGTGATTAAATAGGTTACATAGCATGAGGCCAATTCACCAAACTATATATTATATATAAATAATAACTGCTAGCCCATAGAGCCAGATAATCTAACAATGTGAAAGTGACAGTGCTAATACTAAGAATGTGATTATCAAGCTATTTATCATTTACAAATCAAGCCGTAGGTGATGTCATAAGCTGGAGACGCCACAGACACAGGTAAAACATATAATGGCTCTTATTTTATGCATTTGCTGCAGTTTTGCTAACCTAATGTAGAGATCATTTTAATTCTCCACATTCACAGTATAAGCGATGTTTAGGTGACAGAGGCCCTTTAATATATAGCAAGCTGTAAGTGCTGTGCCCTCGGGGTGAGAAGGAATGTTATTGGCAGTGTTTGAGAGATAATTAGCTGGTGGCAGACTTGTGGAATTCATCAGAGCTGATCACATATTGTTAAACACGAAACCAAAATAAAAGAAACCATTTTATCCCAAACTACATTGCTGCAAACGGAAGCGTTTGATTCTGTCTGAACATGATTTGGTGAAGCGGTTGAAGATGTGTCATCAGTAATATCACTTTGTACCTCGTTCATTTACATAATGGAAAGATGCTATTAATGTGAATTCTGCAGACTGATTGCTCATCCTAAACTTAAACATTTAGATTCTATTAAAACATCTAATCAGAAGATTGAAAAGCTGCCGTGCTACATTCAGAGCAAACAGAGTCTGCCCAACCATTACTGCTCGTTTTAATGGATTCCTTCACCATACAGCATATTACATATTGTCACATTTACTGATGTCATCAGGACAGGTAACCCTTATTACAGTCACAAGCTGTAGACCGTGGCATCCTATTGTAATCATTCAGGTATCCTGGCTCAAATCCTATGTATTGAATGCAATGTGTGTCCATATGTGACAGTGCCTCACTACGTTCTCCTGATCACGTGTGGTGTACCCACAAGTATTCACTAGTATTCAATCTATTCATAAACGATTTTCCAAATGTCTGAAAAGCCTTAATTGTACACTGACAACACGATAATCCACACTTGCAACTACCACAGTTTAATGCTTTAAAACCAGTTCACAGAGGTAGAAAACTACATCACAGATAAACCTTTCCTAAACTAAAACAGTCTTAATACTGTTTGGAACAGCCCCTAAATGACAAATTCCTATCTACGCATATGACAAAATCATATACCACACGGACTGCGCTCAGTTCTTTCAAATATCTAGGTATGTGGCTAGACCCCAATCTATCATTTGGCCTCCACATTGAAAAACTCATTAAAACTTTATCCAGAACATTGATTAACCCATTCTGCTGCTTTGCTGTTGGTGAAGTAACAGTATTAACCCTATTATGTTTATTTGTCGCTTTTATGAGCTAAGAAGTGTTGGGAAGAAACTGATAAGTCAGATCTTGGTCTTTACAAGATGCAGTATTTAATAGTTCTTGGATCTTAAACTACCCGTTTAGGATATTAAAGATGCAAAACTCAAAAATATGCTGCCACGCCCGTTACGGTTACTAAAAATAATCCTATTTATTTGTATAATCTGTCTTGATACAGTGCAGCACCATAACCAATCTAAACAGGTGATTTACTTTATAGTACATGTAATTACTAGGCATTTAACACATTAATTACATAGACACAGCCCCACTAATTGAATCTCGCTGTTTTCACACATTTATTCGAGGAACGGTTTATTTGAATAAAAATGAGGTAATAGTTTCCCATCCCCGTGTATCGTGGAGGCATTTTATCCCTTCCGACTCCTTTGCACGCTCCCAGGCTGATTACACTGGAGCCCCATGGCAGGTCACCTCTGTCTTTTTACCCACAAACTAATTATTCCTCTTTGGACTTTATGGCCCAAGATAAAGCCATATACTCACTAATGTCGCAGTCCCACCATTCCAACAGATGTCGATGAGATCCAATAATGAGTGACAATACGGAAGTGGTGGAAGGGGTGAGGGTAACCTCTGATGGCCGAGTGCTCAAACTGAAACCCAATGTAACTCATAATCAAGGGACAACATCAAACTTGCTTATAGTGTAGAGAATAAAAAATGCTGCACAATTATCTATACATTGTGTTAGCAGCATTGTAGCAAATGCATAAAATAATATGAAAACTTGTTTTAAATGTGTCCGCAGTGACTCAATAAGCAAAACGGCAAATAACTATGGAAACGGTGTAATTATCATATGAAGCCAGATAGTGATGTCATTAACAGGAGACAAATATTTCTCTAATTTTATGCATTTACTGCAATTCTGCGGACACAAGGTATAGATCATTTTACATTATATTTTATTCTCTACATTCGCAGTATAGACAATGTATAGGTTGAGTGTCTTCTTATAAAGTCGTTACAGACTCCCACGGGGTATTGACACGTGTGTACTATGACACAATGCTGGATTAACTATGCACGTGTGTATTATTTACTGCCGAGGTCAAGGAAAACACTCTAAACATCACCTAATTTTCACCTATATTCTTGGTGTGCTGTGAAGAACAAATAGCTTTCACTGTATATTAGTCATGTGTTATTAACGTGTTCATTAATATGTAATGTTAGAACTAGCGTGTCAATCTGCAATACGAGCCCCTACATGTATGTAAAGACCTGTTGGGTGATTTGCTGTCTTATCTGTTGTTTTTATGGGAAGCAATAGCTAATGTTAGATCATTTGAAAGATCTTATACATTAATTCAGACACTGTAAGGTCTTTTCATTTCTTAGTATTTCAAGGAAGGAATATAGATCTTCTATCCATTATGAAATAAAAACAAGTCCCTTGCAAGTTTACACAAGCTCACTATAAATAGGATATAGGTTCAGCCATATTAATACAATAGATCCAAAGCATTCTGCGCTCCCTCTTTTGCTTACATTAAAGAGGATCAGTACTGGTGATCTGTGTCCTCTAACACTGAGCAGTAACCGCTTCATTCCGCTGCTGATGTCCGTGATTGTTGAGACAGGAGTGTGAGGTCATTGGTGTCATAACTAACATCTTACATGTGTGTGGTGGACCCATCCCCACAAATCTTGATAGGATTTTTTTTTCAAAGAGCTTGAAATTTAGTGGTGAGACCTTCAATCTACAGGAGAAAGACTGACAACATCTTTCAAGATAAAGGACAACGGTCAGCAAGATATAAGATGGGCTTATCTGAAAGTCTGCTTATCAGTTTAAATAGAAATGCTTTAAATAAAGACCCTTCCTGAGCCCTCTCTGCTTGTATAGCTCTATAAGGAATCAGGCATCTTCTAAACAAAATGTCCGCCTCGTTACAGCTCAGACGGCTGAGTAACGTACTTTATTCATATTGTTTAGTTCACCATTTCTATTTAAAATGCCGCACTTGATGCTTTCAATTAAACACCAACTTATTTTCTATTTGTCTCCAATTGTCCTTCAAGTATTGTAAAAGGAAGTAAAATGCCTGACACAGACCAATGAATATTTATTTTGAAGTGTCAGCTTTGTTACACGTTTGTTTGTCAGACTGGGCTGATGCTTTAATTGTTTTATTGAACTTTGAATAATTACCCTAATTTGATCCACTGATTTTCTTTATTATTATTATAATTATAATCGTTTTTACATTTTATTTCCACTTTCAGACATATAATGTAAGTTACTTGCTTATGTTATTCTTTATATCATTTTCTGACTGTTGTGAACCCTGTGCAAAAAAATAATAATATTAATTTAGAAGAAAGTTAAGTGACAAATTCTACTGGACAAAGCAGCAGTTTAGTCATTAAACATTTGGAGATGAAATGAAACGGTTTCATCTTCCAGGTCTCCGTATATGTATAAAACCTTCCCCACAGGAGGATTGGGAAAGAGAGAATAATTGACAATGAGATATGAGATATAATAACGGAGGGATTGCAATCGGGGGTAAAAGAGGAGTAGAGAGAGTAGCACACACATACTAACGTGAAGGATATCTGCCTTAAATTCAAGATGTACTTAAAGATCCCATAGAGATCGTTCTTTCCCATCGCTGTACTATTTTAAAACAAAATTGGATTAGAGATGGATTCACTGAGAAATCTCAGATCGAAATCTCCCGTGTTATTTATTGGCCTGAATGCATCGAGCGCTGACTGATTATATTCACTTTTATTTGTTATAAATTATATTACAAATATTTATTTTGTTGAAAAATCTATACTCTGTTTTAGGCTTACCACTCACAACAGGACAGGTTCTACATCAGACATCAGGCTGGGAGAAAAATGCTATAAATTTGGGGAGGGTGGATGGGAGGGCAAGGGACTTGTCAGGGTTATAAAGGGGTAGCTCATCCTCCAATGTCCAATGATTTTTTTTTTTTTTAAATTAGAAAATGAAAAAGTGTAACATATGCATTGGTGTTGGTAAAGTAACAGGGTGATCTCTCCAAGCTCCGCCTTATTAAAGGTCACAGAGTCTGGTGGTCCCGGTGGAATTATGTTCAGTGTAGAGTAAGTGCATTTAATATAGGTGGGAGTGTCATTTTGAGATCATCCACCAAACGCAACCTGCCTTTAATTTTGTACGAGAGATCCTAACGGAGATTGTAGTATTTGGTAATTGTGTCCAATTGAGTGTCGGCCGTCACTGTTATCAAAGTAACAGACTACCAGGCAGACACCAATCCGAGTGGCAAGCTATATAAAGATTACTGATAGACTGTGATATGCAGCAATTCACAAAAAGGATGATTATGTTCATCACAGAAAAAAGCAAAGAGCAGGGTAATATTTTAATTTGTCGACATTTAAATGACATGTAGGGCAGTACACAAACAGTTACGCCAGTTTAGTTATAAGAAACTAATGGTCTTCAGGTCTTGGATCAGAGCAGGAAGGAGAATTAAATTGTACATGTTTCACTTATCAAGTTTGGTGGGATAACGATCTAATGCAAAGCTTTGTAGCCCAAATCTTCAGGGACCACTAACTGGCCCTATTTTAGGATGCTCCCAGCTGAGCACAGCAGGGTTAATTAGTGATTAAGTCAGTTTTAGATTATTTTACTCTGTACTTGTAGGAATATCCTTGAAAACTGAACTCTTTGTTTTCCCCCCAGAGAACTGGAGTTAAGAGACTGGTATAATAGCCGATCACTTTCATTACCTTTTGCATTTTAAAATGTATCTTCATAACAGCTTTTTGCAATCCTCTGAGAGGAGCTACCTTTACTGGCTTCTATATTACTCCAATATGTGGAAGATGGCATCAGGACATAGCTTTGTCTCCAACGTTCAAACCACCTACAATATATTTTTATTCGTTTTAAAATAAAACTCTTCATGATGGAAAAAGTAGGAAAAGGAAATCTTATTTTTCTATCATTTAAATCTATGAACATTTATTAAACTGATGTATATTTTCTTCTTTTATTCCATAGCTCCCTATACATAAACTTGCTGATGGTAGAATTGGCTCACACTGACACAAGCACAGTTTGCTATCACCATCCTCTCGCACGTTACACATGCACCGTTTGCTATCCCGTATTCTCTCTCTTGTACGTTTCACAAGCACCGTTTGCTATCCCGTATTCTCTCTCTTGTACGTTTCAAAAGCACCGTTTGCAATCCCCAATCCTCTCTTGCACATTACACAAGCACCGTTTGCTATCGCTAATCTTCTCTTGCACGTTTCACAAGCACCGTTTGCGATCCCCAATCCTCTCTTGCACATTACACAGGCGCAGTTTGCTTTCCCCAATCCTCTCTTGCACATTACACAGGCGCAGTTTGCTATCCCCAATTCTCTCTTGCACGTTACACAAGCATCGCCTGCCATCCCCAATCCTCTCTTTCGCAAGTTACACGTATACCATTTGCCATCCCCAATCCCCTTTTGCACATTACACAAGCACAAGTTTCTATCCCTAATCCTCTCTCGCACGTTACACAAACACAGGTTGCTTTCCTCAATCCTCTCTCGCACGTTACACAAGCACAGGTTGCTTTCCCCAATCCTCTTTCGCACGTTACACAAGCACAGGTTGCTTTCCCCAATCCTTTCTCGCATGTTACACAAGCACAGATTGCTTTCCCCAATCCTCTTTCGCACGTTACACAAGCACAGGTTGCTTTCCCCAATCCTCTCTCGCACGTTACACAAGCACAGGTTGCTTTCCCCAATCCTCTCTTGCACGTTACACAAGCACAGGTTGCTTTCCCCAATCCTCTCTTGCACGTTACACAAGCACAGGTTGCTTTCCCCAATCCTTTCTCGCATGTTACACAAGCACAGGTTGCTTTCCCCAATCCTCTTTCGCACGTTACACAAGCACAGGTTGCTTTCCCCAATACTTTCTCGCATGTTACACAAGCACAGGTTGCTTTCCCCAATCCTCTCTTGCACGTTACACAAGCACAGGTTGCTTTCCCCAATCCTCTCTTGCACGTTACACAAGCACAGGTTTCTATCCCTAATCCTCTCTCGCATGTTACACAAGCACAGGTTGCTTTCCCCAATCATCTCTTGCACGTTACACAAGCACAGGTTGCTTTCCCCAATCCTTTCTCGCATGTTACACAAGCACAGGTTGCTTTGCCCAATCCTCTTTCGCACGTTACACAAGCACAGGTTGCTTTCCCCAATACTTTCTCGCATGTTACACAAGCACAGGTTGCTTTTCCCAATCCTCTCTTGCACGTTACACAAGCACAGGTTGCTTTCCCCAATCCTCTCTTGCACGTTACACAAGCACAGGTTTCTATCCCTAATCCTCTTTCGCACGTTACACAAGCACAGGTTGCTTTCCCCAATACTTTCTCGCATGTTACACAAGCACAGGTTGCTTTCCCCAATCCTCTCTTGCACGTTACACAAGCACAGGTTGCTTTCCCCATCCTCTCTTGCACGTTACACAAGCACAGGTTTCTATCCCTAATCCTCTCTCGCACGTTACACAAGCACAGGTTGCTTTCCCCAATCATCTCTTGCACGTTACACAAGCACAGGTTGCTTTCCCCAATCCTTTCTCGCATGTTACACAAGCACAGGTTGCTTTCCCCAATCCTCTTTCGCACGTTACACAAGCACAGGTTGCTTTCCCCAATACTTTCTCGCATGTTACACAAGCACAGGTTGCTTTCCCCAATCCTCTCTTGCACGTTACACAAGCACAGGTTGCTTTCCCCAATCCTCTCTTGCACGTTACACAAGCACAGGTTTCTATCCCCAATCCTTTCTCGCATGTTACACAAGCACAGGTTGCTTTCCCCAATCCTCTCTTGCACGTTACACAAGCACAGGTTGCTTTCCCCAATCCTCTCTTGCACGTTACACAAGCACAGGTTTCTATCCCTAATCCTCTCTCGCACGTTACACAAGCACAGGTTGCTTTCCCCAATCCTCTCTTGCACGTTACACAAGCACAGGTTGCTTTCCCCAATCCTCTCTTGCACGTTACACAAGCACAGGTTGCTTTCCCCAATCATCTCTTGCACGTTACACAAGCACAGGTTGCTTTCCCCAATCCTCTCTTGCACGTTACACAAGCACAGGTTGCTTTCCCCAATCCTCTCTTGCACGTTACACAAGCACAGGTTGCTTTCCCCAATCCTCTCTCGCACGTTACACAAGCACAGGTTGCTTTCCCCAATCCTCTCTTGCACGTTACACAAGCACAGGTTGCTTTCCCCAATCATCTCTTGCACGTTACACAAGCACAGGTTTCTATCCCTAATCCTCTCTCGCACGTTACACAAGCACAGGTTGCTTTCCCCAATCCTCTCTCGCACGTTACACAAGCACAGGTTGCTTTCCCCAATCCTCTCTTGCACGTTACACAAGCACAGGTTGCTTTCCCCAATCCTCTCTCGCACGTTACACAAGCACAGGTTTCTATCCCTAATCCTCTCTCGCACGTTACACAAGCACAGGTTGCTTTCCCCAATCCTCTCTCGCACGTCACACAAACACAGGTTTCTATCCCTAATCCTCTCTCGCACGTTACACAAGCACAGGTTGCTTTCCCCAATCCTCTCTTGCACGTTACACAAGCACAGGTTGCTTTCCCCAATCCTCTCTTGCACGTTACACAAGCACAGGTTGCTTTCCCCAATCCTCTCTCGCACGTTACACAAGCACAGGTTTCTATCCCTAATCCTCTCTCGCACGTTACACAAGCACAGGTTGCTTTCCCCAATCCTCTCTCGCACGTTACACAAGCACAGGTTTCTATCACTAATCCTCTCTCGCACGTTACACAAGCACAGGTTGTTTTCCCCAATCCTCTCTTGCACGTTACACAAGCACAGGTTGCTTTCCCCAATCCTCTCTTGCACGTTACACAAGCACAGGTTGCTTTCCCCAATCCTCTCTCGCACGTTACACAAGCACAGGTTTCTATCACTAATCCTCTCTCGCACGTTACACAAGCACAGGTTGCTTTCCCCAATCCTCTCTCGCACGTTACACAAGCACAGGTTGCTTTCCCCAATCCTCTCTTGCACGTTACACAAGCACAGGTTTCTATCACTAATCCTCTCTCGCACGTTACACAAGCACAGGTTTCTATCCCTAATCCTCTCTCGCACGTTACACAAGCACAGGTTGCTTTCCCCAATCCTCTCTCGCACGTCACACAAGCACAGGTTTCTATCCCTAATCCTCTCTCGCACGTTACACAAGCACAGGTTGCTTTCCCCAATCCTCTCTTGCACGTTACACAAGCACAGGTTGCTTTCCCCAATCCTCTCTCGCACGTTACACAAGCACGCTTTGCATTCCCCAATTTCCTTTTGCTACTTTCCCATCAGCGAATCCTATGTATCTGAATAATCTGAGTCTAATGAATGATATATATTTTTATAGGTGGCAAGAAAGCTTTGCAGAGAGGATCTAAATCCATTTCTGAATTCATTTAGCAGCTTCAGCTGTGTGCAATTAAAACATCAGCACTAAATGTTACTGAATTAAAAAATGAGACACTTAAAAAATAATTGTGCTGCGTCGGGGCCATGCTTGAGATATTTCCTACGTTCACTTAAATAGCAGGAAGAGATACTGCTACTGGCGGCCTGTTGCTGATTAACACAAATTGCACTGGATGTCAGCATATTTAGATAGACATCTTTAGAGGGAAGTACACAGGAATAGACATTTTAGGGCCTTGAAGAGGGTGTGTGAATATTCATCACCTGCTATGTCCTTCTATACTGATCACACTAGGGACACTGTCACATCGCAGTTACAGTAATGCTTCAGTGCTTGGAAAGGAGATAGGAACTGCTCCAGTCACTAGATAATCTCCAAACTGCTAAAACAAAAAGACGGAAACCTCAGGTGTCTTGTGACTCACCAGCAGCCTTATTCTCAACACAAAATGAACCCAAAACTGACATTGGGAGGAAAATGCACGAGGCCTTCCACGGTGCCGGCAGGATGGCTGGATTGTAAAGCTAAGACTCCTATCATTACATGAGGGCTCCTTCATAGTGAATTCATTACTAACATTTAATCTATCAAAAGAACAACCCTGCTTGTACTGGCAGAAAATAAAATACTTGGAATGACAGATTGCAAAGGGGACATTAATAATAAAAACACACGTGAGACTATGTCCTGAATTGTGGTAGAAACAAATGTCAGTGTACAGGCGTCAGGAGAAGGTCTCGCAGGATTCAGGGAGGGTATTGAGGACATGGCATGCTGTCTGATGGAGTGAAAATAACCAAATACAAGGGGGCTGCATAGCACTCAGCTGATAATAGGCCCCTTTCTTAAAAAGTTTATTAAAAAAGGTAAATATACTTGCTAAATAGGCAACAGTTGCCCCAATCTGGTCTCATTTACCCCTGTAACTGTAAAACACCTAAATGACCTGTGTGAGCTAGTACAGCTAGTATCAGGGGGCAGACATGTTTTGAATCTTGGGTTGCATGAAAAAAGATCTGACTCAAAAATCTAACTCATTGAGTCCTCTCTGCTCTGTATAGCTCTATCACAGGAAGACATGTTGTGTAGAATCGTTGCTCTGTATAGCTCGATCAGAGGGAGGACATGTTGTTTAGAATCTTTGCTCTGTATAGCTCTATCAGGGGGCGGACATGTTGTTTAGAATCTTTGCTCTGTATAGCTCTATCAGGGGGCGGACATGTTGTTTACAATCTTTGCTCTGTATAGTTCTATCAGGGGCGGACATGTTGTTTACAATCTATGCTCTGTTTTGCTCTATCAGAGGGAGGACATGTTGTTTACAATATTTTGCTCTGTATAGCTCTATCAGAGGGAGGACATGTTGTGTAGAATCGTTGCTCTGTATAGCTCTATCAGAGGGAGGAAATGTTGTTTACAATCTTTGCTCTGTATAGCTCTATCAGGGGCGGACATGTTGTTTACAATCTATGCTCTGTTTTGCTCTATCAGAGGGAGGACATATTGTTTACAATATTTTGCTCTGTATAGCTCTATCAGAGGGAGGACATGTTGTGTAGAATCGTTGCTCTGTATAGCTCTATCAGAGGGAGGAAATGTTGTTTACAATCTTTGCTCTGTATAGATCTATCAGGGGACGGACATGTTGTTTAGAATCTTTGCTCTGTACAGCTCTATCAGAGGGAGGACATGTTGTTTACAATCTTTGCGCTGTATAGCTCTATCAGAGGGAGGACATGTTGTTTACAATCTTTGCTCTGTATAGCTCTATCAGAGGGAGGACATATTTAGAACTTGGTTCAGATATTTCTTCACCCAACCCAAGATTCTAAACAACATGTCCACCCCCTGATAGTGTGTATTCTTTCGTTAAAGTATTTCTATTTATTTAAAACATCTCCAATTGAAGTCTTGAAGTTTCAATTCCAAGTTAATGTTAATAACTGCTAGCCCATAGAACCTGATAATCTAACAATGTGCAGAACCTACAGTGAATGTCCCCTCTGGATCCTCCGGTTTTTGTAAAAACAAAGAATGAAATTCACCTCCTTCCAAGCCAGTAAGATCAATGAATGTGTTGTTTAAGTCCCAATAAAATGTAAGATTTAACCAAAGTCGAGTCCCCACTTATGTGAAGGAAAACTGGAAAAATAAAATAAATGCACAATGGAATTAAAAATGAAAATGGAATTTTAATTATTTTACAGGTACAAATGAATAGAAATACAATAAAAAAAATAGCAACTTAAAAACAAAAGTGCAAAAAACAAAAAGGTTACATATAATAATGATGAAACAAGCTTACATAATATATCAAAATTAAAATAAAATGGAATTAAATGAAACAAAAATGAAATGGTTACCAAGGTAATGCAGGTCAGGGTATCAAGGATGAAGGATCACACAATATTAAAAAGAAATCCAAAAGGGCATCAGCAACATGAAGTCTGCAAAACAGATGGAGGAGGAGTGAGTTATCCACACACCATGACAAATAAAAAGGATGGAAATGCAGTCAAATAAAACATATTAACATAAAATCCACCAACGGTGGGAAACACAAAATGCATGTAGGTGAAATTAAATTCCAATTATATTAATAAAAGAAAGGTGCATAACACAGATTGTAAAACAAGCAACATATGTTGTGTGTCTGAAGATTTGTTTCTTTTATTTGATGTTGTTAGTAAAACACAATTATATAACGTTATACTCAATCAAAATAAAGAAAAACACAAACTTGCATAATTTACTGCAATACATATTACATTCCTATATTAGACTATATTCTCTTACCTGGTTTTGATTTCCTCATAGGCTAACAGAGAAATGTACATGTATTTGGATTAAGTCAGATGTTCAGGTATTTAACAATGAATTAAGGAGTTCTGTTTAGATGAAAGATTGCATCAAGTTTGGGCAGTTTAAACAGAAAAGCTTTAGCAAAAAAATATGAATAAAGTACCTTAGAGCCCTCTTTGCTCTGTATAGCTCTATCAGGGGGCAGACATGTTGTTTAGAATCTTTGCTCTGTATAGCTCTATCAGGGGGCAGACATATTGTTAGAATCTTTGCTCTGTATAGCTCTAGAGGGGGCGAACATGTTGTTTAGAATCTTTGCTCTGTATAGCTCTATCAGGGGGCGGACATGTTGTTTAGAATCTTTGCTCTGTATAGCCCTATAGGGGGCGGACATGTTTAGAATCTTTGTTCTGTATAGCTCTATCAGGGGGCGGACATGTTGTTTAGAATCTTTGCTCTGTATAGCTCTATCAGGGGGCAGACATATTGTTAGAATATTTGCTCTGTATAGCTCTATCAGGGGGCAGACATGTTGTTTAGAATCTTTGCTCTGTATAGCTCTATCAGGGGACAGACATGTTGTTTAGAATCTTTGTTCTGTATAGCTCTATCAGGGGGCGGACATGTTTAGAATCTTTGTTCTGTATAGCTCTATCAGGGGGCGGACATGTTGTTTAGAATCTTTGCTCTGTATAGCTCTATCAGGGGATGGACATGTTGTTTAGAATCTTTGTTCTGTATAGCTCTATCAGGGGGCGGACATATTGTTTAGAATCTTTGCTCTGTATAGCTCTATCAGGGGATGGACATGTTGTTTAGAATCTTTGCTCTGTATAGCTCTATCAGGGGGCGGACATGTTGTTTAGAATCTTTGCTCTGTATAGCTCTCTCAGGGGCAGACGTGTTGTTTAGAATCTTTAAACACTACTTGCACAACTCTCACCACTCTAAGCCAGCAGGAGGAGAAGGAGTTAAAAGGCTCTAGCCCCTGCCTGTATCTGTAAAAATCGACTTGTTCATTGTATCAGTGCAGCAGATATAAAGCAACACAAGAAACATGCAACTGACGTCTTCCAGAATCGGCCCATAATAAATCAGCGATTAGCCCAGCAGCAAAATCACTAAGCAGCTGAACTTGTAAGTGCAGTGGAATAATCGGGGCACATGTTAAGCTAAACTACAGTAAGCAGCGAACTGATCCCTCTGGTTAACATGCAGGGGACTAGTTTACTCAAATTACACTGGTGATTGTGACCCAATAAGGCAATGGAGCAAAAGAACATGAAATAACCTAACTGGCAAGCTCTGCAAAACAAACGGGCTCTGCAAAACAAACGGGCTCTGCAAAACATACGGGCTCTGCAAAACATACGGGCTCTGCAAAACATACGGGCTCTGCAAAACATACGGGCTCTGCAAAACAAACCGGGCTCTGCAAGCTCTGCAAAACAAACCGACTCTGCAAAACAAACCGACTCTGCAAAACAAACCGACTCTGCAAAACAAACCGACTCTGCAAAACAAACCGACTCTGCAAAACAAACCGACTCTGCAAAACAAACCGACTCTGCAAAACAAACCGACTCTGCAAAACAAACCGACTCTGCAAAACAAACCGACTCTGCAAAACAAACCGACTCTGCAAAACAAACCGACTCTGCAAAACAAACCGACTCTGCAAAACAAACCGACTCTGCAAAACAAACCGACTCTGCAAAACAAACCGACTCTGCAAAACAAACTGACTCTGCAAAACTAACGGCTCTGCAAAACAAATCGGGCTCTGCAAAACAAACGGGCTCTGCAAAAAAAAAAACAGGGCTCTGAAAAAAAAAAAACAGGGCTCTCTGCAAAACAAACCGGGCTCTGCAAAACAAACCGGGCTCTGCAAAACAAACCGGGCTCTGCAACACAAACTGACTCTGCAAAACAAACGGGCTCTGCAAAACAAACGGGCTCTGCAAAACAAACGGGCTCTGCAAAACAAACGGGCTCTGCAAAACAAACGGGCTCTGCAAAACAAACGGGCTCTGCAAAACAAACGGGCTCTGCAAAACAAACGGGCTCTGCAAAACAAACGGGCTCTGCAAAAAAAAAAACAGGGCTCTGCAAAAAAAAAAAACAGGGCTCTGCAAAACAAAAAACAGGGCTCTGCAAAAAAAAAACAGGGCTCTCTGCAAAACAAGCCGGGCTCTGTGCCATATGGACACCTGATTTATTCACAGTTTACCCTTCATTCCAGGAATGCTCAACACAACAGCCAATATAGAACAGAGAAAGCATAACAGAAGCTGCTGTGCTCACAACGTATTTATAAAAACATCACAGCTTCACCAAGATCCTGTTACACCAAATAACTGTCTGCACACTGAATGCATTGTATTTGTTCTGGACTGTGGGATTTACTAACACATATAATTAGATAAACAGGTCGACCCAATAAAATATAAATGTCCAGGTTTATTAGAAGCTCTATACAAACCGAGCGCGGAAAAATGATTTTAAAAAGGTTTCCGCACTTTAATAAAGTGCCGGGCTCTGATCTCTAACATGAGGCCTACATTTCCCATCCTAGCGGTCAGCTAAGAGGATAACAGGGGAGTATGGGAGACAGCTGGAAACCTCTGCTCTGACACTGTATACTAAGTACTAAATACCTAGGAGTATTCGAAATATAGCATATGTGATCATCACAAAGCTTTACATTTGAAAGGACATGGCACCATTAAGTTTTGGCACAGCCGGACGATGATTATACGGTAGGCTTCATATAAATGCTTGATTACAAAAATAACTTTTAATTTGCATTAGTTTTAAAGAGATGTCTACGAGTCTAAGAGGGTTCCATCAGAGAGGTATAGCCGATTAACCAATATTGTTACAGCGGTGTAGTCAGGTTTAAATCCCTTTCTTTCAGGGTGACAATGGACCAATACATTGCAACCTATGCTATTCGATCATCGCACTCAGTTACCTTACAACCAAAAGACTGGTTAATCCAGTAAATCCTTTCAGCAAATTCAGTGTGGGAAAGAAATATTTTATCGAGGACTCATAACAAATTCAGACATAGTTCACTCAGTTCTACATTGAACCAAGAGCGAGTCAACCAGCATTACAGACATGACCTTCGATTCTTATGGTCTTATCTACTCCCATTAGCATCCTAATCTCTCAATGCAGAATAGGTAAGATTATTACCCTTGCAATGTGCCCTTCACAGCAAAGACTAACGCACGGTACTGACTACAGCGGAAAAGTCACAAAGGTCCTTGGAAACGTTTTCAGGAATTGTGGGTAAAACGTCGGTGTTAGAAATCGATAACGAGCCCCACGTATTAAGAGTCCAACACTTATCTACAGAAAGGACAATAGTCATTACACGAATCAACGCATAGATTTCCAGAACATCTCAATGCAAAGCAAGCAGCCAGCACTATGCTACCTATACATTAGGACGGACAGGGCAAGACTGCGGGGAAATGCTTTCAAACGATGCCAATAATAAAGGAAATGAGAAATCTGCCATAATCTCTCCCCACGTCTCGAGTAATTCATGTAACAAACCTGCGCATGGACGTGAAGATGTAGAAGATAATGTGCGAGAATCAGGTACCAATTTACCAGATTGCATATCAAATCACGCAAAATGTATTTCCTACAATCACATCCGTCTTCCAAAAAGAGAGAGAGAGACAGAGAGAGAGAGAGAGAGAGAGAGAGAGAGAGACAGAGAGAGAGACAGAGAGAGAGACACAGAGAGAGAGAGAGAGAGAGAGAGAGACAGAGAGAGAGACACAGAGAGAGAGAGAGAGAGAGAGAGAGAGAAAGAGAGAGACAGAGAGAGAGAGAGAGAGAAACAGACAGACAGACAGAGAGAGAGATTAGTCCCTGGCCTTATCTTATATCTAGGATAGCCTTATACCTATCCCATGCATGCTTAAACTCCTTCACTGTATTAACCACTACCACTTCTACTGGAAGACTATTCCATACATGCACTACCCTCTCAGTAATGTAATACTTTCATTAGTCCCTGGCCTTATCTTATATCTAGGATAGCCTTATACCTATCCCACACATGCTTAAACTCCTTCACTGTATTAACCTCTACCACTTCTACTGGAAGACTATTCCATACATCCACTACCCTCTCAGTAAAGTAATACTATCATTAGTCCCTGGCCTTATCTTATATCTAGGATAGCCTTATACCTATCCCACGCATGCTTAAACTCCTTCACTGTATTAACCTCTACCACTTCTACTGGAAGACTATTCCATGCATCCACTACCCTCTCAGTAATGTATTACTTTCATTAGTCCCTGGCCTTATCTTATATCTAGGATAGCCTTATACCTATCCCATGCATGCTTAAACTCCTTCACTGTATTAACCTCTACCACTTCTACTGGAAGACTATTCCATACATCCACTACCCTCTCAGTAAAGTAATCCTTTCATTATTCCCTGACCTTATCTTATATCTAGGATAGCCTTATACCTATCCCATGCATGCTTAAACTCCTTCACTGTATTAACCTCTACCACTTCTACTGGAAGACTATTCCATACATCCACTACCCTCTCAGTAATGTAATACGTTCATTAGTCCCTGGCCTTATCTTATATCTAGGATAGCCTTATACCTATCCCATGCATGCTTAAACTCCTTCACTGTATTAACCTCTACCACTTCTACTGGAAGACTATTCCATACATCCACTACCCTCTCAGTAAAGTAATACTTTCATTAGTCCCTGGCCTTATCTTATATCTAGGATAGCCTTATACCTATCCCATGCATGCTTAAACTCCTTCACTGTATTAACCTCTACCACTTCTACTGGAAGACTATTCCATACATCCATTACCCTCTCAGTAATGTAATACTTTCATTAGTCCCTGGCCTTATCTTATATCTAGGATAGCCTCATACCTATCCCATGCATGCTTAAACTCCTTCACTGTATTAACCTCTACCACTTCTACTGGAAGACTATTCCATACATCCACTACCCTCTCAGTAAAGTAATACTTCCTGATATTACATTTAAATGTTTCCCCTCTAATTGAAGAAAGAAGGACGATTGAGAAAGACAGGGTGATTAGGATAGGTTACTGGATATCAATACCAGCACTATCCAGTCTTATAATCACACATTGTGATGTTACAGTGCTGGGTTTAAGATCATGTCATCGGCTTTATTAATAGAGCAGCTTTGAGACCCTTGGTTTAGACCCCAATGACTTCCTATGAGTAACATAGTGCTCTGTAGATGGGGTTATGTATCACAGCTCTGAGTTTGGCAGGGGTTTTATTATTGACTCCAGGAGATTTTAGCGAATGCCTATTTTTGGCAATTGACTCTGGGATTATTTCATCTTGAACTCACTCATCTTTTACATAACAAACCACTTTATGATCCCAAAGCTACATACAGGATGTGTTTCTGTGCTCTCTAGTTAGGCTTTATTAAGACTCTGTATAACTAACAGAAAAAAAAATCAACACAGATCTGAATGCACTGGTAGACAAATCTAAATGAAAATCATTTAATTACAGCTCCCTCTAACTGCTTACATTTGGTACTTCATAGGCATATTTATTTTTATTTCTTAATCAACTTGATTTTTAGACGAACCTTATAACACTGAAATCTAATGATAAAAACGGACACAATATCACAAGGCTGGAGTCATAGGTTTTATGTATAAAGAGCCACAAGAATACATAAATAAATACAGATAGCAAAGGAATAATAATAATGAGAATATAACTTCCTATGTATTGTACTTCGTAACTCCGTGTTTACAGGACTATAAATTATTTCCACTTTTTAAAAGACCTAAAGAACATAAATTAAACTGCCTGATTGTTATAAAATAGTCAGATGAAATGGTATATATTAAAGCAGCAGTTTGTTTATGGTCTTTGCAATTCACAAACAGTAAATTACCAATATCAGCAGAGAACAATACACATCATGCTACCCTCTGTGCCAGCTACCATCTGCACCAGGCCAACTTCTCTCCACCCTACCCTCCATGCCAGCTACCATCTGCACCATGCCAACTTCTCTCCACCCTACCCTCCATGCCAGCTACCATCTGCACCATGCCAACTTCTCTCCACCCTACCCTCTGTGCCAGCTACCATCTGCACCATGCCAACTTCTCTCCACCCTACCCTCTGTGCCAGCTACCATCTAACCTCCACATTATGTCTGCCAGCTACCATCTACACCTCACCAACTACCCTCCACGCTATGTGTGCCAGATACCATCTGCACCACGCTAACTACCCTCCACACTACTATGTGTGCCAGATACCATCTGCTCCATGCTAACTACCCTCCACACTACTATGTGTGCCAGATACCATCTGCACCAGGCCAACTTCTCTCCACCCTACCCTCCATGCCAGCTACCATCTGCACCATGCCAACTTCTCTCCACCCTACCCTCCATGCCAGCTACCATCTGCACCATGCCAACTTCTCTCCACCCTACCCTCCATGCCAGCAACCATCTGCACCAGGCCAACTTCTCTCCACCCTACCCTCCATGCCAGCAACCATCTGCACCATGCCAACTTCTCTCCACCCTACCCTCCATGCCAGCAACCATCGGCACCAGGCCAACTTCTCTCCACCCTACCCTCCATGCCAGCTACCATCTGCACCATGCCAACTTCTCTCCACCCTACCCTCTGTGCCAGCTACCATCTGCACCATGCCAACTTCTCTCCACCCTACCCTCTGTGCCAGCTACCATCTGCACCATGCCAACTTCTCTCCACCCTACCCTCTGTGCCAGCTACCATCTAACCTCCACATTATGTCTGCCAGCTACCATCTACACCTCACCAACTACCCTCCACGCTATGTGTGCCAGATACCATCTGCACCACGCTAACTACCCTCCACACTACTATGTGTGCCAGATACCATCTGCACCATGCTAACTACCCTCCACGCTACTATGTGTGCCAGATACCATCTGCACCATGCTAACTACCCTCCACACTACTATGTGTGCCAGATACCATCTGCTCCATGCTAACTACCCTCCACACTACTATGTGTGCCAGATACCATCTGCACCATGCTAACTACCCTCCACACTACTATGTGTGCCAGATACCATCTGCACCATGCTAACTACCCTCCACACTGCTATGTGTGCCAGATACTATCTGCACCATGCTAACTACCCTCCACACTACTATGTGTGCCAGATACCATCTGCACCACGCTAACTACCCTCCACACTACTATGTGTGCCAGATACCATCTGCACCACGCTAACTACCCTCCACACTACTATGTGTGCCAGATACCATCTGCACCCTGCTAACTACCCTCCACACTACTATGTGTGCCAGATACCATCTGCACCATGCTAACTACCCTCCACACTACTATGTGTGCCAGATACCATCTGCACCACGCTAACTACCCTCCACACTACTATGTGTGCCAGATACCATCTGCACCACGCTAACTACCCTCCACGCTACTATGTGTGCCAGATACCATCTGCACCATGCTAACTACCCTCCACGCTACTATGTGTGCCAGATACCATCTGCACCACGCTAACTACCCTCCACACTACTATGTGTGCCAGATACCATCTGCACCAAGCTAACTACCCTCCACACTACTATGTGTGCCAGATACCATCTGCACCATGCTAACTACCCTCCACACTACTATGTGTGCCAGATACCATCTGCACCACGCTAACTACCCTCCATGCTACTATGTGTGCCAGATACCATCTGCACCACGCTAACTACCCTCCACACTACTATGTGTGCCAGATACCATCTGCACCATGCTAACTACCCTCCACACTACTATGTGTGCCAGATACCATCTGCACCATGCTAACTACCCTCCATGCTACTATGTGTGCCAGATACCATCTGCACCACGCTAACTACCCTCCACACTACTATGTGTGCCAGATACCATCTGCACCATGCTAACTACCCTCCATGCTACGTGTGCCAGATACCATCTGCACCATGCTAACTACCCTCCATGCTACTATGTGTGCCAGATACCATCTGCACCATGCTAACTACCCTCCATGCTACTATGTGTGCCAGATACCATCTGCACCACGCTAACTACCCTCCACACTACTATGTGTGCCAGATACCATCTGCACCATGCTAACTACCCTCCATGCTACTATGTGTGCCAGATACCATCTGCACCATGCTAACTACCCTCCATGCTACTATGTGTGCCAGATACCATCTGCACCACGCTAACTACCCTCCACACTACTATGTGTGCCAGATACCATCTGCACCATGCTAACTACCCTCCACACTATGTGTGCCAGATACCATCTGCACCATGCTAACTACCCTCCACACTACTATGTGTGCCAGATACCATCTGCACCATGCTAACTACCCTCCACGCTATGTGTGCCAGATACCATCTGCACCATGCTAACTACCCTCCATGCTACTATGTGTGCCAGATACCATCTGCACCATGCTAACTACCCTCCATGCTACTATGTGTGCCAGATACCATCTGCACCATGCTAACTACCCTCCACGCTACTATGTGTGCCAGATACCATCTGCACCATGCTAACTACCCTCCACACTACTATGTGTGCCAGATACCATCTGCACCATGCTAACTACCCTCCACACTACTATGTGTGCCAGATACCATCTGCACCACGCTAACTACCCTCCACGCTACTATGTGTGCCAGATACCATCTGCACCATGCTAACTACCCTCCACACTACTATGTGTGCCAGATACCATCTGCACCATGCTAACTACCCTCCACGCTACTATGTGTGCCAGATACCATCTGCACCACGCTAACTACCCTCCACACTACTATGTGTGCCAGATACCATCTGCACCATGCTAACTACCCTCCACACTGCTATGTGTGCCAGATACCATCTGCACCACGCTAACTACCCTCCACACTACTATGTTTGCCAGATACCATCTGCACCACGCTAACTACCCTCCACACTACTATGTGTGCCAGATACCATCTGCACCACGCTAACTACCCTCCACACTACTATGTGTGCCAGATACCATCTGCACCACGCTAACTACCCTCCACGCTACTATGTGTGCCAGATACCATCTGCACCACGCTAACTACCCTCCACACTACTATGTGTGACAGATACCATCTGCACCACGCTAACTACCCTCCACGCTACTATGTGTGCCAGATACCATCTGCACCATGCTAACTACCCTCCACACTACTATGTGTGCCAGATACCATCTGCTCCATGCCAACTACCCTCCACACTACTATGTGTGCCAGATACCATCTGCACCACGCTAACTACCCTCCACACTACTATGTGTGCCAGATACCATCTGCACCACGCTAACTACCCTCCACGCTACTATGTGTGCCAGATACCATCTGCACCATGCTAACTACCCTCCACACTACTATGTGTGCCAGATACCATCTGCACCATGCTAACTACCCTCCACGCTACTATGTGTGCCAGATACCATCTGCACCAAGCTAACTACCCTCCACACTACTATGTGTGCCAGATACCATCATCACCCTGCTAACTACCCTCCACGCTACTATGTGTGCCAGATACCATCGGCACCACGCTAACTACCCTCCACGCTACTATGTGTGCCAGATACCATCTGCACCACGCTAACTACCCTCCACACTACTATGTGTGCCAGATACCATCTGCACCATGCTAACTACCCTCCACACTACTATGTGTGCCAGATACCATCTGCACCACGCTAACTACCCTCCACACTACTATGTGTGCCAGATACCATCTGCACCAGCATCCCGACCAGCTTCCTTGTAAAGTGCCTTCTACTACTTTACGGAAACATGGTAAGCAGCCATAAGACGTCAGATCAGCATTTACACCCAATAGGCTGACAAATCTGGGACACGCACTTCCAACCTCAGTCTAGAGAACCAATCAAGCACCAGAACCATAATAAGCTCCTGGATTTCTTTATGATCAGTCTCAGATCTAATACAAATAGCATGAAATGTGGCTTCCAGCTCCCCCGCTTACACACACTTAGCAATTACAAAAAAAGCTAAACATAAAAGGGAGCAACATGGAAGACTACATGCAGGATGCAGACAGCAGCTTTGCTAAATAGGAGAAAATAGATTTGCAAACTGGGGTCAAGACATGTAATTAAACGGTCTAATAAAATGCAGCTTGACAAACGCCAGTTGTAGATTTAAACATGGATTTCCTTGGTGAATGAAGTGTTTGATATTCCACGGGCATTTAAATTAGGCATGCCATCTAAAACCTAACAATTCAATTAATAAAGCATGCTTTGAAAGGATTCTAAGTGAGCGGCATAGCAAGCCAAAACACCCACTATCTGAGCAGTGCTCATTCCCATGATTCACAAAGACAGTGCATTGCCAAGCCGGTACCACATAGATCCACGCAGGAAAACCGGATAGCCTGGCACCCAACGCGGCTAATGACAATACAGCAAGGAGCGTGACTGTCCACTAGCTCGGGATTGATCTAGACCTGCACCAAAGAGATTCAGCCCTAAAAATGTGTTTTAAGGGAGAGCAGAAGAATTTCAATCCCAGTGATTATCCTGCTCATGTGAGAGTTTCCAGAGATGTAAAGTTCTTTCGATTGCTACTCCACGCGCATAACAAAGGGATGCATCTATGTCAGACCTTGATTCAGTACATCAATACTCTCTATTCAATCTGTTAACTGTGTGTGTGGAGGTTCACAGAGTGCCTGCTGATCTGCTAATATAATCTTCTCCACCACAGATGCCAGCAATGTATCAGCGAATAAAATCCACAATGGTGCCCAGCTGGGGGAAAGGTGGGGTGCTGTATTATATATCCTATACAACTAAAAATATCAAGACAGACCAAATCTAAAACCTCAGCAGTCAAAGAATTCTCCTAAACATCCTGCCTTTAAATGGCCAATTCCAGCAGGGTTATGAAACAAATCTATCAACAACACTTCCTGCAAATAAAGTATAGTAAGATGTATTGCTGATTTATAGTAACAGTCCTGCATATATCTCCAAGCCCCTCCCTACTGGATGTCTGTAGAAGCCCTGGTGACATCAATGTAATTTACAGAAAAACTCATGCATTTAACAAATATTAAAAACACATGTACAACATACAGATAATAAGCTTGATCGATGTGTCCCTCTAAACATCAGACATGATGGTTTAGGAGGCTTTAGGTAAAGGTGATGAATAAGATGAATAAATTGAAGGGGGGGGGGGGAATCTTTGTGAAACATGTGTTAATTCTCAGACCTCTATGTCTAGGTCAAACCAGCAAAGACATATTACAAAATCAATCTAATACAGAACTTCTGCAAACCATCTGAAAGACAATTTCCCGGAGATACCATGTGTGTTTGGACAGGTACGCAGACATAAGGCCTTGCAAATATTGTCCCACCAAAAACATTTCACAGGTGACATATCACTTCCAGAAAAATCTCGAATTTAAAATAAAGAGCCAGCAAATCCCGTGCTTGAGCTGCGTGGTTTGTTTGTTTGAGAGTTGAACAGCAGGTAAGTTATAGTCGCTGATAAAGGTAGCCATCAATTCGGAAGTGCGCATGTAAAAACGTTACTAGAACCAACTACTGATCTTCACTCACTTTAACGCACTTGGTATAAAGTTGGGTTTTACTTGCTACCAGAAACAAATGCTCGTAAAGAAGAAGATCACACATATCATTAAACCAAACAAGGGATTTAATCGCTGTGTTTCCCATTCTATAAAGCTGTCAGGGAAATCCAAATAAAAGGCTGTGGAAGAGACGGTGCTGTGTGTGACAGACTTCACCAAGGTTTCTCTAGCAATGTGGTCTGCTTTAATAACGGGCTGGACGTGAACTGCTCAAAAGTCACTCGTGGATCAGATCCACGGGTCTAATTACATGGCACAGCCACTTAAATCATCTAAAGAGGCCGGAATCTATTTAAAAAAAAAAAAAACGATTTTCTTAAAGGAGCCGCACATTTTGTATGGAGATTTGTTACTGCTGTTGGTTGTGTTTTGCTAGTTTTTGTTTTGATTGTCTTGATTTATATTTCAGCTGATCAAGGTACACCTGCCCCAGGAGCAAGGTACACCTGCCCCAGGAGCAAGGTACACCTGCCCCAGGAGCAAGGTACACCTGCCCCAGGAGCAAGGTACACCTGCCCCAGGAGCAAGGTACACCTGCCCCAGGAGCAAGGTACACCTGCCCCAGGAGCAAGGTACACCTGCCCCAGGAGCAAGGTACACCTGCCCCAGGAGCAAGGTACACCTGCCCCAGGAGCAAGGTACACCTGCCCCAGTAGCAAGGTACACCTGCCCCAGAGCAAGGTACACCTGCCCCAGAGCAAGGTACACCTGCCCCAGAGCAAGGTACACCTGCCCCAGAGCAAGGTATAACTGTTCAGGAAACTATATCCTATAAGACACAAGGTCTCAGCGAATGTATAATTCCATGCTATAAAACAGTAGATACTGTGGTTTAGGTGTTAATTGTACACTATCTGGGACCAGCTACTGAAAGCTATGAATCTCTGTAGTTTGAGAGTCTGGATTGTGGATTTCATACTTGGAGGGATATCTACGATGCTATCAGTGGCACATTACTATGTGTGAACCTCGGTGCCGCTATGCTGAAGGTAGTGTGCGCTGAATTGTGTCAATCAGAAGCTAGTGTCATTAAATCGTCGATGTACACAGACATTGTTGTAGCGACTCAGATTTCCCAAGTGGCCGGATCCTCCATGGCCTTTTCTATTTGCCAGTAACTAATACGCGGATAATCTAAGAGGATACGACACAGAGCAGCGTCAGTGGATGGTGAAAGGAATCACTGATAACTTCAGGCGCCAAGCTTGGTTCACACAGCTACAAACAGGAATCCTCATGTGGCGCTAACATGTAGTGCGCCTGGAAGGAATGATTTATAGTCAAAACCTGGAATACAGGTGACAATAATTCATAAAGTGCAACAGAAAAGAGTGAGGGTCGAGAGAATCCAGATCTTTCCCAAAGCCCATATAGCTGGGAAATGATGACACGCATATTTATTAAAGTGACAGCATCGCCTGCACCCTCTGTGTTGGCTTTATTCCAGAGGATCACAACGATGCTCTAAAAAGAGGTTGTGTGAGAACAAGCTGGCTAAATCAAGAGGTAGCGTGATTTAAAGCCCTTGTATTAAGCTGCTAAGGCCTCATACTCATGTTTTTTTGGAAGTGTTATTTTCTAAATTAATTAGTGATGGGATGGGCTATGAGGGGTGTGATGGGCTGGCCTGCGATGGGCTGGGCTAAGAGGGGTGTGATGGTCTGGCCTGCGATGGGCTGGGCTAAGAGGGGTGTGATGGTCTGGCCTGTGATGGGCTGGGCTAAGAGGGGTGTGATGGGCTGGGCTATGAGGGGTGTGATGGGCTGGCCTGCGATGGGCTGGGCTAGGAAGGGTGTGATGGGCTGGCCTGCGATGTCTTGGGCTGTGATGTCATGGGCATAGGATGTAGACTTTCACATGTAGTGCATCCACTTGGAGGAGGTGTAAATAATGACATGAAATCAGGAGAAATATAGATAAATTGCAGCTGCAGATTACAAGAAAAAATGGGATTTAACGGAGCAGTGAATTAACTTACAATCCCATGACCCGATGCTTGTAATAAGTATATTCTGAAAATTCTAGGGCTGAATTTGCAACTTTGATTTCCATTGTCCAACACAATATACATATGATTATTGTGGCTGCAAATAGGACACATTCTAATTACAAAGGACTTATTCTATTGACATCAAGCTGTCAGAACATGACCTGCAGACCAAACTGAGCCACTAGTATTAGATAAAGTGCAATCTGTAGGCCGACAAAATGGGCCCACTCCAAAAATGAATCTAAAAATGGAGCAATCTAACAGGAACATCCCCTTTACCATGGTAACTGCTCTAAAGAGAAATCCTAAATCTAGGATCCAGAGCACCTCACATCCCATCTATAACAGAATTAAAGGTTTGCACTGTATGTTAATAATTTGCAATGGACGATAAATACTTTCCTTTTACAGATGGCTCTATTTATAAGACTAGTGTTACTATGTAATAAACCTCTCCTGGCCATTGTAGGTGCGTTCCACAAGCAAGAGGCAGAAAGCACTTTAGAAAAGTTCCAGGGGTTTTTCTAGTCCAATGCTGGCAGGTCCATTTAAAGATCCCAATCTCTATTAACCTGCTACTGATTAACAGTTGTCATTGCTATGAATCATAATCATGTGATTAGTTATAAAATGCAAGCTAACCCAAGGACAGCAATTCATTCTGCTTCTCTAATGCCGCTGCCTTGCCAACTTATTCCATTCACTTCCAATAAAGGATGGAGAGAGAAAAGGCTTGAATAATGGACTCTCATTGCAAATTAACTTTCAAAATAATAATGGTTGAAATGAACACACAGCTATTTATTTATTTTTTCTATGCTTACTTTTCATCAAGTATTGACTGCAAATGTCATAATGAGCTCGGGACGACCATATCCCAAGACTAAAACTGGAAAATAACGAGAGGTTATAATCTTATTAATTATAACACTGAGACAGAGCACTGGAACTGGACCATAGTGCCTCGAAACACTACCAAAAATAAAACTGTGCGTCCTTTAAAGGTTACTAAATTGGGCTGCTTTGGACCCAGGAATCAATATTTAGTAAGTGGAACAAACACTCAATATGTAATCTCAGGGAACATTATATATTTTTACTATTTAATCAGTTCTTATTTATATGCCGAGTATAAAATTAAGACTTACAACCTGGAAGAGATGTTGCTCTCCTAGAAGAACGTCTGGTGATTTCCATTTTGACAGATCCCATATATTTCATCCGTTTTGCTCCTACTTCAATTCCGCATGAAGCAAAGCTGATGTCACTAATGAGCCACAGAGGCGGCCATTTGTCTGCCCCACTGGTACCATGTACTTACATATTCCAGTCTGTGCAGAGTTTTTATGAGCAACTTGTACCACTTATAAGAGAGAAATACAGGACAGGGCATAAATTACCTCAACTTTTTATTTAATAATTCCAAAAGGTAAGAATCAATGCAATATAAAGCAGGCTTAGCAACACACTAAACACGGACAACGGTATACATTGGATCTGTATAATCACCTAATTAAGACTGAGAGAAAGTGCAACCATCCGGTGTGTCCTCAAGGTGCAAACATGACACAGACGTAACACATTTCTATGGACACAATGCTCATTTATCATTATTGTCAGGGTGAAGATTGGTTTGAAGGAGGAAGGGGATCTGGAGGCCACATTTCTAGATTATAGTAGCCAGCCTGGGAACCAGCAAAGTTGTTTTTAGAAGCCAGGTAAATGACATTTCCATAAAGTTAGATTTAAAGCAATCACAAACTTCCTAAAACTTGTAGTCACAACACTGCAAAATAAATAAAACAAAATTATTTTAATAGTCTCTTATTAATAAATAACACAATCATTCTGTCTTTGGAGGCTGGGCACTGATAAGATGCTAAATGTTCAGTTTAATGGCTGAGAAGGGATAGCTTGAGAAAAGTATTTCCCACAGGACCACAAGAGAGCAAGCGAAACTCTTCCACTATCCGCAGCCCACGGTAAAGATGTACTATGTTTTTTGTTTACTTTTTTCGATCTCTATGGAATTCAATGTTTAAAAAAAAAAAACTGCAAAGGAAGAAGCCAGCATGAGGTCTTGTGAATGCCAGTAACCAAAGTAACGTAGGCCAAGCACAAAAGACTAGGTTTGTATTTAAAAACATCTTTTAAAAACCATTTAAATTCCTTAAAAGAAAACTATTGGCAAAAAAAGTTCTGTTTAATTGAAAGATTGCATCAAATACAGGCAGTTAAAACAGAAATGCTATCAGGGGGCAGACATCTTGGGTCAGACGGAGGAAGATGTGATCCAACATGTCCAGCCCCTGACAGAGCTAAACAGAGCAAAAAGGACTGAATAAGATAACTTATTTGTTTTCTTTCCTTAAATAATTTCTATTTAAAATGCCTGCACTTGACGCAACCTTTCAATTAAACAGAATTGGTTTGTTCATTGACAGCTGAGAGCTTCAGTTATACTGTGATATAAAAAGGATATTTGGGTATGTGATTATTATATGTTATGGGTCTAGATTAACCTGATTAATTCGCAGTTCTGGCAGTAAAAATAACCCAATTTTTGTTCATTTCTGTATATTGTATAAAGTTATGTATGTTAATGAGTTATACATGTTTTGGTTTGCGGGTTACAAATGAGGATTGTGATTAATTGAGCACCAATACACCTGTGTGTAATTAAAATAGCTCGTTTGTGGGACTTGTCTAACCTGTTCCAAGTAAGGTCAGCTTTGTGAAACGTGTCAGGCAGTTTTCGATCCTGCACCACAAATACATATTTTTGTATGAAAACAATGGAACCGGTTTACATTTGATGGTCCTTATCCTGCCAGAACTGTGAATCTTTATCCACACATTATGCGGAGACCGTGGCTGGGTCTGCTGTGGCACTTATGAATGTGGTAACCTAGGGGGGCAGAGCAGAGAGGGTTTAACGACAGCTAGTTGTAGTTCATTTAATTGAGGAGAACATCTCTTCTATATTCCAGGGATTTGTATAATCCTATATTCCTTAGCACATGTAATAAAACCTCCACCATGAAATCCAGAGCGACCCCTTGGAGGGAACGAGGAGCCAATAATTAGGTACAGTTTTGTTTTTTCCTTTTATTGTGAGAGCCACCGCGCATTTGATAGGAATTTGCCATTAACTCACTCTCAAGGTGAATCTCATTTGGGAATAATAAGCCCATTGTCGGCAGATCATCATCAGTCACTATTTGTTTTACTGTAACCTTGACATTTCCCCCCTGCTGAAAAATATATAATATATACATCAAGATAAAGGACAAACTAGAATGTGTGTTACTGTGTTCTCTGGTCTCTAAGCAACAGAGCAACTCAGTGCTCGCTCCATTATAAAGCGTAGGGGGTGGGGTTCAGTCATCCTGCACTTGAAGTGTTAAACCGTGTCTTGGAGACTGTGCAAAGCCCAATTTTATGGGCACAGACTCTTATAAGCGACTGAGTGCGAAATGCGTATCTGAGGGGGGGGGGGGGGGGGTGTACGGGGGTCTTGATGGTTTGGTGCTATGATGACTGACCTGGTCACAGTTTAAATTGATGGGGGGACGTGCATCATTCCTGACTTATTAAAGGGCCAGCAATGTGCCCTAAATCCCTGCCACTGCATTCAGCAAAGAAGACAATCCCTTAATGTGAGTCCAAAGTACAGAGAGGGAAAAAAAACTCCAGTTTAGCAACACTTTAAACTCTGCTACTTGGAAATTTCCTTGTCAATTCCCTGCAATTCCCTTTTATGAAGCCCTAAATATCCAGCTACAAACTGACACAAAACAACGCAACTCTAAACACAAAACAACTATGAAAACATGACGATGACGAATATTAACCGGATACAAAGCATCCAATAAAAGGTTAGATTACACAAACCTAAATAATAGAAGCAGCCTCCTCACAGCGGCATGCTCTATCAAGGATGGAGCTGGCATGTCACTGATAATGTGGAATCCTGGCACAATCCAGGTAATATTAATAAATGCAACGTGTTTGTAAGTTATGATTGTGCGTTACTGATACACTTCTGACAGATGTGAATCCATACTGCCCCACCCTCTGTCGCCATCACTAGATTAACTGACCAAGCCAGTGACAGGTGAGGAAACAGAACTCCCAAGTTTTGAAATGTCTGTGGCATCCTAGCGGGGTGAAACCTCAGAGGAGAGATATGCACAGTAGAAGCGCTGTCACGGTCAGTGCAGACAGGAAGGCACCACAGCACTGGCACCTGCAGGGTACCGTATTATCTGCATATGGGCATTAAGTGCTTAGCCCTCTGGTGTCTCATTGAATATAGAGTTACTGACGTGAGAGTTTGAATCAGGACTGCTCTGCCTTAAGTGAAACTGTTGGGGATCAGGCAGACTTTCTGAATGAGTATGTACCAGCCTTAAAATAGTGATGATGATGTTTGAGGATCTTCCTAGTGCACCGGCTCTGCGCCTCCTCCGGTACATGAGGATGATGAAGATCAAGTCTCAGTTACACAAGGTGGATGAATGTGTGGTTCCCCCTTGTGACACTGCGAGGGTAATCAGAGTATCCATGTTAATGAACTCCCTGCTCTGGATCTTTTTCTGCCACAGGCTGGAGTCAGAAGATGCAGGGCGAAGGAGTAAGACGTGGCACTTGCCCTCTCAGGTAATATAAAGAATATAGGTTAGAGCACAATCACTCCAGCTTTAATTGAAACACAAAATGTAGTAATTGTTTGTGGTTCTCCATTAACCTGGCTGTAAATGTGTTATAAGAAACACCAAGCAGATTACAGTTTTATGGCATCTATAATCCTCTGGCCCTCTTGCAAATCTACTCTGAATGGAGGAAAAGCCAATTACAGCTAATTCTTGTGTAAACACTAAGCTTCTGATGTGGTAAATTTGAATCTATGGCCGCAGACATCAGGCCGTCTCTGGACTTCCCATTCACTTATTAGACTCACTGAAAGCAAACCTTACCCATGAAATGAACTAATCTCATGAAGAAATGTGTAATTTGCATATCAAGCCACAAGGTGATGTCATAAGCAGGAGAACATAACAGACACATTTAAAGACACATGTGATTCTAATATAGAAGCTTTATTGACAAACTGAGGGCACTAGTAAAAGGATAAATTGGTATATACTTTTGACAGTGCATGCTGGTTGATCCTCTTGCTGGCAGCAGACAGTGAGAGACCTCAGTTTACACATGCCACGATCATGGACCTTAACAAGCCCCCCACTCCGATGGAATGAGCCCATTCCCGGTATAACCCATGTCTCTCAATGATACAGCAATGATACAGCAATGATACAGCAATGATACAGTCAGAAAGCCAATGGCAGCAGCCCCTGGCCGTTATCATTGCAAATCTAAAGTTCTAACTTATTAGGGGAGGTGCGTGAAGAATTGACATCTACAAAAATAAACTATTTATTCGCCAATCATCACTGCTGAACGAGACACAGTGTAAGCGACCTGACCGTGACATTGAAACCCCAAGCTCCTTTTCAATCAGATCTTATCCCTAAAGACCAAGAAGGACCACTTTGCAGGCCTGAATGGCAGAGAAGGGGTAAACAACAGGAGAGCTTCCTTTCATTGAGGCTCTAGACCAGGCTGGAGGATACAGAACAACACTAAATAATATAACAGACATCATGGGCTTCTCAGACAGAGGTGAGAAACATAATGTGCTTCTCTGGTCTGCCTACTGGATGACTATACATCAGGTATCAATAATACAGCACAGCTTGTCTAGTAAGATCCAACCTGAACCCAGTGCATATTAACACTGCTTGTACCCAGCGCTGCTCCAAATGGGAGGGGGGGGGGGGACGCAAGCGACTCAGAGATCTACCAAACCCATGAAATGAGACCAGATAATGTCTGTCCTCACCGAGAAGCAGCCTTATGCTTGTCCATGCATGGCGGATATTGAGATTGAAATCAGAGCCCCATCTCTTTAAGTCGCAGGTCCATAAATCCGACCCAGATTTCTGTAAGCAAGATGTCTTCAGCTCCCTATAGGTTTTAGTGCCTGGCATTGTGCACGGGAGAGAATTGTAGAACGTCATTGATTTAAATTAGACAATTTAGCCCGTGACATTGGCGAGGAAATATGTACTTCTCTTCGCAGAAAGACTGGGGGAATTGCTCTTTAGATGTTAAATCAAATTTTGCAATTTTTCTGGCAAATGAGGCATGCAAGCACATTATCAAAATCATGGCTTCCAAAATTAATCTGCCACGTAATAATTTATCATGCTAGGGATCTTATTGTAAATAAGCAGGAAATCACATGCTCCCAGATCAAGGTTTCATTGGCCAATATGGCTCATCAGACTCTGTGGGAAATGATACATACAAAGCATGGTCTGTACTGCAATGCATTACTTCTCAACTTCTCAACTGTGAGACACATTAACATCTCCAGTTATAGGATGAATAGCAGGTTACTACAGTGACTGTAGGGAACAATCATATGAACATACACTGTGTTGGCAGAACGGCAGCAAATGCTCAAGTTATAAAAAAATAAAAAATAAACTGTTTTAAATGGGTCTGCAGCATCTCTTGCTTATGACGTCACGAGTGGTTTGATGTGCAAATTAGACCTTTCCCACTGAAAACCAATTAATTTGCATGACAAGCCACAAATGAGGTCATCAACAGGAGACAACACATTTAAAACACATTTTTCTCCAAATGTTTGCTAATACAATGTATAGATCATTTTCAATCATTTTTATTCTCTACATTCACAGTAAAAACGTTTAGACGATACCATCCCTTCAAGCAACCACCCAAATCAGTGCTGGTTTCTAGAAAGACCAATCATTGCACTGAACTAGAGAAATATCACTGCCTAACACACTGACATCATGTCTAATAAACATGACATCATAAACGGGGCTAAGAATCAGATAAACCCTTCAACTCATGGCCCACTACTCTGAGACACAGAGGGTTAAATTAGCATTACTGATAAAGATTAAAAAATATGTATTTACACAATGTGCTAATATAAATACACATACATATATACACACAAACGCACAAACACAATAGGGATGGATGGAAGGATTTGAAATCATTGGCTCTGGGATGATTTATGAAAGTACATGATTTAAATATTGAACAAATTTGCACACCAGCGGAGATGTTTGGGCTAAAACATGTATATAGTGTTTGCAAACAGAGGATACATTGCAAATGCAGAGCCAACACATGCACATGAATATTTATACTTTCGCCCCTGCTGATTGGCTCTGAACACTCTGGACAAACAGGAGGAGGATCCAGTCTTTAAAAAGCTGCAAGATTTTCGGTGCAACAATTGCAAAAATAGTTACTTAAAATTGAATGATGCACATGAGTAGAGGGTCTTTGTAACAGCCAAGGTAAACAAAACCAAAATGGAAAATTAGCACTCTATAAACTGCCATAAGTACCGCATATACTCGAGTATAAGCCGAGTTTTTCAGCACATTTTTTGTGCTGAAAAATGCCCCCCTCGGCTTATACTCTAGTCGGTGTCTGGAGGGGAAAAAAAAAATCTAAAACTTACCTCGTTCCTGCTCTGTCTCCCGGTGCTCTGAAGGTGCGTGGCTGTGAGGGAAGCGTTGTGCGCTCCCCTCCAGCCGCGCGGTCAACAAAGTGTGTTTTTTTTAAAGGCACGCACCTTCAGAGCACCGGGAGACGGAGCAGGAACGAGGTAAGTACTGGGGTCTGGGGAAGGGGGGGGAGGAGGGTGGCATAACGAGCATACTAAGGGGTAATATCCTGGAATATTAAATGGCATATTGGGGGCAATATCCTGGCTTATTACATGGCATATTGGGGGCAATTTCCTGGCATATTAAATGGCATATTGGGGGCAAAATCCTGGCATATTAAATGGCATATTGGGGGCAATATCCTGGCATATTAAATGGCATATTGGGGGCAATATCCTGGAATATTAAATGGCATATTGGGGGCAATATCCTGGCTTATTACATGGCATATTGGGGGCAATTTCCTGGCTTATTATATGGCATATTGGGGGCAATTTCCTGGCATATTAAATGGCATATTGGGGGCAATATCCTGGAATATTAAATGGCATATTGGGGGCAATATTTACCAGTAGTTGCCTCATTTCCCACCCTAGGCTTATACTCGAGTCAATATTTTTTCCCAGTTCTTTGTGGTAAAATTAGGTGCCTCGGCTTATATTCGGGCCGGCTTATACTCGAGTATATACGGTAGCTTGTTTTGTATCCTCCCCGGGCCATCCGAAACAATCACCAAATAGGGTGATTTTCTATAGCGTAAGTATTTATATTGAGACACAAGGGGTGATTCCAACCACATTACTTCTGAGTAAGCAGATGACAAAGCCTTTCAATCAGTGCAACTTCATGGTCACATAACTACAAGGCAAGATTTAATAAGCCCCGGGGAAAATATAAATAAGAAAAATATTAATATTTGATGTGATTAAGCAGAGTTTGGCATTTATGAGCGAAAGGGATTGATCTGCTCAATGTTATATTTATTTATCCAAACTTATTCAGCAGAGGCGATTCCCCGAGCGGGTGAAGTAAGGGCACATGTGAATAGACAGTGTAGTACATCAGAGGGCTAGACTAGAAATCATTCCACATGTGACACAAGGAACTGAAATACACTGCAATATCAAGAAAGCTTTAAATAAGCAAATTGTCTTATTATACACCATGTGGACATCACATGTACTGTCACATTGATCTGTGACAAAGAATCTAAGATTAATGTATATCATACCTAGTTCCATAAGTCCTTTATGTGCTGGGGTTATAATTGCAGATATTTTACATTGGTTCAGGTGTAAAAAGACCAACTCCCAAACCCATGGGAGAGTCAAATAACAGGCAAGAACATTAGGTTGTAGTTATTATCTTAGAGGGAAGCAGAGGGCAGGCAAAGCCTTAGTAACAGTAGGTTTAGTCTTTAATATTAGCTTTTCCATTCATTTATTCTAGGATCGGCTGTAATTATTATAACATAGAAGACTATTTTAACAAGCTTGTAACACTGGCCCAGCAGCAGTAACATATCTAAGAAGTATTGTGACAGCATGCAATCCTGGAGATGCTAAACAGTCGTGTAGATTACAGGAACAAAACAAAATGCTCACATTTCAAACAAGGGAGATAAAGAATTAATTTAACATTTGGAAGATAATTAAAAATAAAGGAATGAAAGAGACTTATAAAAAATACATTAAAAATGGTAATAATATTCTGCTATTACTAAGCTGGTTCATGGGTTGAAGGATAAAACTTACCAGGAAAGGTTAAAGCATCTTAACATGTATAGCTTGGAGGAAAGACGTAACAGGGGGGATATGATAGAAACATTTAAATACATAAAGGGAATCAACACAGTAACGGAGGAGAGGATATTTAAATGAAGAAAAACTACCACAACTAGAGCACATCGTTTTAAATTAGAGGGGAAAAGGTTTAAATGTAATATCAGGAAGTATTACTTTACTGAGAGGGTAGTGGATGTATGGAATAGTCTTCCAGTAGAAGTGGTAGAGGTTAATACAGTGAAGGAGTTTAAGCATGAATGGGATAGGTATAAGGCTATCCTAGATATAAGATAAGGTCAGGGACTAATGAAAGTATTACATTACTGAGAGGGTAGTGGATGCATGGAATAGTCTTCCAGTAGAAGTGGTAGAGGTTAATACAGTGAAGGAGTTTAAGCATGAATGGGATAGGTATAAGGCTATCCTAGAAATAAGATAAGGCCAGGGACTAATGAAAGTATTACATTACTGAGAGGGTAGTGGATGTATGGAATAGTCTTCCAGTAGAAGTGGTAGAGGTTAATACAGTGAAGGAGTTTAAGCATGCATGGGATAGGTATAAGGCTATCCTAGATATAAGATAAGGCCAGGGACTAATGAAAGTATTACATTACTGAGAGGGTAGTGGATGCATGGAATAGTCTTCCAGTAGAAGTGGTAGAGGTTAATACAGTGAAGGAGTTTAAGCATGCATGGGATAGGTATAAGGCTATCCTAGATATAAGATAAGCTCAGGGACTAATGAAAGTATTACATTACGGAGAGGGTAGTGGATGCATGGAATAGTCTTCCAGTAGAAGTGGTAAAGGGTAATACAGTGAAGGAGTTTAAGCATGCATGGGATAGGTATAAGGCTATCCTAGATATAAGATAAGGCCAGGGACTAATGAAAGTATTACTTTACTGAGAGGGTAGTGGATGCATGGAATAGTCTTCCAGTAGAAGTGGTAGAGGGTAATACAGTGAAGGAGTTTAAGCATGCATGGGATAGGTATAAGGCTATCCTAGATATAAGATAAGGTCAGGGACTAATGAAAGTATTACATTACTGAGAGGGTAGTGGATGTATGGAATAGTCTCCCAGTAGAAGTGGTAGAGGTTAATACAGTGAAGGAGTTTAAGCATACATGGGATAGGTATAAGGCTATCCTAGATATAAGATAAGGTCAGGGACTAATGAAAGTATTACATTACTGAGAGGGTAGTGAATGTATGGAATAGTCTTCCAGTAGAAGTGGTAGAGGTTAATACAGTGAAGGAGTTTAAGCATGCGTGGGATAGGTATAAGGCTATCCTAGATATAAGATAAGGTCAGGGACTAATGAAAGGATTCAGATATCTTATTATTATTTTGGTGAGAGGTTGTAAAGACTAGATGTTATTGAGTTGATGACATAAATACAAGGAAAAGTAGTGTGGCAATAACTTCTCGTGTTATACAGTGGAAATAAAGTTTAGACTTTTTTATTTTAAGAGCCAACATCTTTTATAATAATTTCTAAACCTGAGTTAGTAAACTGTCTAAGAAAGTAGTTATTAACGTGTTCCGATAATTTGCGCAGATTAACATTCGTAAAGTGGGCTTCTTGGCATGGCGATGGGAATATTGTATCATGTATATGAAAGCCATCGCCTCGGCCCTCGGAATATATGAGAGCAATACCCTCCTGTAATATGAGAATGAGAAATAGTGACCTTAAAGTATATCTCCTTATATCGCAGGGATGTATAGCCCATTAAAGAGCACATACTGTAACCACGGAGATAAGATGGGACATGTATGAATTCCACGCTACAAGATCGGGTCTAGTCGGGTTTGGAGGCCGCAGAGTATTACAGTTCCTCTGCTGAACTCCGCCTGGTGCATCATCGGCTGTTGGCAATTCCAGAGAGGTAAATCTTTAAAAATGTGTATGGCAACACTTTGTAATGTGACCGGCCCCTGCTTGCTGGTTGTAGCCAGTATAGTGGCTTTATCAGCTGCTGAGAGCTTCTCTGAGGACCATCTAAAGTCCAGGATAGCGTGGCCTGTGAGGTCTCTTTCTGTGCTTGCGCCTCATGTCTAAAGGGGATTCTGGAGGGCCCTGTCTTGCGTATGTTCACAGATACTAGGCATTAAATATACTGTTCCGTACTATGAGGAGAAACGCCTTCGATCAAGTCAACCGCGGAAATGTAAGTAAAGTTTTAAGTGTACCGAGAACATAGCTTCATAGCTAAATGAAAAGGGACTTGTTCTACATGCCTGCTTCCATCTTCTGCTCTACGGAAATCACCCACTTGACCTTCCCACAGCAGATACATCTTTCTCAATTGTAATTGAGATGTAGCAGAGCATGGTATATGAGGAAATCGCATACATCATACAGAACACACACATAATGCAGTTCTCCATCTCTAGGGTCAAAGCAAGGTTCAAAAAGCCTTGAGGGGGGTTACTGGAAGAAAAGACAGAATGAACTTCCACTTGTGGCAGCCAGGATATTCCCTTTGCGGGAATGCGAACTCTAATCATATAATATTGTGTATCATTTTCTAAGAAGCTAAAATAGTATCCAATAAATGGATGCTCCATGGATCAAATGACTGTGATGCATCTACTAGTGCTTAACCTGTACATTGTACAGGTTTTGTTTGCATGCTGGGAATCCCTAGGAATGTCTTTCAAAATGTCCTGCTGTAGCCGTGCAGCTGGTAACTGCCTCTCTCTGGTTTTGTTTTTCTATTACAGCAGTAATTGGAGGGTCAGGGAAGTTGTGTGAGGTCACTATGACATCAAGGGTGCAGACACCATCCCTATTTGATCGGTAACCAGGAAATGCTAGGGAGCATGATACGTCTTGGTGGGAGAGTAAATCCCAAAGAGAAAGAAAGCAAAATGTATTTCTAGTTGAGTATTGTAAAATACAAAAGATAAAAAAAAGCTAATACATGCACAGAAATAGTTTCAGCTTATTCACGTCCCGTTTGATTTATATGATATGCTTTTACACTTTAACGGTCTCTCGAGAAGGGGGACATGACTAAAGCTTTCTGAACTTGTGATTCATGCTTTCCTGCTGTATCTATAACAATAAAACTAATATATACTACTATTTAACAATAATGTAACTTTTTATTTGAAATTATTGTTGCAGACGTCCATACCTGACAAACCATAAAGGACCACACACCAGATAAGAAAACATTTTGAAGTTTTAAACCTGAAAATAAAGTAATAGTTACTTGGTCCAGCAAAGCTACATTAACAATGCCCTATTTTCTTTCTGCATATGCACAAAAATAAGCGTGAGGAATACTGCGCCGTATGCTCAGAACTGCGCATGCCCAGCACTACTCTCTCACAGAGATGTGTGCGCCAAGCATCCTTACACCTCTCCTAGAGATGTATGGCATCTCCAATGATGTCACACGCACATTGGAAGCCCCATGCATCTTCTAATTGGCTCTCAAGAGGAGCTAGGGTTACTCATTCCTCTAGATCAGGAGTGGAGGGTATTAATTGGTGAGGTTTCACTGTGTAGCAGTAATTGACATTTAAAATGTCCCTTTTTAAGTTAAAATCATACAGTGGAGTCATCATCTTAAACTGTATCAACTTAATACAACATAATGATTACTGTGAAAGGATTAATGGGGGTGATTATTAGTAAACAAAATAGCTAAAGATTTGCTGTTTATAATGACACCTTTGAAATCAAAGGGAAAAGATAAAACGCACACGTTACATTTAAACACATGCAAATTATGTATTGCCCTTGATATAAGAATCCAGGACAATGTGCTGTCGAAGTAATGCATGTTTGCATTTGGTAAAAGCACTTAGCAGCTGAGAGTTGCATACTTTGCAGTCCTTCAATGAGGCTTCCCAAGAAATAACCCCATAGTGATCAGCACAGTGAACATGTCTATCCTGCTGCAGATCGGGATAATAGAACATTAGGGCTGCATCAATCATATTTATTAAACCGCGGGAACTTTATAAATCCGCTGTAAAGAGGATTTCATGAAAAATGTATAGGATTCAAAGCAAAGAGTAAAAACTGCCAGCGCATAAACCAAACTTACAATCTCCCGTCCACTTTATAACATATCACGAACGGGCAATGTAAGAGTGACAATGTGTTGAGTGATTTGGGTCCAAGCGCGAGTGTGAGAGAGTGTCGGGTCCAAGCGCGAGTGTGAGAGAGTGTCGGGTCCAAGCACGAGAGAGTGTCGGGTCCAAGCACGAGAGAGTGTCGGGTCCAAGCGCGAGTGTGAGAGAGTGTCGGGTCCAAGCGCGAGTGTGAGAGAGTGTCGGGTCCAAGCGCGAGTGTGAGAGAGTGTCGGGTCCAAGCGCGAGTGTGAGAGAGTGTCGGGTCCAAGCGCGAGTGTGAGAGAGTGTCGGTCCAAGCGCGAGTGTGAGAGAGTGTCGGGTCCAAGCGCGAGTGTGAGAGAGTGTCGGGTCCAAGCGCGAGTGTGAGAGAGTGTCGGGTCCAAGCGCGAGTGTGAGAGAGTGTCGGGTCCAAGCGCGAGTGTGAGAGAGTGTCGGGTCAAGCGCGAGTGTGAGAGAGTGTCGGGTCCAAGCGCGAGTGTGAGAGAGTGTCGGGTCCAAGCGCGAGTGTGAGAGAGTGTCGGGTCCAAGCGCGAGTGTGAGAGAGTGTCGGGTCCAAGCGCGAGTGTGAGAGAGTGTCGGGTCCAAGCGCGAGTGTGAGAGAGTGTGGGGTCCAAGCGCGAGTGTGAGAGAGTGTGGGGTCCAAGCGCGAGTGTGAGAGAGTGTCGGGTCCAAGCGCGAGTGTGAGAGAGTGTCGGGTCCAAGCGCGAGTGTGAGAGAGTGTCGGGTCCAAGCGCGAGTGTGAGAGAGTGTCGGGTCCAAGCGCGAGTGTGAGAGAGTGTCACGTCCAAGCGCGAGAATCAGAGAGTGTCACATCAAAGCACGAGAGTAATAAAGTATTATAATAAAGTGTCTCCGCAGGAAACTTTTCACACATCCTCCCTCTGTGGCTCAAGTGTAAAACTTCTCTCTCCGAGATTGCACTTTGATGTCTCTCACTTTATTTCCAACCAGTCACTAAAGCTTCCTCGCACCGTCCAACAATGCACTGAATATTCACACCATCCTTCCCCTGCTCCAGTACAGGTTATTATTCATTTCATTTTGAATTATTCTGGGACAAGGTCCCTTTAAAAAAAACAACGGAGGAAATTCCATCATATTGGCACCTTGACCTATAAAGGTCAAACAGAAACCCCTCCAGGATTCACCCAGCGTCCCCCTGGCATCCTTGACTTATGTATAAGTTTTACAAATGGATGCCAAGTGTCAGAGATCTGCTTCATTGCATCTTGTCCGCCATCAGGGAATTCGGAGCTGCCTGTGCTAGCGGATAATACTCCAAACACCTCCTTGCTTTGCCTGGGATCTGGTTATTGTTTCTCAGCAACTCGATATTAGTGAGATCATTAAAATAGAACTGCAACAGCAATGCCGTTATTACAGAAACACATAAAGCCAGCACCGATGCAGCACAGACAGACAGACAGACTAGCAGTTATTTAGGGGTTTGCCCAATGTGATTATCCTGGCAGTGTTAGGGGTAAATAGAATACAATAGGAAATATCCCGACAACTCGTAAAAGGACCTGAAGCATTTGCAGATTAAAGGAACAGTTCCACCTAGCATAATTTCCTGTATATTGAAGGTGTGATTAATATATGTAAAATACACTTTAAAGCAATTTACTGTTCTACATTGGAAATCACCGGGCTTCTAAATTGCATGACATCCAAGGAGGAGGAGCTCGGAGAGAGAGAGGCGTGGCTTCTAAATTGCATGACCTCCAAGGAGGAGGAGCTTGGAGAGAGAGGCGGGACTGTCGCTTATAGCAGCAGCAGCAGCAGCAGCCACTATTAAGCTTTATATGCAGCATGGAGAAAGAACATTGTGGGGAAAATGTTTGTTTATTGTTTGTTTAATGTGTATTTGCAGCATTCATCTAGAAATATTATTGTAGGACTGTGCAGGTGGAACTGTTCCTCTATGGTTGCCCCAACCTATGCCAGTATTGGCTACAAGCATCCTGGGTCCTTCCCTGAGTAGTGTGCACAGGTTACATCATGATAACATGGTTAAGACTGTGTGTTAACCAACAGATTATTTCATTCCCCAGTCACAGAAAGTACAAAAAAAACAAAGTCTAAACAGCAACAAAATCAGTTTTGTTTCATGATGCATTATATTAATTACCTCGTTAGTGTTCCAGCGATGCCTTTCTTTCGGTAAACTTGAACATTTTGGTAGACATTCAAGCAGCTTCTTCGGTAAAAAGATCTTTACATGGCTGCCATTGCTGTTTCCATGATCATCTGACGGAAGTGGGGGGAAAAACAGAACAAATGTTAGGAACAAAATACAAACAAATAACATTTAAACAATTCCAAAGACACTAAACAAAACCTGTTATATAAAACAGCCCCGGCAAAGAAACCTCAGACCAGTGCTGTTATGTGGACTCTATTAAATCTTACACTGAAATGTAAAATGATTTCCCTAAAGATACTGGATATTTTATTTGTCACATGATTAGTCATTAGTAGTTTCGGTTTAATATCAGAAGGCAATAAACTGAGCAATCAAATCAGCAGGATGATTTATAAATTAAATAAAAGACTGGTCCAAAAAAGACCCTCTTAAATGCTACACCCATCCCATGCACCAGGGCTGCCTGGGTCCTGTTTGCCCAAACTTAAAAAGCAACTGCACCTCTACAACTGATCTATGCTCCCTCATACTGGGTCTAATGAGATTAGGTACTTTTAGTTTGGAAAAGCATAATTATCTGTGAAATTCCCAAAGAAGACGTGGAGGAACCCTCAACTCAGCGATGATCAACCTTGGCACTGCAGATGTTTGGAAACTACATATCCCATAATGCCCAGTTGTGTTATATTTCTGACTCAGCATCATGCAGTACCAAGGTTGGCCATCACTGAGTAGTGGCATTTGTTGGATTCCCACCTGCTACCGGCTGAGTGCAAGCTCTTCACTTCCTCGCATCTGATAGAGCCTACGGTATTAAACACACTGGAACATAAAAACCAAGAGGAGCCAGACACTGAGGCAGGTTTAACTCTCCATCCTGCTCACAGCTGGGTACATCACATGCACTGTATGGAATAACACACCGTACAGGATGCTGAGAAGTCATACAGAAGGTAATTTGAGGTCAGAACTGGTTTAAAGTGTTTATTTCCTGCTAGATTTTCAAATTGAAGGTAAAACAAAAACACTGCACTCTAATCATGAAGGAGGGAATTGCAAGCATGAATCTATATATTGTGTCAGCAGAATTACATACAAACACATCTAATAAGAAATAGATCTTTTTACATGTGTCTGTGGCATTGAAATGTAGTTGATTTGCATATCAAGTCACTGGTGATGTCATAAACAGCAGACACACAGACTCGTGTAACACGTGTATTTGCTGCTATAGCAATGTATCATTTTTTTATTCTCTTCCATGTTCAGGTGACAGAGTCCCTTTAAATTTAAATTCCCATCGAAGTTCCCTACAATTCCCTCTCTCATGAATAAAGGCCAATATTACTAGAAAGGAAATGAAACCCCATAAATCACACGTGTGTAATAGACGTGTTGCAACTGTAACGAGAGGTAGGTAAAGTTGTAAATATAAAATAATAATGGGAATAGAAGAATTTAGATTCAGGAAGCCTTACTGTCCGTACAGAATTGTGCCCAGTTTTTATTCCCCAGTTTTTGAAAAGTGCAATTGTTTTAAGATAAACTGTCCTGATCTTACTAGATGTCTTTTTACTCCTGATTTAAGACCTGGAAAGATCAGCGTTGGCAATAGAAAATCCGGATGTTTAGTGATATACATAGTTAGAAGATATCTGCAAGAATCCCTTTAATACAGTTACCGTATAAGCAGTGTTTAGGTGACAGAGCCCCTTTAATACAGTCACAGTATAAGCAGTGTTTAGGTGACAGAATCCCTTTAATACAGTGACAGTATAAGTAGTGTCTAGGTGACAGATCCCCTTTAATACAGTCACCGTATAAGCAGTGTTTAGGTGACAGAGCCCCTTTAATACAGTCACAGTATAAGCAGTGTTTAGGTGACAGATCCCCTTTAATACAGTCACATTATAAGCAGTGTTTAGGTGACAGATCCCCATTAATACAGTCACATTAAAAAGAGTGTTTAGGTGGCAGAGTCCCTTTAATACAGTCACAGTATAAGCAGTGTTTAGGTGACAGAGGGCCTTTAATACAGTCACAGTATAAGCAGCGTTTAGGTGACAGAGGCCCTTTAATACAGTCACAGTATAAGCCATGTTTAGGTGACAGAATCATTTTAATACAGTCACAGTATTAGCAGTGTTTAGGTGGCAGAGTCCCTTTAATACAGTCACAGTATAAGCAGTGTTTAGGTGACAGATCCCCATTAATACAGTCACATTAAAAAGAGTGTTTAGGTGGCAGAGTCCCTTTAATACAGTCACAGTATAAGCAGTGTGTAGGTTACAGAATCCCTTTAATACAGTCACAGTTTAAGCAGTGCTTAGGTGACAGAGCCCCTTTAATCCAGTCACAGTAAAGCAATGTTTAGGTGACAGAGCCCCTTTAATCCAGTCACAGTAAAGCAATGTTTAGGTCATTTTAAGCAACACTCACATTTGTAAAACATTGCTACTTACATTAAAGCAGTATTTTGCACACAATGGACAAGGCCACTGGAAAGCTCTGAAATACCAATACACTTTGATAACTTTTTAAATTGGGACATTTACGCTGATTTAATCTTTTAATAAAACCTTAATGTCTTGCATAATAATACCCCTCTATTTCCTGGAATATGCCCCTCCAGAGGTAAATGGTCGTAATTTCTGTGAGTAATAAATTTCTCCCCCACAGGAATTAGCAAGTTTTGTTAATTAAGTATATACTTCTGAAATATGGGGAAAAACCTAATAAAAAAAACACCAAAAGTGTACATAATTAATGAACCTGTATGCCTAGAATTGTATCAATAAAAATAATCATAGCACCAGCTAATTAGCTTATTTGTATGTTATCAGGCTTGTAATTACCATGACTTTTTCGCTGATCTGTTCATTAGGTAGATATTGAACATGGCAATCTCCTATCACTAAGTGAGTTGCAGGTGAGATACTATTTAAAAATATAACTCAGCATAATCAAGGGCCAGCGGAGCTTTTCTATCAGGAGGAACTCCCCAGGCCCTGCACCATGTATCAGTAACATGACATGTTCACCTTAATTCACCTGTACCTCACCTTTTAGTGAACAACTCCCTTTGCACAAAAAAGGCAAGGTGTAAAGTCTTGTCTATGGAAGGATCTCCATAGTCACATGAAGTCACAACAAAATCCCAGCACCAAGTGCCCATGGCAGACAGAACATGCACACTGGCAGAGAGGTAATCTCCGAAGAGCAGGAAGCATGGATCTGTGTCTATTACATGCCATGGGAGCGGTGAACAGGATCTGTAGGAGTCACACTCAAAGTCATGTTAGATGCCATGATCTCTGCAACAACAGCATTATGGGAAATGCAAATACAGACACACAACTCTCTCTGGCCACCTCTGCCACAAGCATAGTCTGCTGCGTAATCAGGACTCCACAAATCCCAATATGGCACCTAAAATGTACTTGGCTGGCTCCTGAATTGGTCTGATTGGTTCAGGAGATCTACAAACATGTCAAACCCTGGGTAACCTAGGCCAACCCAGCAACCATTTGACTTGTCTCCAAGAAATGGCTCTGCCATTGGCAAAGTAAACACCAAGACCTGCACAGCTGTAACATGCAAACAACAAAATAATGATTCTATGTATCTGGAGTTAGGTACCCTCTGCTCCCATAGTGTGAGTTCTGGCAGATAAGTATTGTGAGATTTTAGCACTATATATGTGCCCTGGCCTTATTCACTGGCCAGCCAGGCTGCTAAGATTTACAAAACATGTAATGTACAACTCTACCCACTTACCCTCCGGGGCCCATAATATCTACAAATATTTGGCTTACAGTGTGTGATTATATGAAGTAAAAGCCTTGGGCTTTTTGCCGCATGATCTAACATGTACACATGTCTACATACTACGGAGACTGGATACCATTCTCTAATTAAGAGAATTTCATGTTAAAAAGATTCAGTTACAGAGGGCTGTAGAATATAAGATCTCACAGTGCATGCTTCCTATACAAATCCTTAAGTGCTCAGCAAGATACTTACATCTAAAAATAGACAGGTTCCTCATTTTATTTAGCTGGGATATTTCAGCAAGCTACGAGAGACCTCAGAGACCCCACATTAATTACAAACAATATGAAATCCCTGGTAATTTTATAGGCTTCTTCATGCTCTCTGCACTTTATAATCCCAAAGGAGCCAACATGGATCATAAAATTTTACTGCACACCATACCAAATCAAAAATGATCTTTGTCATCCACAAGTCTTTTTTTTTTGTAAGTTTTCATATCCTCGGAGAGTAGCAGACTGTATTTCTAAGTTTAACTAAAAAGCCAGTGTTTATTCACTGCGTATTTCAAATGATTATGTAAAGCAGCATGTCAGGTAGATATGCATACTATCATAAAGAGGAAACAAAACAGATAGAGAAGGACCAGCCAGTCCCTGGCCAGCCATGCATTATAGATACCCAACACAGAGACAGATTGGAAGCCTGGATGCACTACACCAAACTGGGCCTTAAACAACACCAGAGTAACAGATTCTTATATAAAAAAGACTCTGTCTCCATTTGTCATCAAAATACAAGGTTCTGTTTTTATCAAGTGCAGGAATTTTAAATAGAAATGCTTTAATAAAATAATACAAATAAAGCACATTAGTGAGCCATGTTTGCTCCATGTAGGTTAGATGAAAAAAGAGGTCCAATGTACCTCAAGATTCTAAACAACACGGCCGCCCCCTGATAGAGTCATCCAATATGCCCGCCCCCTGATAGAGCTATCCAACATGCCCGCCCCCTGATAGAGCTATCCAACATGCCCGCCCCCTGATAGAGCTATCCAACATGCCCGCCCCCTGATAGAGCTATCCAACATGCCCGCCCCCTGATGGATGCAACACCAGTACCCCCTGAAATACAACACCAGTCCCCCAGGAAATAGTAAGACATGGAACACCAGTCCCCCAGGAAATAGTAAGACATGGAACACCAGTCCCCCAGGAAATAGTAAGACATGGAACACCAGTCCCCCAGGAAATAGTAAGACATGGAACACCAGTCCCCCAGGAAATAGTAAGACATGGAACACCAGTCCCCCAGGAAATAGTAAGACATGGAACACCAGTCCCCCAGGAAATAGTAAGACATGGAACACCAGTCCCCCAGGAAATAGTAAGACATGGAACACCAGTCCCCCAGGAAATAGTAAGACATGGAACACCAGTCCCCCAGGAAATAGTAAGACATGGAACACCAGTCCCCCAGGAAATGGAACACCAGTCCCCCAGGAAATAGTAAGACATGGAACACCAGTCCCCCAGGAAATAGTAAGACATGGAACACCAGTCCCCCAGGAAATGGAACACCAGTCCCCCAGGAAATGGAACACCAGTCCCCCAGGAAATGGAACACCAGTCCCCCAGGAAATGGAACACCAGTCCCCCAGGAAATGGAACACCAGTCCCCCAGGAAATGGAACACCAGTCCCCAGGAAATAGTAGGAAATGGAACAAGTCTCCAATTCAGCTGAATGGAAGAATTTGTCCAATTTGGCTTTGAGTTTGAAATTCCCTTGTTAATTTCTTTTTTCTTGAATAAAGGGATTTTAGGAGCCAGGCTCACTGACAGCTGAGATTTGTCAGGCTCTGGTTAACTACATGTCAAATATGCAACATGTCTAGTTAAAGCATTACCGTCACTTTTTCAGTGTCCACAAGGTGTGTACCCGGCTCTGAGCCAGCAGTGGAAAAGTTAAAGATATTCAGTATTTAAACTAGAATGAAAATGAGAAAGGACCATTAAGACATGAATTTGTTCAAAAACTGCAACTTTACAATAAAACACTCGCTCTAATCCATTCTCTAAACAGATTTTCCCACAAATGTTTGCAATAGAAGGCGAAATTTAACATAATAATTGTTTAATGATTTCAATATTTAACACACAATGCGTGATGACCTTTCACTTGATGCCGGACAATTCCACAGCAGGATTTATTTCCCCCACTTTTATAGGCAATTACTTTTTTCGCAATACAAAAAAATAAAAAAATCTCCAACAGAATGAAGCCAAAAAAGGCAGAAACTGGGAACCTTATTCCAATAAGTTTAGCCGGCCAACTCTTGTTGCTCTCAAACCTATCAACACATAAAAGACAGAATTATGTGGATTTATCACTACATCTATAGTCATAACAACAAGTCCCAATTAGGTAACTCATATTCAAAATGAACCACTATGACCTTGCATCTGTAAGGATGGGATCCAGAGCAGATATACTCATACCTCACAGACTGCTATCCCTAACGCCTGAAAAACATGATGCAATCAGAAGGAAACATTGATAAAATGGCCAGCACTCGACAAGTTACAGCTAAAAAAACAAGAAGTTTACAACACCTTATATCATAGAAAATGTCACCAGCAGTCCATCCAGTCCTTTTATTAGTCCCTGGCCTTATCCTATATCTAGGATAGCCTTAAACCTATCCCACGCATGCTTAAACTCCTTCACTGTATTAACCTCTACCACTTCTACTGGAAGACTATTCCATTCATCCACTACCCTCTCAGTAAAGTAATACTTTCATTAGACCCTGGCATTATCTTATATCTAGGATAGCCTTATACCTATCCCATGCATGCTTAAACTCCTTCACTGTATTAACCTCTACCACTTCTACTGGAAGACTATTCCATGCATCCACTACCCTCTCAGTAATGTAATACTTTCATTAGTCCCTGACCTTATCTTATATCTAGGATAGCCTTATACCTATCCCATGCATGCTTAAACTCCTTCACTGTATTAACCTCTACCACTTCTACTGGAAGACTATTCCATGCATCCACTACCCTCTCAGTAATGTTATACTGCCTGATATTACATTTAAATCTTTTCCCCTCTAATTTCAGACTATGTCCTCTAGTTTTTCTTCATTTAAATATACTCTCCTCCTTTATTGTGTTGATTCCCTTTATGTATTTAAATATTTCTATCTAATCCCCCTGTCTTTCATCCAAGCTGTACATATATCCCATATGTGTAGCTTAAAATATTCATTTCATTACTTATGTTATTTGCTCTCCAGCTTAGAGGGTTTAATAATTCTATGGCAGTGATTGGAGAGTTTGTCTAGGAAGTTAAAAAACAAAACAGTTACAATTATATTTTTTGGTTTCTTTATTTGCTTTTTTATTACAAATACAAAATGACAACATTAATATAACATTATGCCAGGTGACTACTGAGTGTACTGATCTTAGGGATCGTGAACATGTACATTAAGATTAGTAGAGTGACTGACAAGTGGGGATTCCCTAGTTAATATACAGCACCTTGGAGAGCACCCAGGATTGAAACATGTGATTTATATAGTCACAGGCAGAGTAAATCGTAGGGTTTACAAAAGAACCATAATAGCCATCCTGCCCAGTACATGGTACATTATGTATATATCTGTGCTCTATTTTCTAGGCACTGAGGTTGCACATTTACAAAAGATGTTAAGATTCCAATGAATGTTTTTCCCCATTCCCAGCATATTTACATTCCTATCTTTATATAAATGATACGCATCGAAAGGAAATAATACAAGTAAAAGCAAATGGACACTTAGCTGCTGAAAAATAAAATCTGTACGAACCAGATTAGAAAAACAAAATGTGCATTCTGCCCATAATACCAAATAATGGCCCCAATATTTGTCAGTAACACTAATTAAAGAATGTCTGCTCCTCCAGACAGTATTAGAATGGCATACAGACAAACAGGCCGCAAAGCACTACCAACACTGTCAATTTGTAGATGCAGTGACGATGTGAAAAGTTTGCAAATTGCATTGGTTTGGAGCATACAGAGAAAACCATATTGTCTATAGGTGACCAGCAAGCATGATCTGTTGCCCAGACGATATGAAAAACATTGCAGAACGTAAATAAAAACCCAGTGAATAGTCTATATTGTATATGTATAGCACTGTTTACTCCCCTAAAATATGTTTACTACTCACTGTGGATTTGGAAAAAAGATATTTTTCTAAATGAAGGATGAAAATAATCTGCTCATTTGATCCTTAGCACCTCACAGAACAGCTGACTATTAGTGAAAAATGATTACAATATCGTATACTATCTGGGATAATCACTCTGATCATTTGGTGTACTGGAAATTGAGTATTTTGTAAAATTACTTATATTGGTAAGGGACCTGTTCTGATACATGGTAACTTTTGGCTCTCAGAGTGTAAGTACCGCATTGCCAACATACACATCATACAATGGTTAAATAAATAAATAAAAGTGTGTGAGGGGAAAGGCAGATTTTCAGATGTGTTACGTGGAGTATTAGGATCTCTGTAAAAGGCAAGTTACACAAAATCTCTAACAAGATACTATAATACTGAAGAAAATTATACTACCTTCAAACCAGCAAGATTTCTCTGTGTACCCAAGAATAATAAGAGAAATCAGATTACATTGCTAGACAATCTAATGCTAAATTCCACTCAAATCAGGAAATATTTAGGAATAACTCGAGCGGATGCCAGTCCTGTTATCAGCAGTGATGTAAACTGATATGGTATCCCAAATTAAAAAATCTACTTCATGGCATGGGAAGTTAAAATGCAAATGTGCCATTTTTCTGTAAAGCCAAAGCATTTGAAAGACGAAAAAAAAAAACCAACGATTATCAGCCGGTCACTACTGAGAATGTCTCCATAGTGCATCACTACCCCCTTGTGGATTTCACATATACCAGGTACTAGCTAAGCGTATTATTAAATTATCTATTTTATAACATACTAACAACATAAAGTGCAAGCTTCAAATCGAATTATGCATTAAAAATGTAAAACAATGCAGCAAAATGTCAAAAGGTGTCACAATTAATGGAAGCAATGTAATGACATATAATGATAAGCAATCTAGCTTAATAATGGTGTTAATGGGCTCTCCAATAAAAAAAAATCTTTCAAAAATAAATAAATACAGAATTTCCAGCAAATCATCAGTAAATCCAGAAAAATACGTGCTTAAAAAAGGTGGCCTTATACAATATGCTATGTAACAGTATTGTTTCTCACAATGCTATTCTTATCCCTAAAAGCTTTCCAACATCACTGAGCGGGGCTAGGTGTTTTCCAAAAACACGTTGTTTTTTTTCTTTTTCTCAGGTGAGAAAAGAGTTCTGGTTTTTTTTAGCATTTAATCCAAGTTTAAACATAGAAAAATAAAAAGAGAAAGGTTTACAAAGCACAGAAAAATCACAGACTGAATCCTCCACAAGCAATGAATGCAAGTGATCCTTAGTATGGTCTGTGTGCCATGTGCTCCTGTTTGTAGTAAACTTCATGAGGCTTATTTGGTGGAATGTTAGGTGCATCTAAGAGTCTGTATCTAGAACGGATACATCCCTGCTGGCATTTACCCCTTGCCACAGACACCATCCACAACATGCCCCATGTCAGGGCACCCCCAAAACAAGCATGGCAGTGCAGCCAGTCTGGAGCTCTGTGATGCACCATTTACCATACTTTCCAGTCGTCTGGCGCCGGTTGTTTAAAGATCCTTCCAAGAGGTTATTCATTGACATGACGAGGTGTTGCTGCTTCTCTCCCAACGACTAGTTACACCAGGAGCTCCTGATTTGTGCAAAAAGCCAAAGGAAACATGCCAGCCCCCCTCTCCTCCTTCTCCTCCTCCCCCTGTATACAAACACAGTGCAAGGGGGGCAACCAGGGGTAAATAATGGGGCTGACGATGACTGTCCAAGAGTCTTAAAGTAACCACACGATGTTGAATGTATGGAGGTGGCAGTGGGATCTGGGAATCCCTGACAACCCCTTGGAAAAACTGGGAGGAAGCAACCTCAGGGACCTAACACTTAAAGCATGCTGGGAGAAGACCCCCTGAGCACAGCATAGATATCACTGAGCAGAGCGGAATAATGGGAGTGGATATCCCTGAGCAGAGCGGGATGATGGGAGTGGATATCCCTGAGCAGAGCGGGATGATGGGAGTGGATATCCCTGAGCAGAGCGGGATGATGGGAGTGGATATCCCTGAGCAGAGCGGGATGATGGGAGTGGATATCACTGAGCAGAGCGGGATGATGGGAGTGGATATCCCTGAGCAGAGCGGGATGATGGGAGTGGATATCCCTGAGCAGAGCGGGATGATGGGAGTGGATATCCCTGAGCAGAGCGGGATGATGGGAGTGGATATCCCTGAGCAGAGCGGGATGATGGGAGTGGATATCCCTGAGCAGAGCGGGATGATGGGAGTGGATATCTCTGAGCAGAGCGGGATGATGGGAGTGGATATCCCTGAGCAGAGCGGGATGATGGGAGTGGATATCCCTGAGCAGAGCGGGATGATGGGAGTGGATATCCCTGAGCAGAGCGGGATGATGGGAGTGGATATCCCTGAGCAGAGCGGGTTGATGGGAGTGGATATCCCTGAGCAGAGCGGGATGATGGGAGTGGATATCCCTGAGCAGAGCGGGATGATGGAAGTGGATATCCCTGAGCAGAGCGGGATGATGGGAGTGGTTATCCCTTAGTAGAGCAGAATGATTGGAGTGGGTATCAGTGAGCAGAACAAGATGATGTGACTGTATCAGCAGGGTGATGAGAGTAGTGGTCTCACAGCAGAGGGTGATGGGAGTATTGGTCTCTCAACAAAGTGTAAGAGTGATGTGAGTAGTGGTCTCCAAGGAAAGGGTGGGGGTAATGGGAGTAGTGGTCTCCTAGTAGAGGGTGATGGGAGTAGTGGTCTCCCAGCAGTGGGTGGGAGTGATGGGAGTAGTGGTCTTCTAGAAAAGGGTGAGGGGAGTAGTGGTCTCCTAGTAGAGGGTGAGGGGAGTAGAGGTCTCCCAGCAGTGGGTGGTAGTGATGGGAGTAGTGGTCTTCTAGCAAAGGGTGAGGGGAGTAATGGTCTCCTAGTAGAGGGTGATGGGAGTAGTGGTCTCCTAGCAGTGGGTGGGAGTGATGGGAGTAGTGGTCTCCTAGCAGTGGGTGGGAGTGATGGGAGTAGTGGTCTCCTAGCAGTGGGTGGGAGTGATGGGAGTAGTGGTCTCCCAGCAGTGGGTGGGAGTGATGGGAGTAGTGGTCTCCCAGCAGTGGGTGAGGGGAGTAGTGATCTCCCAGCAGTGGGTGAGGGGAGCAGTGGTCTCCTAGTATAGGATGATGGGAATAGTGGTCTTCTAGCAAAGGGTGAGGGTGATGGGAGTAGTGGTCTCGTAGTAGAGGGTGAGATGCTGTGGGTAAGGTGGAGCCCGGTCTCCTCCACACCCCTCCCCGCTGCCTCTCCCCCTGGTACCCCGCCCGCCAGCCCGGAGCCGCCCTGCCCAGCCAAAGGTTCCGCTCGCTTTACCTTCCGGCTTGTTCTCGGCAGCCATTTCCCCTCCGCGCGCCACATCCTCCTCGCGACCGGTACACACCACAGCGCGCGCACGGGCGAGGGGGGCGGGACACGCGCGCGCCAGGGAGGGAGGGACGGAAGGAGCAGGTGGGCGGAGTCTCTGAAAGGGAGGCGAGACGTCCCTTTCACGCCTCCTACCTGCTCCAAGACGGGAGAAGCGAGAGTGAGTGACGTGGATGACAGCCAATAGAAAGCGCGCTTCTATCTCGCGCCGTGTGAGTGAGGGAGGTCTGACTGTCACGGGGACAGAGAGTAGTCCGGACGAGTCCCACCTTCTGGGTGGGCTCCGCCCCGCTTCTCTAGGACCAATTAGATTGGTCAAGGCTCGCAACGCCCATTCAACCCCCTAAACAAAGCTTGTGATTGGCCAGCGCGAGACAGGGCTGGGCGTGCTGACCAATACGGCCAGAGGAGAAGAAAATGTTACGTGGTTTGATTGGAGAATGAAGGAGAAAGGCGCGTGGAGGGCGGAGCTTGTGTCTCTTTCCACCAATGGTGTTAGGGGGAGGGTGTTCGCCGGCGGGCGGGACGTCTCCTGGAGGTTTCACACGTGAAGCTCTGAGGTCGGGCTGTCCCTGACAGTGGAGCCGAGTGACCGGCGGGGGAAAGGGCTGTGTCCCCGGCAAAGGTTTACAGCGACAGAGGAACACCGTCCCCTGATGATGACGTCACGCGGTGACCTGACATGTAAACTGCTTTCACTGGAAAATGTGTAATTTGCCACAAGGTGATGTCATAAGCAGGAGACACCTGGCATGTTTAACCCCATAGTGACAGGAGTTTTGGGCTGTGTATGTCTCTTGGTGACAGTTTAACATGTCTGCGGTGTTTGTGTTTAGCTGTAGCCCAGCAAATTATACATTGATTTTATCACCATAAAAAGGTCTTTCTTTAGATAACATTATTATCATATAATTTACTGCACAAGAAATTATAAAACATGATGAAAAAAACTATATTATTTTAACTTTGATCTGAACAAACTTTACCGTCTAAATAGTTTATAAATAGGTTTTTTTTGCACATTATAGGGTAATAAATGAAAATAGCAGTTTTTTTTTTCCATCCACAACGACTTTATGACCCCAGTCCTGACCCTAAATGTAACACTAACTCTAACCTGAACCCTAATATTATTCTAACCCTAGATTTACATTTTTGGGGCATTTTTTGTATTGCAATGTTCCTCACTGCCTCTAGGGGCAGTCTAGCAATAGAGCGTTGGAAATTCATCATTTCTGTTGCTCTTCCCACAGGAGGGCAGCCGGTATATTGGAGGAGCATGCTGCTCTTCAATATGGCTCCCGCGATTCGCTCTGTGGAGCGATCGCAGGTGCCCTGGAGAAGATGCCTCGACATCGAGGCATTAGAACAACACCGCAAGAGCGGTTTTCACGATTGTTCCTCTCTTGACGTGCCTGGAACATCCTATGTCGCAAAGGGGATTAAAACATATTTTTCTTTTATTTGATACATTTTTCTGCTGTCCTGCTGGCACAATCTATAGATAACTTTCATCATTTATTATTCTCTACAGTCACAGTATAAGCAGTGTTTAGGTGACAGAGTCCCTTTAATACAGTCACAGTATAAGCAGTGTTTAGGTGACAGAATCCCTTTAATACAGTCACAGTATGAGCAGTGTTTAGGTGACAGAGTCCCTTTAATCCAGTCACAGTATAAGCAGTGTTTAGGTGACAGAGTCCCTTTAATCCAGTCACAGTATAAGCAGTGTTTAGGTGACAGAGCCCCTTTAATACAGTCACAGTATAAGCAGTGTTTAGGTGACAGAATCCCTTTAATACAGTCACTGTATAAGCAGTGTTTAGGTGACAGAGCCCCTTTAATACAGTCACAGTATAAGCAGTGTTTAGGTGACAGAGTCCCTTTAATCCAGTCACAGTATAAGCAGTGTTTAGGTGACAGAATCCCTTTAATACAGTCACAGTATATGCAGTGTTTAGGTGACAGAGCCCCTTTAATCCAGTCACAGTACAAGCAGTGTTTAGGTGACAGAGGCCCTTTAATACAGTCACAGTATAAGCAGTGTTTAGGTGACAGTCCCTTTAATCCAGTCACAGTATAAGCAGTGTTTAGGTGACAGAGGCCCTTTAATCCAGTCACAGTATAAGCAGTGTTTAGGTGACAGAATCCCTTTAATCCAGTCACAGTATAAGCAGTGTTTAGGTGACAGAATCCCTTTAATCCAGTCACAGTATAAGCAGTGTTTAGGTGACAGAATCCCTTAAATACAGTCACAGTATAAGCAGTGTTTAGGTGACAGAATCCCTTTAATACAGTCACAGTATAAGCAGTGTTTAGTGACAGTCCCTTTAATAAAGTCACAGTATAAGCAGTGTTTAGGTGACAGTGTCCCTTTAATACAGTCACAGTATAAGCAGTGTTTAGGTGACACAGTCCCTTTAATACAGTCACAGTATAAGCAGTGTTTAGGTGACAGAATCCCTTTAATACAGTCACAGTATAAGCAGTGTTTAGGTGGCAGAGCCCCTTTAATACAGTCACAGTATAAGCAGTGTTTAGGCGACACAGTTCCTTTAATACAGTCACAGTATAAGCAGTGTTTAGGTGACAGACTCCCTTTAATACAGTCACAGTATAAGCAGTGTTTAGGTGACAGTCCCTTTAATACAGTCACAGTATAAGCAGTGTTTAGGTGACAGTCCCTTTAATACAGTCACAGTATAAGCAGTGTTTAGGTGGCAGAATCCCTTTAATACAGTCACAGTATAAGCAGTGTTTAGGTGGCAGAATCCCTTTAATACAGTCACAGTATAAGCAGTGTTTAGGTGGCAGAGTCCCTTTAATACAGTCACAGTATAAGCAGTGTTTAGGCGACACAGTTCCTTTAATACAGTCACAGTATAAGCAGTGTTTAGGTGGCAGAGTCCCTTTAATACAGTCACAGTATAAGCAGTGTTTAGGTGGCAGAGTCCCTTTAGTACAGTCACAGTATAAGCAGTGTTTACAGTGCACAGCATCCCAGGGCAGGAGCACAGGACATACGGTATCTCGACACTGTGGTGAATGCATAACAATTGTAAGAATTATGATACTTATTTGTTGACATTAACAAAATACAACAAATAGGATTTGTTACAAGTATTTGACTTTATTATCATTTCACTATTGGTATAAGGTATAGGTGCAGACACACTGATGGGTAATGCAGTCCTCATATCTTGTTTATTTTATTTATTTCAAGAATAAGGGACCAGAATAAAGATCTGGATTTCCTTATCTAACCTCTATTATATCAATATTATTGTTACTTTATGTTGAAGGCAAAAAAATGACATCCAGATAATGGGGGAGCTCGCAAATCTCACTGCAGAGGGTCCGGCTCAAACAGACTCACAGTCCGAAATAACACCAGGAAGGTTATTTATAAACGTCTACAATGGAGCAATGTACTAAAAAGTAGAACAGTCACCATGCAAACCAATCATCACGTTACATCATGTTTAGAACTTGGCCCCAGAATCTCCATGGAAACCACTGGAATGTTCCTGCTGATTAAATCATTTGGCCCCAGATTTGGCTTTGATAATTAACCCTTCTTGTGCCCCCTTTGCAATGTGTAAATAAAGCTGCCATTCTGCGGTCATTTGATGTAACTGGTTTGTTGGGGGGGGGGGGGGGGCTCTTATTAAGTTGTGCACTCTGACATTTGCTAATTTGATCCATTGATCGCAATCGATCACTGCTATTCCTGTGATTTCAGTTTGGCATTTAGAATAACACAGAATTGTGAGGCTTTATCTGTTTTTTTTTACTCCTTGTTGGAATGTATCTATGTAACAGTAACTAAGGCAGCTCGCTGATGCCCCGCTTAATTACATATTATTACATTATAGCAATTACATCTCCATTTACTGGAGCACAATTAGAAGAATAATAATATTTATCTGCTGGGAATGTTGTTTTAAACTGGTCTATGCAAAGACATTTCCAAATAAAGGAGTCCACAGCAATTACTATTATGACTCCTCCCACTTCTAAATGGGCCCTCCCCATTTTAAAGAGCCATCGAATGTTTAAGATCAGCCCCTCTTCCAGCTACCATCCAGGATTGCCGTCATCCATCAAAACAAAGGGGAGATCTCCAGGGCAATATGGCATAAAACAGACATATGATGAAGATCCTACTATTATATACATGCTAGTTTAATATATTTTTAAACAAAGGACCTTATTGAGTCCTCTTTGCTCCCTACAGCATTATCAGGGAGCTGACATTTTGTTCGGATCTTCCTTCTTTCCCCCCTGATAGAGCTACACAGAGCGAAGAGGGCTCAATAAGGTGCTTTATTTCTATTTTTTCATTAACGCATTTCTATTTAAAATGCCTACACCTTATGGAATCTTTCAGATGAACAGAACTTCACTGTATCTCCCTCCAAGTGCAAGATATAGGCAAGCCTTACATTATATGATAAGGACATCTTCTATAGGGAAGTAAAACGATGAGCTGGAGCCGGAGATTTCAGACACGTATTGATACTCCTTGTTTGTATATGAGCTGCGTGTGACATACTCTGGTCCAGATAGCTAGCCCCCCCCTCCTTTGAACTAGCAAACCTAACATTGTAAATGACCCATTAACCTTGGGGCTTTATGGAGCATGCAGAACCAAATATATAATCGATTCAAGGTAGTCTACAAAATAAATTTTCTTACAAAACTTGACATTTTCATTTTGCACTTCTATATGTCAAGGCAACTTGCTTAGATTTTGTTTAATCTGTTCCAGTTATTGAATTCTGGAGTATCAGTAGACAGAGCTGGCTGCTAATATTGTTATGAGATACAAACTTCACAAAGGGTATGAAATGTAAAATAGGTTGTATTACCATTCCTCCATAAAACTCTGACATGCCCGTAATAGAAATAAACACATCCCTGGCCCGGCCTGGCTTCAAGTGTTATTCTGTGTCACATCAGTATGATCTCAGTCTCTACGACTCTCTGACACTCTGATTATATGATTAAGAGACAATATGGTGCTGCTCACAGATAATTTGAAAGATGTTCTTAGTAATTCTGTTCTCCTTGATGTCTGTGTAAGCCATAAAATAAGATCTGTTTCTTAAAGGGACACTGTCAACCTAAACATTGCTGATACTGTCAATGTAGCAAATAATAAATAATGAAAAAGGATCTATACATTGTGTTAGAAGAATTGCAGCAAATCCCTAAAATAAGAGAAGAATATGGTTCAAATGTGTCTGTGTTGTCTTCTTCTGTGACTTGATATGCAAATGAACACATATTCCATGGGAACTGTGTAATTATCATGAAGTATATTTGCTGATTTTTTTTATCCACAGATTTGGTAGTTTATCCATTCTGTGCCTGAGAGAAAAATCACAGAATGCCTGTAAACGACATTACTCTTATCGAGTGTATGTCTAATCATCATGTGTGTAAAGCTGGCAAACGTATGTTTTATAACATTAAATAAATGGATAAAAACTGCTGTCTATTTCCATTTGCAAAATATTCATTTAAAGGGAAGCGTAACTTATTTTTAACCCTTTCTTGGAAGAAGCAAAAGTAAAAAAAAAAATAAGAAAAAGTGATGCCCCTTCTCCCACATAAAAGTAAACCTGTCTTTACGCATACATGTGGTTTTACTCTCAGCTTTTGAGTTGAGGCAGAGTATGTCGGAAGCTGACAGTATCCGAGCACTGATAGCCAATCAGAGTGGGGGGCTCGCCCTGCCCATCTGATTGGGGTCTGCTGGTGCAGAGAGAGAGAGAGAGATACTTGTTTTTACATAGAATCATTCACTAATATTAAACATTCCCATGTAAAAATGAGGGTCTCTGCACTAACTGAGAGGGACAGTCGCCGACCAGACCAGCTTCTCAGGAAGCATGGCAGCTGCCAGTGGGGGCATAAACTGAGTATGTTACATGCCAGTTTATCTACATTTTTCACTTGTGCTTCTGTGCTAGAAAACAAAGTTTAGTGTCACCCTAATCTATTTCTTTACAGAGACAGTGGTGGATGCATGAACTAACCTTCCATCAGAAGTGGTAGAAGTAAACAGTCAATGGGTTTGAAGGGACTCCATTAGTTTACACTGAATACAACAAATGATCAGACGTGTGTTAGTAAAACTGCAGCAAATGAGTGAATTAAGACAATAATGTGCTTTGAAGGTGTCTGTGGTGGTCTCCTGTTTATGACATCATCTTGTGCCTTGATGTGCAAATTACAGATTTTCCATTGAAAATGATTTGCATATGAAGGCACATGCTGGGTTTACTTTTGATATAACCCAGTGATATAATACTACAGATCTTACTGGGTTCCAGGATATCATGACAAATTTCTGCTTTAAACCTTTGCGAAAAAGCTGTTGATTTTTTTTTTTTTTTTAATTGTGCTAAACAGCAGATCTAACAGTGAGAGCCATTTACATAAATATGTTAAATGTGCCTTTATCATGATAGTAACATTATAGAACTGTGCTATGGGTTTTTTCACCTCTGTAATTAAACCAGTCCTTCTATATCCTCTGTTTAAAGTAAGTGGATACAATAACTCAATTCCTATAGTTACTAATGTTGAAAGTAATTATCCTGTTATGTCGGCAGTTAAAATTCTGCCATAAAATGTAACATTTACACTACTCCCAGGCCTCAGATGAAGGCCAAATGATTTCTGATGCCTTACCCAAAAAGTCTGCAAATATAGTGAGACTCAGAGATACATTAGATCAAAGGCATGTCACAACTGTGCAGTCAGCCCAGCGCTCAGAATACATCAGCCTTGCCCTGAAGAGATTACAATCTATTTTTGGGGTTTTTAGAGGCAGTGCATAACTCAGGATAATATCAAAGTTATGAAATCCTATCAACAAAGCACATGTGTCTACTCAAGTAAAATGTAGAGATTATCGTGATATTTTATATATTATTTATAAATTGTGTTTTATAATGAATCTATACATATAAACATTCTCTAAATTACAATACTAATTACACCTTCATCTGGGGATTTGCAAGAGGCTACATTTTAAATCTAATCCGTAATTTGTATTCTAATTCAGGTCTAACATGAATTTTAAAGCAAACTTAATTTAGATTCTAATCCATGCTAAATTTAGATTCTAAACTGGTTAAAATTTGCATTTTGCATTTTAATCCTAGCCATGTTTTAATTTCCAGAAATACCTGAAACCCTCCATTTACAGGCACAAACATACATGTGCAGTATAGACATCTGATAGAGCAACATGAACCTGTTGTTAAGTTAGACAGGATGTAACTTTCTTGCTCTTGGGGTGACCAATGCCCCTCTCTCCGCACATTGTGCAAAAATCCAAAGGTCACAGACAAAATAGGCTGAAACCCATTTGTGAAGTAGACAATACTCTGCTGTTTCTACAAGAAATCTGGAGACATGATAAACATAAAAGCATTTTTATTTTTATCCTCTCGGGATTTGCTTTGTATATCATTTTTTTTGTACTGCGTTTCAAACTCTTCAAAGTTAAATCTCAATTTTCAGGATGCATTTGTTGAATTGTTGCCTAACTTTATATAAATTATCCCCTTGAGTTGCCAGAGCTCCGCTTTTTCCCCTAGGGCTATTTGGCAAAGAACGTGCCACTGGATGGAACAGCAAAAAATGAAATTAGAAAATGCAATGATTTTTTGGAAAGGGTGAGGCAGCTCATACTTCATACTACTTGACTTCGGACCAGATCTTAGGACGATGTTTGCATATCCAGCTAACTAACTGGTAAACAAAGAACCTGCAAAGTATCTACATGTGGGAAATATAGATCACTTACTGTATGAATAAGATAAAAGTCTTTCAGCATAACACCATTATACTGTTAGATAATACACTGCCCAGTCATTGTCACCATTGAATTCTTACACTACAAATGTCATAATAGCTGTCAGTAGCATGTACAATCACCTCTAGCACCCCAATCCCATTTACTGTCCCACATAATCACTGCGTGGCTCCTTCATGATAAGCAGTATGGTTACATACAGTCATGGCTGATACTCCACGGAAAGCAAATGGCCACTGGGCAATGGAAGAGTAAAGTTGGAATAGTTTATCATGGCCGACTCTGACCAAATGAGTTTGTCAATAAGATTCACATTATACAGAGCCTGTTTCTTTTAGTATCCGAGTAAAACTAACACTGGCTGTGATCTTTATATTACATGCATGTTTGAAAAGCATCCCTCTGTAAAACATAAACAGTCTCATCCTATTTGGAGGTCAAGTTAAAGGGACTGCTTATGACATCACCTGTGCCCATGTATGCAAATTAACTGCTTTTCAGTGGGAAATGTGTAATTTGCATACTGTGTCACAGGTGATGTCATAAGCAGGAGACTCGACAGACACATTTAAACACATTTTTCTCCTAATGTAGGCCTTTACTTGCAGGTTTGTTAACACATTGTATAGATCATTTTCAATATTTTTTTATGCTCTACATTCACAGTAAAATCAATGTTTAGGTGATACAGCCCCTTTAATGTTTGTTTAGATGGAATTGTATCAGTACTTGTTACTAGAAATTACCAAAAACATTCTGGATTGTCACTCTTTCAAAGAGTCCCTGCAGGAAACCAATAGAAACTTGGAATAAAAGTGGTATTATTTAGGTAGTATTTTTTTTATATGGTATGGTGAAACCTAGACTGCATATGACACAAATATAACAACAAACTAGCTTTAAATGTGTCATTACGTCAGGGCAGGTGATATACATGTGATATAGATTGATATACAGGTGATATACATTGTGATATACAGGTGATATACATTGTGATATACAGGTGATATACATTGTGATATACAGGTGATATAGATTGATATAAAGGTGATATACATTGTGAAATACAGGTGACATAGATTGATATATAGGTGATGTACATTGTGATATACAGGTAATATTCATTATGATATACATTGTGATATACAGGTACAGGTGATTTACAGGTGATGATATACATTATGATATACAGGTGATATACATTATGATATACAGGTGATGATATACATTGTTATATACAGGTGATATTGTGATATACAGGTGATATACATTATGATAGACAGGTGATATACAGGTGATATACATTATGATAGACAGGTGATATATATTATGATATACAGGTGATGATATACATTGATATACAGGTGATATACATTATGATATACAGGTGATATACATTGTGATATACAGGTGATATACATTGTGATATACAGGTGATATAGATTGATATAAAGGTGATATACATTGTGAAATACAGGTGACATAGATTGATATATAGGTGATATACATTGTGATATACAGGTAATATTCATTATGATATACATTGTGATATACAGGTACAGGTGATTTACAGGTGATGATATACATTATGATATACAGGTGATATACATTATGATATACAGGTGATGATATACATTGTTATATACAGGTGATATTGTGATATACAGGTGATATACATTATGATAGACAGGTGATATACAGGTGATATACATTATGATAGACAGGTGATATATATTATGATATACAGGTGATGATATACATTTATATACAGGTGATATACATTATGATATACAGGTGATATACATTATGATATACAGGTGATATACATTGTGATATACAGGTGATGATATACATTGATATACAGGTGATATACATTAAGATATACAGGTGATGATATACCTTGATATACAGGTGATATACATTATGATATACAGGTGATATACATTGTGATATACAGGTGATGATATACATTGTGATATACAGGTGATATACAGGTGATATACATTATGATAGACAGGTGATATACAGGTGATATACATTATGATATACAGGTGATGATATACATTGATATACAGGTGATATACATTATGATATACAGGTGATATACAGGTGATGATATACATTGATATACAGGTGATATACATTGTGATATACAGGTGATGATATACATTGATATACAGGTGATATACAGGTGATGATATACCTTGATAGACAGGTGATATACATTATGATATACAGGTGATATACAGGTGATGATATACATTGTGATATACAGGTGATGATATACATTGTGATATACAGGTGATATACATTATGATATACAGGTGATATACAAGAGATATACATTATTATATACAGGTGTTGATATACAGGTGATATACATTTAATTTAAGAAATTAAACAACAGCCTCCGATTAGATGAAAAGCATTAAACATTTTACCAAAGCTGGTTTAAGATCTCACACATCTCCTCCACTTTCCAAACTACAATATACATACATCTGAAACTAAAATCTAAATTAAATCTAACTCAAATATTGACTTCTCTCTTTTCATTAGAAAACCTACATGTAGCAGGGCAAATCCAAATGTGAGAGAGACAGCCGGCAGACTGCACAAATATAACTGAAAAGTGCCATATAAACTGGTTAGAAGATGTGCAGCTTGTACATGTAACATGCATCTAAATCTATCAGACCCCCAGTGTATTGTACAACATGACAAACCTTTACAGAATATATTCTATGTGGCATCAAAAAGGGCAATATTATTACATTACCATTTAGTTATATAGCGCCAACAATGTACGTAGCGCTGGCTAAAGAGCATAGAAGGGAACTACATACTAAGTTACACAAACTAGAACAGACTGATACATGAGGTAGAGAACACTGCTCGCAAGCTTACAATCTAGAGGAACAGACTGATACATGAGGTAGAGAACCCTGCTCGCAGAGCTTACAATCTAGAGGAACAGACTGATACATGAGGTAGAGAACCCTGCTCGCAGAGCTTACAATCTAGAGGAACAGACTGATACATGAGGTAGTAAGCCCTGCTCGCAAGCTTACAATCTAGAGGAACAGACTGATACATGAGGTAGAGAACCCTGCTCGCAGAGCTTACAATCTAGAGGAACAGACTGATACATGAGGTAGAGAACCCTGCTCGCAAGCTTACAATCTAGAGGAACAGAGTGATACATGAGGTAGTGAGCCCTGCTCGCAAGCTTACAATCTAGAGGAACAGACTGATACATGAGGTAGAGAGCCCTGCTCGCAGAGCTTACAATCTAGAGGAACAGACTGATACATGAGGTAGAGAACACTGCTCGCAGAGCTTACAATCTAGAGGAACAGACTGATACATGAGGTAGAGAACCCTGCTCGCAAGCTTACAATCTAGAGGAACAGACTGATACATGAGGTAGAGAACACTGCTCGCAAGCTTAAAATCTAGAGGAACAGACTGATACATGAGGTAGAGAACACTGCTCGCAAGCTTACAATCTAGAGGAACAGACTGATACATGAGGTAGAGAACCCTGCTCGCAGAGCTTACAATCTAGAGGAACAGACTGATACATGAGGTAGAGAACACTGCTCGCAAGCTTACAATCTAGAGGAACAGACTGATACATGAGGTAGAGAACCCTGCTTGCAGAGCTTACAATCTAGAGGAACAGACTGATACGTGAGGTAGAGAACACTGCTCGCAAGCCTACAATCTAGAGGAACAGACTGATACATGAGGTAGAGAACCCTGCTCGCAGAGCTTACAATCTAGAGGAACAGACTGATACATGAGGTAGAGAACACTGCTCGCAGAGCTTACAATCTAGAGGAACAGACTGATACATGAGGTAGAGAACCCTGCTCGCAAGCTTACAATCTAGAGGAACAGACTGATACATGAGGTAGAGAACACTGCTCGCAAGCTTAAAATCTAGAGGAACAGACTGATACATGAGGTAGAGAACACTGCTCGCAAGCTTACAATCTAGAGGAACAGACTGATACATGAGGTAGAGAACCCTGCTCGCAGAGCTTACAATCTAGAGGAACAGACTGATACATGAGGTAGAGAACACTGCTCGCAAGCTTACAATCTAGAGGAACAGACTGATACATGAGGTAGAGAGCCCTGCTTGCAGAGCTTACAATCTAGAGGAACAGACTGATACGTGAGGTAGAGAACACTGCTCGCAAGCCTACAATCTAGAGGAACAGACTGATACATGAGGTAGAGAACACTGCTCACAGAGCTTACAGTCTAGAGGAACAGACTGGTACATGAGGTAGAGAGCCCTGCTCACAGAGCTTACAATCTAGAGGAACAGACTGACACATGAGGTAGAGAACCCTGATCGCAGAGCTTACAATCTAGAGGAACAGACTGATACATGAGGTAGAGAACCTTGCTCGCAGAGCTTACAATCTAGAGGAACAGACTGATACATGAGGTAGAGAGCCCTGCTCACAGAGCTTACAATCTAGAGGAACAGACTGATACATGAGGTAGAGAGCCCTGCTCGCAGAGCTTACAATCTAGAGGAACAGACTGGTACGTGAGGTAGAGAGCCCTGCTCACAAAGCTTACAATCTAGAGGAACAGACTGATACATGAGGTAGAGAGCCCTGCTCACAGAGCTTACAAATTAGAGGAACAGACTGGTACATGAGGTAGAGAGCCTTGCTCACAGAGCTTACAATCTAGAGGAACAGACTGATACATGAGGTACAGAGCCCTGCTCACAAGCTTACAATCTAGAGGGAATGGGGTACATGAAACACATAAGGGAGTGAAGAGGTAATGTAGCTGTAGTAACTGTAATGTGGATGGTTGGCACTGGGTGAGTTTGATGTTGAGATTTAATTGTGTGCGTTCTAACTGGATCAGTTGTAAGCTACTTGATATTAACAGTGATTGAGGACAATGAGAGCTTGGTGGGATTAGCTAAACCGGTATGCTAGAAGGATGGGTAGAAAGCTTCATTAAAGAGGTGGGTTTTGAGGGACTTTATAAAGTTTGAATAGGAGGGAGAGAGCTGGATGCTCTGCGGAAGGGAGTTCCAGAGAGAGAGGGGGCAGCTAGGGGCAGGTGCGAGTGGGAAGTGGTGATGAGGTAGGAGGAGAGCTGTAGACCCATTGAGGAGTACAGAGGTCATACAGGGAGTTATCAGTTAACAAGGGAGGCAATGTACGGAGGATTGGAGGGCTTTGTGGGTTAAAGACAGAATTTTAAATTTAATTCTAGAGCAGATGGGGAGCCAGCGGAGGGCATTTCAGAGGGGAGCCACCGAATCAGACCGACGAGCAAGAAAGATGAGTCTAGCAGCTGTGTTTTGAATAGATTGCAGGGGAGATAGACGGGCCAGCGGTAGTCCAGTTAGGAGGCCGGTACAGTGGCCAAGAGGAGAGATCACAAGCGAGTGCATTAGTATTTTGGCGGTCTCTTTACTGAGGATCAGGCGAATGCGTGCAATGTTCCTTAGGTGCAGACGGAGGGAAGATGATCAGCTCTGTTTTGGACAGATTAAGTTTTAGGTAGCGATCAGACATCCAAGTAGAGATGGCCGACAGACACTCAACTACACGTGACACATTTGTATGTTCTAACTGGATCAGTTGTAACTTTTGTATGAGAACCGTCATGTATGATGGAGTGAACATATGTATCTCAAATAGAAAATACAGGTGATCGCTCGCAAGGGGGATCCAGGAGGCTGCAGTCCCACTGCTGAGCGGCATGGTTAAAAGCTGCTACAAAGAACTCCCTCGGTGCTCAGGCGGGTCAGCTGACAAGGCTTGCAGGAACTTGACAAACAAAGAGACCGGCAGTCCAGGGATATGTTCAAAATGGAAATGATCTTTAACGTGTAAAGTGTTCCCTCGTTTGCCCTGTGCACGTCACTTTACTTTATTTGGGGGTTTGTTACAAAGTAAAGATCTTTCCTACTTTGAATATATATCGCTGGAGTGCTGGTCTCTTCACCTTTCAAGAACATGTGTATCCTCTACCTTGGGCAGTGCAGTGGATCCCTGGACCTGCACATCAGGAGTTGGAAGGTAGTGGGAGGAATCCAGTAGGGAAGGTGGTGTAGATAAACTGTTAGAGATGAAGGAGAATGCACTGTTAAAATGGAGGAAATACAGTTGGATGCCGAACATCTTACATTTTCATTGTCTTCATTCATGAAAGAGGGAATTACAAAAGCCCAAACAGCACAGAGGGAGAAGGTCACTGCCCCTGGGAAGCCATACGTCGCACCCTACTAACTCCATTGTATCTTTTCCCATAGAACTTTGTGTTGCTCTGTGGCATGTTGTACAGCTCTGCTCCTCCTAGGGTTAAAAGCAATAATTCAGGCAATAAAACCCTGCTGACATTCTTTAAAACAGTGATTAAAAAATGTGAACGCGGTACTTTCCAAGAAATGAGACTCACCGTAATTGAGGGAGTCTTCAAAGGAATGTAAACGATTTTATTTACATGTAGCGTAATTATTTACATGTAGCATAATTATTTACATGTAGCGTAATTATTTACATGTAGCGTAATTATTTTAAACCTCTATCAAGGTTACAAAGACATCCACGGTCTACATTCTGATTCACCTCTCTCCTCACAGCGGAGGGGTAACACGGAGGTTCTCGGGGAGCCGTGGGGCATACATGGATGGTAGCAGGCTCCATCGCGAGCCATGGGGCTTGATATGCAAATGAATGAGTTTTCAATGGGAGATGTGTAATTTACATATCAAGCCACAAGTGATGTCATAAGCAGGATACATGAAACATATTTTCTCTTATTTTATGCATTTGCTGTAATTCTGCCGACGCAATGTATAGATCCCCTAATATAACACATAACCTAATAAATCTTTCTGTATCTCGGGGGGAGGACATTGCTCTATGCTTTTTTTGTGGAAGGGGATGCACTTATCTTGGAAAGCTGAGCACATCCAGCGCAGTACAAATCTCTGCCATTTCTGGGCTGTCCTGGCGGCAGGTGTAATGTATTTGACGGATATCACAGAGCACTGCGCAGAGGTCACTATTTGTTCACTATAATGGGCTTTCTTTATCAAAACGCTCAAGAGAGGGGAGCGCAGTGCGTCAGATTGAGAGAACGTTCTGCCCGTGACAATCTTCCCATGATTTGTGGAAGGAACTTAAACCGATTCCAATGTTATATGTTTCGAATCAGACACTGGAATTATATAAGAACTGCAGTGCAGAGTCACAATGGGGGTATCTGCCTGGCTTACACGGTGCTAAACTAAAACTGCCAGGACCCTCAGCCAGCCCCCTTGAGTACAATGCTCTTTTTTTTTTTTTTTGCAAGTGACATAGGATTGGATTGGCCACTGCTTTCAGCAAGGCAACAGGACTGTTATAGACAGAATATGGCAGAGATGATAAGATATATATATATATATCCCCTGAAGAGGAAAAGTTCTAAAAGTGGAGATATCAGTGGGAAATTATGGAAATATCAGCAGGATCAATCCATCAGTTTCCATGATGACTGAATCACATTTAGACCCCACAACCTGTATATAGAACTATAGAAAAAATATGTATATCTGGCAATGTCAGGGGGAAAAAAATGTTTATAATAGACAATAAAAATAAAATCCCTATTGAAAAGTTTATTTTTTGTTGATACTTAACTATGTATTTTCATTTTTATCAACAGGGATTGTTCATTTCTTGTCTATTATATATATATATATGTTACTCTTTTTGCAGTGTGTCTAATTATGTTAGGGTTACTCCCTTATCTGGTAATTATATTTACAACAAGCTATTTTTTCTCTACACTAGTTTATAGAGAACTCCCAGCGTTTGCAGAACGTGGAGCAGAGCTAGGTGTAGTAAGCCATATTTGGATGTATTGTACCTTTAATAGCTGTATTCTCTAAGCTTCCAAGATGATATTAATTAGATCAAATCTAGGTCCCAATGCCTGGGTTATATTTCACAAGGAACTTAATGCTTTTGGCTACCGCTACTCGTTGTTTTTTTATATTGCAATTATATATCTCTGTATGATTTGTTATGTTGTATTTTCTCCTGTTTTAAGATTTTATTGCTGCTGGTAATTAACGACATCATTTTTAATCATTTTGGACAATCACAGTGGTTTTAGCTAGTTCTTCACTTTTTTTACCCAGCTGAAGACGATTGGATTTTTTAGTTTGTGAAATGTTTGTTATGTTGTTTTATTATTAACTTGTAAGAATATTGGGATCATTACAAATGTTCTGGGTGAGATTAAGTCTCATCATTTTATAAACAGAATCCTAACAAACAGACGTATGTCAGTTACGCGTGACCAACGCTTTCCACACTCCGGTATACTCAGGTAACAAGATTGGGAATGACCCACAATGTGTCAGATCTGCTCACAGACACCAGTTGGCTTGAAAGAAAGAAATAACAAAGGTGATATAATATAAACATTTATATACATAAAGGGAATCAACACAGTAATGGAGGAGAAAAACTACCACAACTAGAGGACAGAGTCGGAATTTAGAGGGGCAAAGATTTAAATGTAATATCAGGAATTATTACTTTACTGAGAGGGTAGTAGATACATGGAATAGTCTTCCAGTAGAAGTGGTAGAGGTTAATACAGTGAAGGAGTTTAAGCATGCGTGGGATAGGTATAAGGCTATCCTAGATATAAGATAAGGTCAGGGACTAATGAAAGTATTACTTTACTGAGAGGGTAGTGGATGTATGGAATAGTCTTCCAGTAGAAGAGGTAGAGGTTAATACAGTGAAGGAGTTTAAGCATGCATGGGATAGGTATAAGGCTATCCTAGATATAAGATAAGGCCAGGGACTAATGAAAGTATTACATTACTGAGAGGGTAGTGGATGCATGGAATAGTCTTCCAGTAGAAGTGTTAGAGGTTAATACAGTGAAGGAGTTTAAGCATGCGTGGGATAGGTATAAGGTTATCCTAGATATAAGATAAGGCCAGGGACTAATGAAAGTATTACATTACTGAGAGGGTAGTGGATACATCGAATAGTCTTCCAGTAGAAGTGGTAGAGGTTAATACAGTGAAGGAATTTAAGCATGCATGGGATAGGTATAAGGCTATCCTAGATATAAGATAAGGCCAGGGACTAATGAAAGTATTACATTACTGAGAGGGTAGTGGATGTATGGAATAGTCTTCCAGTAGAAGTGGTAGAGGTTAATACAGTGAAGGAGTTTAAGCATGCATGGGATAGGTATAAGGTTATCCTAGATATAAGATAAGGCCAGGGACTAATGAACGTATTACTTTACTGAGAGGGTAGTGGTTACATGGAATAGTCTTCCAGTAGAAGTGGTAGAGGTTAATACAGTGAAGGAGTTTAAGCATGCATGGGATAGGTATAAGGCTATCCTAGATATAAGATAAGGCCAGGGACTAATGAAAGTATTACATTACTGAGAGGGTAGTGGATGCATGGAATAGTCTTCCAGTAGAAGTGGTAGAGGTTAATACAGTGAAGAAGTTTAAGCATGCATGGGATAGGTATAAGGCTATCCTAGATATAAGATAAGGTCAGGGACTAATGAAAGTATTACTTTACTGAGAGGGTAGTGGATGTATGGAATAGTCTTCCAGTAGAAGTGGTAGAGGTTAATACAGTGAAGGAGTTTAAGCATGCATGGGATAGGTATAAGGCTATCCTAGATATAAGATAAGGTCAGGGACTAATGAACATATGCAGATTATTTGTTTAGGCAGAAATTGGGCAGATAAGAAGGACTGAATGGTTCTTATCTGCCGCTGACACCGTCTATGTTTCTATTTTTAGTTCCTATGATAATGGACATTTCACAGATCTGTGCTCTTCATCCCCCCATAAAGTCACCCTACATCTCCCTCCACATAGGTTTGGAAAATTCTCACCTCCTCTAAGGCTCTTTGTAAAAATTTGGCTTGTGCACGCTGGATAACTGCTCGGTAAGCAGCATTTTCTGATTTAAATATAATTTACTTAATTTAAAAAATTAAATGTGCTGAGCCTTGTGTGGTGGATATTGTATAGTGTCGGGGAATATGATGTGTTCTTTGCATATAGTAAAAGTTAGCAGCTGTTTTGCTAATCTGTCACTTCGTCCACATGCTTGGCATGTAATTATATTAGGTGGCACATTTCTCCTTTGTGATTTTCTCCGAAAAAGTATTTCTATTGTGATGTATGAAGCCATATTGCACTGGGACGAGGATCAGAACCAAGGGGGACATAGTGTTTTTTTAATATATTTTAAAACATATGCCGTCGCTTTGCATTGGCAGCTACTGATATCTACCGAGAAGCCAGAAAAGGTAAATTCTCTTAATGGAAATAAATAGAATCACAGGCGAAAGGGAATCAGAAAATGAGCAGCCAATCAGGAAGAGGAGGCCTGGTGCATGCTGGGACATTTTATGTTGTAAAGCGCCTGTTATTTTGTATTGGTTTGTTAATTCTCTATTCACGCTCTATCATGTCTCTCACTCTATGTGTCTTAGTATTGCATAAAAAACAAGAGAGATTGGAATAGACACAAGGCTATCCTAGCTATAAGACCGGGAACTGGGGACTAATAAAAGTATTTAGAAGATTGGGCAGACTAGATGGACCGAATGGTTCTTATCTGCTGACACATTCTATGTTTCTAACTAGTCCAACCAGTGTTAATTTAATCATTTAAACATTTTCATCATAGTTTTCCTCAGTTGCATGTTTTCAGTGACTAAAACTAAACATTAACTAAATATAAACTAAGTTACTCGGACTGAAACTTGGACTAAATTCCTTTGCAATTCTCATCAACCGACAGTTACCTATTTGGACTCCTGGTTCTGGTTCCCAGGGATCTCTGCCAAAGCCAAGTCCCCTGACTCTATCTGCAGCTGGACTGGCTGAGAAGCAGGCTCCCTGTGCCTGTCTGATCCCTGGAACAATGCAAACTGCAGAGGAAGAGGATCCTCCTCCATCTGATTCACCTGGTACTGTCACGTCAGTGATTCCCATCTCCCTAACAACTCCCTTAACACTGTGTAACAGCTTCTCAGACCTGATCCCTCACATCTCCCTAGCAAGTTAACTTAACACTGTGTAACAGCTTCTCAGACCTGATCCCTCACATCTCCCTAGCAAGTTAACTTAACACTGTGTAACAGCTTCTCAGACCTGTTCCCTCCCATCTCCCTAGCAAGTTAACTTAACACTATGTAACTGCCTTCTCAGACCTGTTCCCTCCCATCTCCCTAGCAAGTTAACTTAACACTGTGTAACAGCTTCTCAGACCTGATCCCTCACATCTCCCTAACAAGTTAACTTAACACTATGTAACAGCTTCTCAGACCTGTTCCCTCCCATCTCCCTAGCAAGTTAACTTAACACTATGTAACAGCCTTCTCAGACCTGTTCCCTCCCATCTCCCTAGCAAGTTAACTTAACACTATGTAACAGCCATCTCAGACCTGTTCCTTCCCATCTCCCTAGCAAGTTAACTTAACACTATGTAACAGCCATCTCAGACCTGTTCCCTCCCATCTCCCTAGCAAGTTAACTTAACACTATGTAACAGCCTTCTCAGACCTGTTCCCTCCCATCTCCCTAGCAAGTTAACTTAACACTATGTAACAGCCTTCCCAGACCTGTTCCCTCCCATCTCCCTAGCAAGTTAACTTAACACTATGTAATAGCTTCTCAGACCTGTTCCCTCCCATCTCCTTAGCAAGTTAACTTAACAGTGTGTAACAGCCTTCTCAGACCTGTTCCCTCCCATCTCCTTAGCAAGTTAACTTAACACTATGTAACAGCCTTCTCAGACCTGTTCCTTCCCATCTCCCTAGCAAGTTAACTTAACACTATGTAACAGCTTCTCAGACCTGTTCCCTCCCTCACTGCTGGAGATTCACAACTAAAACAGATGACTAACATATGTCAAAACTAAAATGGCATTATAGTCAAAAGACTAAAACTAAATCAACATTTGCTGTCAAAATTGACACTTAGTCCAACACAATCGTTCTGTATCAGTACAGAGAATGTGTACCCTCCATTTATATATTTCAATAGGTCTTTACCAATATCATTTCATTTTTTTTTTAATCTTCTTTACAAAAACAGGTCTTTTAAATAGGAAAAATAATACATTTACAATTACAGAGTCCAATTGGGACAAAATCTATATATGTGAAATCAGAGGTATCAATGCAGGATATTACTCAGCCTTTAACTCAGCCATTTGTTTATTTTTTTTTTTCTCTCCATTTCTTTTATAATAGTCTACAGAGGGATTTAAAATGGAGTCACTGTTATAAACAACAGATTGCATTATAAACCACAGTGAATTATTTAAACCCCCATTCCTTGCACCTTGAGTAAATTATTGATCCTTAGTCATTACAACAAACTCTTACACATAGAGACACAGGTTTGAGTCTGTTACAGCAGCCTGTCTGTAAATTCTCATGTTAAGTGATATAATTACGGTGGAAGATCCATATTTAACATATCTTTTACAGAAGGATGTCAGTAACAAGTCTCCAAATTAATTCATGTTTAAAATGAGAAATCCCTGTTCCATTTTTTGTTGAAATAATTATGCTCGTCCCTATAGAGATGCATTACAAGTTATTACATTGTATGTGTGAAGCTTTATTTTAAATTAACATCTGGAAACAACCGCAAAATGGAAGGATATAAAAATAGTTCTTTTTCCCATTTTTGATTCTCATTCCTGAGACACAAGGTGATTCGAGCGATTTCACAATGTGTTTGTGCAGGTGAAACCTCACCCAAAGCCTCAAACCCTTTCTGTAAAAATGATATCTTCATCTGCAGTGATGTCCTGTTCCTCTCAATATCTGACATTATAATGACAATACTCTATTACTAATAATAATGTATTTAACCAAGAAAGCTATGTAGTTTTCAAGGATGATCTGGGACGTTATAATAACTCCTCCTGTCTTGTGTGTTCTAGCATTAACAGCTTCAAAAGTCAAATGATTATGAGAACAAAAAACGTTACGAGCATAACGAGCATACTAAGGGGCAATATCCTGGAATATTAAATGGCATATTGGGGGTAAAATCCTGGAATATTAAATGGCATATTGGGGGCAAAATCCTGGAATATTAAATGGCATATTGGGGGCAATATCCTGGAATATTAAATGGCATATTGGGGGCAATATCCTGGAATATTAAATGGCATATTGGGGGCAATATCCTGGAATATTAAATGGCATATTGGGGGCAATATCCTGGAATATTAAATGGCATATTGGGGGCAATATCCTGGAATATTAAATGACATATTGGAGGCAAAATCCTGGAATATTAAATGACATATTGGGGGCAAAATCCTGGAATATTAAATGGCATATTGTGGGCAATATTTACCAGTAGTTGCCTCATTTCCCACCCTAGGCTTATACTCGAGTCAATATTTTTTCCCAGTTCTTTGTGGTAAAATTAGGTGCCTCGGCTTATATTCGGGTCGGCTTATACTCGAGTGTATACAGTAAATAAATAGAAAATGGCAATATTTAATAGAAATAAATAACATGAAGCACATTGTGTGACAGGAGTTTGAAACGTGTGTCCACCAACCAGTGAGACTCTTGTTTTCAGATGCATGGGAATGCCCATTGCTTATATGCAGGATGACAGTGATGTCCTCAGTGCAGTCTCTCTCTATACCAGGCACAGCGATAACATACAGGACTTTACATTTCATGGTCATGTTTCATGGATGTGGATCAAACACACGTGGTTGAAGCTGCCTATGATTTTAATTTAATACCTGCTGTAAGAGTTATCTGCACCCATCCTCTGATTAATCATTCAAGAGCAGTGTAAATCTATGAATTAACCCTGCGCTCCCCAGCCATTCTCCCCAGAGTATCACTGACAGCAAGAATGCTTCTTTCTCACAATTAACCCATTTTCTCCACTCGGAACATATCCCGGATTCTGTCAGCTCCACAGCATCAAAAGGGTTAAAATCTCAGTTTTCACCCCAGAATCCTACAAGATTCGGATTGCAACCTTTTCCTTACAAAAATCCTGGCCGTGCCATTGTCTCCTATCATTGGTATCAAGTTTCATGGTCTGAACCTAAAATACCAGTCCGGTGACAACCCTAATCCCGGCGAGGCTCCGGATGTACGTACAAGAGTATAATACTGAAATGTATGTTCGGAAACCAAAAATACAGCTAATTATGTTTTACATTAAAATGATCAAATGTTATCCACACATGACCCATGGGGAAAAGATAAGTAGAATTTAAAATCAATTTCTTACCTAATTGAGTTAAACCTGGGGAAAGGTAGATTAACAGCGGCAGTAATAATCGTATTGTATGAGGATAAATTGAATACATATTCCCAAACTAAACTTCAGTTTCTTAATAGGTTTTTTTTAGAGGAATTTTGAAAAGTAGTCACAAAGCATGTTAATAGATTTTGGTTTTATTCCAAATATCAGCAATGAATTAAACACACCAACGTATTGTGCATGTATTCAGATCAGGGGTTAATTCATGCTCAATCAAGCCAGGGCAACATCCTCCCCTTCCTCCAAAATGTTTCTTTTATTTTCATCTATTTCGACTATCCGTCTTTCCTGTTAATTTGACTGTAATTTTCCATATTTTTGTTAAAATGTATTATACAATGCAATTTGTAAATACAAATTCAATAAATCAGGCCAGGGCACAATGTCCCCTTTGCTCTTCTGCAGTGTCTGCGCCCCTACTTGTCTGACAGACGCCCAGGCTTTGGCTGGACTGCAATACCCAAACATTCAGAGCTTATCCCTCCAGTATCACTACCAAATATGTGTACGGTGTGTATACAATCATAAAAACTCTCCGAGCATCCAAATGATCTCTACCTTGTGATACACAATGTATTACTTTCAATGTGTCATTTGCATATCAAGCCACAAGGTGATATTACCATAAAGTCCCCACCTTCTCCACATCACCTGTGACTTCATATGCAAATGACCTGCTTTTAGATGGGAAATTAAGGTGATGTCATAAACAGGAGACACACCTAAAAACATGAATTTTTGATGCATTTACTTGCAATTCTGCTAACACAACCTGTAGATCATTTTTCACCATATTGTATTCTCTAGATTCAGTGTTAGCTTGACAGAGTCCCTTTAATGTCAGAGGCACAGGATGTCCCTTAATTTAACCCTACAAGGGCCAAAGAAATAGCACAAGATGCTTTACTGAGCTGCACAGAGGTTATTAGAATCCATGATATTCTGAGAACCTCTGCTACCTGCGGAGATTAGCATTACCCCCGATCCACACAAGATATTTATTGAATAGCTCAACAAGGTGCCATATGTCATTTTTATTCATAATAAGGAAGTGTTGTGAACGTAACATCTGCACCAGATTGTCAAGGTGCTCAGTTGATTTAAACCACCCTGTTCCCGATTCGCCATAAAGATTTGCGCAGCTATTTCATCACCAGCGCGTTACATTGTGACTCCCCTGAATTTTTTTGTTGCATTTAATATGCGGCAGTGACATATAATTTGGGAAATTTACGAGGCTCCAGATAGCAGACAGTGAAGAGATAAGCAGCAGAGGTTTTGTTTTTCACCCGTTCAACGAGCTGGAATAAGTCAAATCTATAAGTGTAAACACTCGGAATTACAATGTACGTTTTATATGGAAAAATGTATTCTCTATTCACACAATGGACCGAGTGAAATGTGATCTAAACAAGCACAGGGTTATTATATATATCAACATGCAGTTTGGGAAGCACTTCTCATTTGAAAGCATAAAATGATCTATACATCTTGTTCGTAGAAACCAACAGGTAGCCCAACAGCTGAAACTCCCGTGATGTATTGTCATCTGGTTACTAGGAGGCCATCATGCTAATTGCAGTTCCCCAAGATTTGGAGAGCTACCAGTTGGCGAATCCTTATGTAGACTTTTGGAGAGCTATCAGCTGGCCAGCAGCCTTACTTACTAAGACTGGAAGGAATGGATTGGATATGTAGATTCCTGTGGGTGAACCTGGAATAGTATATATGGAGATATACGGAGAGAGCGTCAGTATGGTCTTCATCTCATAGTTTTTCTGTCCTGTAAAGACTGTTCTTAGCATAAAACATATTGCTTTCTTCATCAGATCCAAGATTCTAAACAACATGTCCACCTCCTGATAGAGCTATACATAGCAAAGATTCTAAACAACATGCCTGCCCCTGATAGAGCTATAAAGAGAAAAGATTCTAAACAACATGTCCGCCCCCTGATAGAGCAATACAGAGCAAAGATTCTAAACAACATGTCCACCACTGATAGAACTATACAGAGCAAAGATTCTAAACAACATGTCTGCCCCCTGATAGAGCTATACAGAGCAAAGATTCTAAACAACATGTCCGCCCCCTGATAGAGCTATCTACTTAAAATGCCTACACTTGATACAATCTTTCAATTAAACAGAACTTAATTTGTTGCCAACAGTTGTCCTTTAATTTGTAGCATTAGACTGATATACGCAGTGGATCTGTTTCCAATTGCACAAGAGAGAAAGAAAAACGATGATTTAGTTTTATTACTTTGTAAATGAATTTAACCTTGTGGGTGCCAGAAAGCCAGGCAGTAATTTTGGACAGACCTCTGTATCTTACGGGAGTGGACCTGACCTTGGACAAGATAATTAAATAAAATGATATTACGCAGACACCAATAACACAGCCTCACCTTGCTGCCCAGGTCATTCTCCCATATACCTGTGGGTATATCGTCTATTAAACGTTACAGCAGAACCATTACATGCAATAAGATAGAAGCTTTTATTATGGTCTACAGGGTACAAATGTACCTAAACCATTCCTACTTTATGCTCTAAATTTTATTAATTTGTCTTCTCTCGGATCCTGAGTCTTAAAGTTTTCTGTTGAATTATTTTATTACTTATTTATCTACCCTGCCATCTATCTTTCTGTCTCTATCTATCTTACTATCTATATATCTATCTATCTATCTATCTATCTATCTATCTATCTATCTATCTATCTATCTATGTCTCCCTCTCTCTCCGAGTTTCTCTCTCTATCTATCTATTTATCTCTATCTCTCTCTCTCTATCTCTCTCTCTCTCTCTCTCTCTCTCTCTATTTATCTATCTATCTATCTGTTTGTCTGTCTATACATTTAAAGTGAACTATATTTAAAGTGATAGCAATGCAGATATTCTTGAATCTGTTAATACATGTGTCCCTGTTCTGCGAATGAGAAATAATCCATCAAACTAAGCACTAGGAGATTTACTATCTGGAATAGTCTTTTTTCCAGTTAAAGCATTGCTTAGCCTCTACCTCTAGCAGAGTCAGAGACACAATATAACAGTTCTAATTAGCTTTCGTTTGCTAATGACTTTGAAATGGTTGTGTTAAATGTATTTTTTTCTTGCTGCTCATTCGAATGATCACATTTACTAGTTTATTTTGTAAAGTAACACCTCTCCATCCGTGTATCGCATGTTTAGCACACGGCCTGTGTATTTCTGCAGTGTCTGCATCCAAAGACCTGTGAATTGAAACAGTTGGATCTTTTTCAGGTCAAGACAGAAGTCTTTAAAGCATTAACACAACCTGCAGGCAGCTTCCTTTTTATTAAAGTCATTGAGACTAATTCCACAAGTAATAAGGTCTTTCCAGTTGTGATTAGCAAATCACCATGCTCTTTAACAACATGTATAATGAGTGATTAGTCTAAATGCCTCCATTTTCCTTGGTCCTCCTCTACTTGCCATTTATAAAAAGCATTTCTCACTTTACACAAAGAGAAAATATGTTCTTTATATTTACTGTCATTGGTGCCACTGGGAGGAAAGGCTTATTCAGTAACGTTGATTGGCTGATACCCTCATCGTATCTGATTGGCAAGTCGATAAATGAGGTTAAAGGGAATCAACTTAAATACTGATTACACTTAATATGAAAAATGATCTATACATTATGTTAGCTGGATTACAGCAAATGCAATATTCTCCTGCTTATGACATCACCTTGTGACCTCACTGGCAAATTAACTCATTTTCAAGGAGGAATGTGTATTTTTCATATCAGGTGATATCAAGGTGATGTCATAAGCAGGACGCACCACAGACACATCTAAAGCACATATTTCTCTTATTTTATGTATTTGCTGCAATCTTGCTAACTCACCCAGAAGACAAAATGGCGGTGACCAGAGTGAGTGAAAGAGCAACAGAAACTCTGGTCTTTGATTGCATAATAATAACCTGTCTTTACCAACATACATGTAAAGCAAATCTCAGATCATATACCACATGCTTTACTCCATCAGTCCACCAAGTGACAATGACACATGTAAATAAAAATGGTATATTAATATTACAGACTATCCCAGCAAGTTTAAAAATAGTCAAATTATCTCAAGGCATAATATATAAAATCAGAAGACCCCGAACTTGTACAGGTCACATACAGATGTAGCTATACTTGCTGCCCAATTGTCTCTCTCTAACTTCTTGTGCCGGATAAACATAGATCCTCATGCAAGGGAATGGAAATGAATGGAAATAACCAGACTGAGACAATTTAACTGGGAAAGTTAGGGGCTGCTACATCTGTATCTCATGATACATCTCTAACATGCGTGTGCTTACCCACCTCTGTCACTATGCAGTGTGCCATATCACCTAAGTGTCTTAAAACAAATTATATTCATTAAAGGTCGCTCCACCTGTGGAAGTAAGACGCCAATTCACCATCTATGGCCCAACCGACAAACTCTGACATATCAAAATGTAACACATTTAAATCATATAAATCTATTTATTTGTTTAGAAAGACCTGTCATATTCCAGAGACCCAAATGCAAATCATACTAATTAATAACAATACAAACAGCATGTGGTGTAACATGTTTATATATACTGCAAAAAATCCCAACACTCAATCTTCCCAAATCTCAGCCTCTACGGGAGAAGCAGCCATTTTTGGGAGAGGTGTTGCTCTGGATTTGATGTCCCAATATTGGAGATATATATATGCACCAAAATGTATAGAAACTCTAAAAAGAACACCAGTTGCATGCAGTGAAAGAAATGTGGTTCTGTCCATTTTACCTTCCTTTTCATTACAAGACTTTGATAAATAAAACTCAAGCAGCATACATATAAACATCCAGATTACACGCTACTTGATCGCCTCCATTGTAAACTGCATACTTCCAGGATATGGGAACATTATATTCCTTTACATTCCCCCGATCCGGCTTCTCTGCAATAAATCATTGTGTCAGCCTTTTCATCCAATGTAAAACTCATTTTATAGTTATCACAAATGTCCTTGTGGATGGTGTCTTTAGTGTAGGTAACAAGGTCTCTGGAGTCTTGGGAGGACACAACAATAATCTTATTTATGTAAAACCAATTGATGGTAGAATAAAAAGCAGGGAACGTCTGCACCATGGATGGACACCCCTGCTCCGGTGCTGCCCGAGCAATGATCCCTCAAAGGAAACACTTTAGGGTTGTACTGAATGATGGAGGGTAATATTCCAAATCTGCGCTGAAAGTGGCTTAAAGAAAGTGTCCAGTGGACTTATAGAGCACAGAAAGTATGTCAATTTATTACGCTAGCAAATGTATAGCTCAAGACGAAAAAATACATGTTTTAATTTGCTTTGATCCATCACCAATTGGTACTACATGGAAAAGAACAACTAGAAACGAGAAAGGTTTATCTGTATGTGATGTCACGTGTGATGTCACAAAGGGTGGGGCCAAATATAAAACATGTTTAGCTAGTGATCTACATGTCTGCATGGAATTCTGTAACATTTTTATTTCTTTTTAGTAATTTTTATTAAGTCAAAGAAAACCATTAGCAAAAAGGAACAAGTTATTTCTAATTTTCAAAGACCTTTTGACAGTACAGAATGCAAAATTTACATTTTTGATTTGAGCTACATCTACACCACAAACATAACTTCAGAACTTGGAAGATGACTTTAAGTTCCTGTCCGAAATAAGAAGAGACAATTTCAGACAATAGATATGAACAAAAAATATCTTAACGGATTTGAACTGAGTAATGTGCGTTATTTATTAAACCAGATCCGTAGATCCCTGTGATGGGTGTGGAATTCGCCTGTTTGTGATCATCGTTGACAATTAAATTTACTGTGTTTTACATTAAACAAACAAAACAGAAAATCAAAACAAACAAAAACATAATCCAAATAATTTCAGGGAATGTGAAATGTCATTTTATGTTTCATATCTGAGCTGGAAGCAGACCTTCAGGACACTGTGTGAGCCGTTATCTGAACATGACTGAGGAGACATTGAGGTCAGGGACTCATGATGCGGTAGGAAGAGCTGAGGCTCCATTTTTGATTCCCTGTGGCAGCAAAGAGTCCTTCTCCTTTAAAGCTGCAGACTCCATTTCTACGCTGGTAAAAAAAATGTAAAGGTAAATTACAGAAATGTAGACAAACGTAAAATGATGCATTTTGGCTGTAATATTAAAAATGTAACACATAGTTACATGGTTTTTCCTTGGGGGAAACTACTAATGAAAAAGATTTGAGAGTAGTTGTAGGCTGGAAAAGTTACATCTATACATAATAGAGAAACAGTGGCTTCGAGGGGATATGATAATGTGATATACATATGTACAGGGCCCATACAGAGGGCTTTCTAAATACCTGCTCATTTTGCCTTATTTTGTATCAACAGGGGTAAAAAAGGAAGAGGGTCACCATATCACTATGTCACTATGTAACTATATCACTATGTCACTATATCACTATGTCTCTATATCACTATGTCACTATATCACTATGTTACTATGTCACTATATCACTATATCACTATGTCACTATGTTACTATGTCACTATATCACTATGTTACTATTTCACTATATCACTATGTAACTATATCACTATGTCACTATATCACTATGTTACTATGTCACTATATCACTATGTCACTATATCACTATGTTACTATGTCACTATATCACTATGTCACTATGTTACTATATCACTATGTCACTATATCACTATGTTACTATATCACTATGTAACTATATCACTATATCACTATGTTACTATATCACTATGTCACTATATCACTATATCACTATGTCACTATGTTACTATATCACTATGTCACTGTATCACTATGTCACTATATCACTATGTCACTATTTTACTATATCACTATGTTACTATATCACTATGTTACTATATCACTATGTCACTGTATCACTGTTACTATATCACTATGTCACTATATCACTATGTCACTATATCACTATGTCACTATGTTACTATATCACTATGTCACTGTATCACTATGTCTCTATATCACTATGTTACTATGTCACTATATCACTATGTTACTATGTCACTATATCACTATGTCACTATATCACTATATCACTATGTCACTATGTTACTATATCACTATGTCACTCTATCACTATGTTACTATATCACTATGTAACTATATCACTATATCACTATGTTACTATATCAGTATGTCACTATATCACTATATCAATATGTCACTATATCACTATATCACTATGTCACTATGTTACTATATCACTATGTCACTGTATCACTATGTCACTATATCACTGTCACTATTTTACTATATCACTATGTTACTATATCACTATGTCACTGTATCACTATGTTACTATATCACTATGTCACTGTATCACTATATCACTATGTCTCTATATCACTATGTTACTATGTCACTATATCACTATGTTACTATGTCACTATGTCACTATATCACTATGTCACTATATCACTATATCACTATGTCACTATGTTACTATATCACTATGTCACTCTATCACTATGTTACTATATCACTATGTAACTATATCACTATATCACTATGTTACTATATCAGTATGTCACTATATCACTATATCACTATGTCACTATATCACTATATCACTATGTCACTATGTTACTATATCACTATGTCACTGTATCACTATGTCACTATATCACTGTCACTATTTTACTATATCACTATGTTACTATATCACTATGTTACTATATCACTATGTTACTATATCACCATGTCACTATATCACTATGTCACTATATCACTGTCACTATGTTACTATATCACTATGTCACTGTATCACTATGTCACTATATCACTATGTTACTATATCACTATGTTACTATATCACTATGTTACTCTCCATAACTCTCCATAATTCTCTATGAAAGTGTAAAGTCCTTGAGATAAAATGCAGAAGTGAAGTCCCAGGAAGCACTTTTTATTTTACAAGATGTTCGTTATCTGCACTATATTTTGTTTGGACTGAATTCTCTCTTTAGCAGTCAGACTGGCACCGATGTGTATAGATGGTGCTTACTCATGGATACACGGCTTACAGAAGGCAGCAGGACTTATTCCTTCCCCCCTCCCCTTCACGACGAGGGGGTGTTTGAAGATATGCCTGGCTGCTGTCTGACTAACGCCATGCCTCGCTGCTTAGTACAATGTGCGGGACTCAGACAGGCTGGATGAGCATTATGGACGCAGGCCCTGCATGCATAGTAATGAGTCGATTAGGAAACTCTCTTATTTATTTAGAAAATGATTTACAGAGATAGATCCATGGAGCAATCAGAATCGCACAGCTCTGACTGACAGCGGCTAAACACTACTATCAGATTATTTGTAAATTGCAAACAAATTCCACAGCATTGTACAACTGCTAACACACACTATACATGGGAATAAGATCTGTGGGTGCTTTATACCAAGTATATCCAGGCCACAAAAACATCTATGTAATACATCAAGAAAACACTCATTAAACATCTTACAAACGGCTTTATACTTGAAAGAGGCAGGGCCAGACTGATAATAAAAACCAGCCCCATGGTATCAAATCATTATACCAGCCCCACAGCATTGCATCCTTATACCACCCCCACAGCATTGCATCCTTATACCAGCCCCACAGCATTGCGTCATTATATCAGCCCCATAGCATTGCGTCATTATACCAGCCCCATAACACTGCATCATTATACCAGCCCCATAGCACTGCATCATTATACCAGCCTCACAGCATTACATCCTTATACCAGCCCCACAGCATTGCATCATCATACCAGCCCCACAGCATTGCGTCATTATACCAGCCCCACAACACTGCATCATTATACCAGCCCCATAGCATTGCATCATTATACCAGCCCCATAGCACTGCATCATTATACCAGCCCCACAGCACTGCATAATTATACCAGCCTCACAGCATTACATCATTATACTAGCCCCACAGCACTGCATCATTATACCAGCCCCATAACATCCCATCATTATACCAGCCCCATAACATCCCATCATTATACCAGCCCCATAACATCAAATCATTATACCAGCCCCACAGCATTGCATCATTATACCAGCCCCACAGCATTGCATCATCATACCAGCCCCATAACATAACATCATTATACCAGCCCCATAACGTCACATCATTATACCAGCCCCATAACATCCCACCATTATACCAGCCCCATAACATCAGCCCATAGCATAATGTCATTATTTGAGTGTTTTATATATATAGAAGAGTATAGATTATTTATACAAATTTACAAGGAAGATAGTGTGAGCAGAAAAAGCAAGTGTAATATATACTATTTGTGCAAAAAATGGGATATTACTGAGTGTACACACTCAATTTAACACTCAGTTTCATTACTTTTATGTGTAGCTTCTCCAAACTCCATGGAACCATTCAGCTGTGAGTACATGGAAAAACAATCAACAAGATAAACATAGTGTTATCTGTATAGTACATTTCTTGTAGATTCATTTGTCCAGAGCACCATGTGCTCATGTATTGGGCTCATAGGGGGTTATATACACTCATCTGATCCACCTCGATGTCTTGTAGATAAAGATAAACGAGTGAATGAAAAGTAGAGTAGGAAACATTTCGACAAAATAAAATTAAAAACACATGAAAGTTCAAGCTGCTTACAGAATACGATGGTGAGTAAGCCTCTCGAGACTCACAAGCCAAAGAGAAAGTTTGTAGTTAACGTTCTCGTCCAGTCTGCTGATGCGCAATGCTATTATAGGATTTATATGATGCCAATGAGCAGTAATTTATATGCAAGGCTTTATACCAATAAAAATATCTATATGATGCCAATGAGCAGTAAATGTATCAACTTTATAAAACATGGCAATCATGAGCATGAAATGCATCAACTTTATAAAACAAGGCAATCATGAGCATGAAATGCATCAACTTTATAAAACAAGGCAATCATGAGCAGGAAATGCATCAACTTTATAACACATGGCAATCATGAGTAGGAAATGCATCAACTTTATAACACATGGCAATCATGAGCAGGAAATGTATCAACTTTATAACACATGGCAATCATGAGCAGGAAATGTATCAACTTTATAACACATGGCAACCATGAGCAGGAAATGTATCAACTTTATAACACATGGCAATCATGAGCAGGAAATCATCAACTTTATAACACATGGCAATCATGAGCAGGAAATGCATCAACTTTATAAAACATGACAATCATGAGCAGGAAATGCATCAACTTTATAAAACATGACAATCATGAGCAGGAAATGTATCAACTTTATAAAACATGGCAATCATGAGCAGGAAATGCATCAACTTTATAACACATGGCAATCATGAGCAGGAAATGCATCAACTTTATAACACATGGCAATCATGAGCAGGAAATGCATCAACTTTATAACACATGGCAATCATGAGCAGGAAATGCATCAACTTTATAACACATGGCAATCATGAGCAGGAAATGCATCAACTTTGTATATAATGCCAATGAGCCATTTTTGCCGCCAAACAGCCTTCCAGTGCCATCGCTGCCCCCAACTGCTCAGTGCCAGCCTCTTGGTGCCATATTTTCCTCAACTACTTAGTGCCTTTGTTGTCCCAGCAACTCTGTGCCCTCTCTGCCCCCAGCCAGTTAGTGCCCTCTCTGCCCCCACACTCAGTGACTGTATTAAGCATGGTACAGATGCAAAATGAGCTAAAGTGCAGCCTTTGAAATGCAATGCAGGGTCAGTTCACTGTGAGATCAAATGAGCCATCTGAGATTGATAAAAAGAGGACCATAAAGCTGGCTAGTGCAACTTCTGCGTAAGGTCGAAATAATACATTAATTTAAAAAGCTAGTGGGACAGATGTATCTTTAGAATATCTTTATATTTCATGTGTTACAAATCATTCAGCTGCTCAAGGGTTAATATTAATCATAATAATTTGCAAGTTACCTGGTCATTGGTAGATCGCAGCTTTACACAACTCATTGAGAACATGGGGTATTGAACAGTGTGTGTGTGACACATTGAATTAGGGAACATGGGGTATGGAGCAGTGTGTGTGTGACACGCTGAATTAGGGAACATGCGATATGGAGCAGTGTGTGTGTGACACATTGAATTAGGGAACATAGGGTATGGAGCAGTGTTTGTGTGAAACAATGAATTAGGGAACATGGGGTATGGAGCAGTGTGTGGGTGACACAATGAATTAGGGAACATGGGGTATGTAGCAGTGTTTGTGTGACACATTGAATTAGAGAACATGGGGTTTGGGGCAGTGTTTGTGTGACACATTGAATTAGGGAACATGGGGTATGGAGCAGTGTGTGTGTGACACAATGAATTAGGGAACATGGGGCAGTGTTTGTGTGACACACTGAATTAGGGAACATGGGGTATGGAGCAGTGTGTGTGTGACACATTGAATTAGTGAACATGGGGTATGGAGCAGTGTGTGTGACACATTGAATTAGGGAACATGGGGTATGCAGCAGTGTGTGTGACACATTGAATTAGGGAACATGGGGTATGGAGCAGTGTGTGTGTGACACATTGAATTAGAGAACATGGGGTATGGAGCAGTGTGTGTGTGACACATTGAATTAGGGAACATGGGGTATGGAGCAGTGTTTGTGTGACACAATGAATTAGGGAACATGGGATATGGAGCAGTGTGTGTGTGACACATTGAATTAGGGAACATAGGGTATGGAGCAGTGTTTGCGTGACACAATGAATTAGGGAACATGGGGCAGTGTTTGTGTGACACATTGAATTAGAGAACATGGGGTATGGAGCAGTGTGTGTGTGACACATTGAATTAGGGAACATGGGGTATGGAGCAGTGTGTGTGTGACACATTGAATTAGGGAACATGGGGTATGGAGCAGTGTTTGTGTGACACAATGAATTAGGGAACATGGGATATGGAACAGTGTGTGTGTGACACATTGAATTAGGGAACATAGGGTATGGAGCAGTGTTTGTGTGACACAATGAATTAGGGAACATGGGGCAGTGTTTGTGTGACACATTGAATTAGGGAACATGGGATATGGAGCAGTGTGTGTGTGACACATTGAATTAGGGAACATGGGGTTTGGGGCGGTGTTTGTGTGACACATTGAATTAGGGAACATGGGGTTTGGGGCGGTGTTTGTGTGACACATTGAATTAGGGAACATGGGGTTTGGGGCGGTGTTTGTGTGACACATTGAATTAGGGAACATGGGGTTTGGGGCGGTGTTTGTGTGACACATTGAATTAGGGAACATGGGGTTTGGGGCGGTGTTTGTGTGACACATTGAATTAAGGAACATGGGGTTTGGGGCGGTGTTTGTGTGACACATTGAATTAAGGAACATGGGGTTTGGGGCGGTGTTTGTGTGACACATTGAATTAGGGAACATGGGGTTTGGGGCGGTGTTTGTGCGACACATTGAATTAGGGAACATGGGGTTTGGGGCGGTGTTTGTGTGTCACATTGAATTAGGGAACATGGGGTTTGGGGCGGTGTTTGTGTGACACATTGAATTAAGGAACATGGGGTTTGGGGCGGTGTTTGTGTGACACATCGAATTAGGTGAACATGGGGTTCGGGGCGGTGTTTGTGCGACACATTGAATTAGGGAACATGGGGTTCGGGGCGGTGTTTGTGTGACACATTGAATTAGGGAACATGGGGTTTGGGGCGGTGTTTGTGTGACACATTGAATTAGGGAACATGGGGTTTGGGGCGGTGTTTGTGTGACACATTGAATTAGGGAACATGGGGTTTGGGGCAGTGTTTGTGTGACACATTGAATTAGGGAACATGGGGTTTGGGCGGTGTTTGTGTGACACAATGAATTAGGGAACATGGGGCAGTGTTTGTGTGACACAATGAATTAGGGAACATGGGGCAGTGTTTGTGTGACACAATGAATTAGGGAACATGGGGCGGTGTTTGTGTGACACATTGAATTAGGGAACATGGGGTTTGGGGTGGTGTTTGTGTGACACATTGAATTAGGGAACATGGGGTTCGGGGCGGTGTTTGTGTGACACATTGAATTAGGGAACATGGGGTTCGGGGCGGTGTTTGTGTGACACATTGAATTAGGGAACATGGGGTTTGGGGCGGTGTTTGTGTGACACATTGAATTAGGGAACATGGGGTTTGGGGCGGTGTTTGTGTGACACATTGAATTAGGGAACATGGGGTTTGGGGCGGTGTTTGTGTGACACATTGAATTAGGGAACATGGGGTTTGGGGCGTGTTTGTGTGACACATTGAATTAGGGAACATGGGGTTTGGGGCGGTGTTTGTGTGACACAATGAATTAGGGAACATGGGGTTTGGGGCGGTGTTTGTGTGACACAATGAATTAAGGAACATGGGGTTCGGGGCGGTGTTTGTGTGACACATTGAATTAGGGAACATGGGGTATGGAGCAGTGTGTGTGACACAATGAATTAGGGAACATGGGGTATGGAGCAGTGTGTGTGTGACACATTGAATTAGGGAACATGGGGTTTGGGGCGGTGTTTGTGTGACACATTGAATTAGAGAACATGGGGTTTGGGGCAGTGTGTGTGTGACACATTGAATTAGGGAACATGGGGTTTGGGGCGGTGTTTGTGTGACACATTGAATTAGAGAACATGGGGTTTGGGGCAGTGTTTGTGTGACACATTGAATTAGGGAACATGGGGTTTGGGGCGGTGTTTGTGTGACACATTGAATTAGGGAACATGGGGTTTGGGGCGGTGTTTGTGTGACACATTGAATTAGGGAACATGGGGTTTGGGGCGGTGTTTGTGCGACACATTGAATTAGGGAACATGGGGTTTGGGGCGGTGTTTGTGTGACACATTGAATTAGGGAACATGGGGTTTGGGGCGGTGTTTGTGTGACACATTGAATTAGGGAACATGGGGTTTGGGGCGGTGTTTGTGCGACACATTGAATTAGGGAACATGGGGTTTGGGGCGGTGTTTGTGTGACACATTGAATTAGGGAACATGGGGTTTGGGGCGGTGTTTGTGTGACACATTGAATTAAGGAACATGGGGTTTGGGGCGGTGTTTGTGTGACACATTGAATTAAGGAACATGGGGTTTGGGGCGGTGTTTGTGTGACACATTGAATTAGGGAACATGGGGTTTGGGGCGGTGTTTGTGCGACACATTGAATTAGGGAACATGGGGTTTGGGGCGGTGTTTGTGTGTCACATTGAATTAGGGAACATGGGGTTTGGGGCGGTGTTTGTGTGACACATTGAATTAAGGAACATGGGGTTTGGGGCGGTGTTTGTGTGACACATCGAATTAGGTGAACATGGGGTTCGGGGCGGTGTTTGTGCGACACATTGAATTAGGGAACATGGGGTTCGGGGCGGTGTTTGTGCGACACATTGAATTAGGGAACATGGGGTTTGGGGCGGTGTTTGTGTGACACATTGAATTAGGGAACATGGGGTTTGGGGCGGTGTTTGTGCGACACATTGAATTAGGGAACATGGGGTTTGGGGCGGTGTTTGTGTGACACATTGAATTAGGGAACATGGGGTTTGGGGCGGTGTTTGTGCGACACATTGAATTAGGTAACATGGGGTATGGAGCAGTGTTTGTGTGACACATTGAATTAGGGAACATGGGGCGGTGTTTGTGCGACACATTGAATTAGGGAACATGGAGTTTGGGGCGGCGTTTGTGCGACACATTGAATTAGGGAACATGGGGTTTGGGGCGGTGTTTGTGTGACACATTGAATTAAGGAACATGGGGATTGGGGCGGTGTTTGTGCGACACATTGAATTAGGGAACATGGGGTTTGGGGCGGTGTTTGTGTGACACATTGAATTAGGGAACATGGAGTTTGGGGCGGTGTTTGTGTGACACATTGAATTAGGGAACATGGGGTTTGGGGCGGTGTTTGTGTGACACATTGAATTAGGGAACATGGGGTTTGGGGCGGTGTTTGTGCGACACATTGAATTAGGGAACATGGGGTTTGGGGCGGTGTTTGTGCGACACATTGAATTAGGGAACATGGGGTTTGGGGCGGTGTTTGTGTGACACATTGAATTAGGGAACATGGGGTTTGGGGCGGTGTTTGTGTGACACATTGAATTAGGGAACATGGGGTTTGGAGCGGTGTTTGTGCGACACATTGAATTAGGGAACATGGGGTTTGGGGCGGTGTTTGTGTGACACATTGAATTAGGGAACATGGGGTTTGGGGCTGTGTTTGGGTGACACATTGAATTAGGGAACATGGGGTTTGGGGCGGTGTTTGTGTGACACATTGAATTAGGGAACATGGGGTTTGGGGCGGTGATTGTGTGACACATTGAATTAGGGAACATGGGGTTTGGGGCGGTGTTTGTGCGACACATTGAATTAGGGAACATTGGGTTTGGGGCGGTGTTTGTGTGACACATTGAATTAGGGAACATGGGGTTTGGGGCGGTGTTTGTGCGACACATTGAATTAGGGAACATGGGGTATGGAGCAGTGTTTGTGTGACACATTGAATTAGGGAACATGGGGCGGTGTTTGTGCGACACATTGAATTAGGGAACATGGGGTTTGGGGCGGTGTTTGTGCGACACATTGAATTAGGGAACATGGGGTTTGGGGCGGTGTTTGTGCGACACATTGAATTAGGGAACATGGGGTTTGGGGCGGTGTTTGTGTGACACATTGAATTAAGGAACATGGGGTTTGGGGCAGTGTTTGTGCGACACATTGAATTAGGGAACATGGGGTTTGGGGCGGTGTTTGTGTGACACATTGAATTAGGGAACATGGGGTTTGGGGCGGTGTTTGTGTGACACATTGAATTAGGGAACATGGGGTTTGGGGCGGTGTTTGTGTGACACATTGAATTAGGGAACATGGGGTTTGGGGCGGTGTTTGTGCGACACATTGAATTAGGGAACATGGGGTTTGGGGCGGTGTTTGCGACACATTGAATTAGGGAACATGGGGTTTGGGGCGGTGTTTGTGTGACACATTGAATTAGGGAACATGGGGTTTGGGGCGGTGTTTGTGTGACACATTGAATTAGGGAACATGGGGTTTGGGGCGGTGTTTGTGTGACACATTGAATTAGGGAACATGGGGTTTGGGGCGGTGTTTGTGCGACACATTGAATTAGGGAACATGGGGTTTGGGGCGGTGTTTGTGTGACACATTGAATTAGGGAACATGGGGTTTGGGGCGGTGTTTGTGCGACACATTGAATTAGGGAACATGGGGTTTGGGGCGGTGTTTGTGTGACACATTGAATTAGGGAACATGGGGTTTGGGGCGGTGTTTGTGTGACACATTGAATTAGGGAACATGGGGTTTGGGGCGGTGTTTGTGTGACACATTGAATTAGCGAACATGTTGTTTGGGGCGGTGTTTGTGTGACACATTGAATTAGCGAACATGGGGTTTGGGGCGGTGTTTGTGTGACACATTGAATTAGGGAACATGGGGTTTGGGGCGGTGTTTGTGCTTTTCCTCCAGCCGTATATGGTGTGCAAAGTATAATTCATCAAAAAGTTTGTTTTTATTTACTATCATTTTTTATTGCAGGATCCTTGAAGTCAGAATACCTTAGTATTTCTCTAACTGTAATTACGGGGAGATTTACAATACAGTTAGAAAAGGTTAAAAGTCAAATATTTACAAAACAGAAGCAGATATTTGGATGAATTGGTCAATACAAAATAACTGGCTGTTTTTCCCCAGGAATGTTAGAGAAACCAATTAAACACGGCTCCTTTAATTACCCTCTCTTCATTAATATAATCAGATCAATGGCAACTAATACAATGCTTCTAATGAATGTCTGTATTAATGGAAAGGCAAGCGCCACATTTGTTGTATGTAATCTAACACGCTTTCACTTCTCATCACATGTTATTAGTGGCATGTCCAACCAGAGTGCATTAGGGGTACCTAATGAAAATCAGGATTTGCTTGGAATTGACAAGGTAGTTTCAAATGTAAGGCCAAAAGAGTCGAGCTGGAAAACAAATTCTCCAGTTCAGCTCAATAGGAGAATGTTTCCAACTTGGCTAATTTGACCTTACATTTGAAATTCCCTTGTCAATTCCCTGCAACTCCCTCTTTAATAAGGTGCTAGACCTTCCTGCTCTATCCATTCTTGCTGCTGGGACGTCTGGCAGGTGACATTTTGCTTCATTTAAACCAGACACATTCATTGCACTTCTGGGCATGGGATTGTGGGGGGATATTATACAGTGTGACTGTGTTGGATGTTAGTATGTGGGCATCCGCCCCCCCGCTCACCCCCCAGAGCATCATGTTATAGTAAATAGAATTGGTTTTCTTACATTCTGGGTGATCTGTTTTTCTCCATCTACATTTCTGCCTTTAAGGCTCTCAGTTATATGAGTGTAATAATACAGTGTGAGTGGGCCAAGCCCCCTTTCCATAGAAGCTGTGTCTGTGTATTGCAATGTCACACTACATGCGTGTATCTGGTTATATTTACATGTCCAGAAAATAACATGTAATCTGCACGGACTCTACATCCAGTTTTGTATTAAATATGAGAATTATTAATGTTTATCACATATAAGTCTGATCACACTGTCTACTCAATATTTTGTTCTCTCCCCTTCTTTTTTCTCGATCTTTGGTTTCCAGCGTTATTTTTATTAGAAGACACTTTGATGGAGTTTGAAGCATTTTATACTAATAAACGGTCACTTTTCTCACCCTTTTGGACAGAATCCAGTGCACATTCTGCTTCCACTGACTGGTAAAGACCCTTTTATTCATCCAGCTCATTTTTGTACTACAACTCCTATCATTCTGATTCAATCCAAAGCTTACCATCCCTGCTACAAGGGTTGTTTTTAAATTAAATTACATTTTCCTTGCAGGGTAAGCGGACCCCGGTAATGGAAAGCAGGGCAGTAAATAACATTAAAATGGGTCTCTAGCATGAAAACCGCTGAGTAGCCACCCTTGGCCATTTAAATTTATGCTTTCGGGGGTGCAAGGCAGCAAAGAGCTACGCAGGAGACTGCTCCAGCAGCAGGCGGGAGAAAAACCTTTGTAGACTGCACCGGATCTGTGTCGCAAATAGGTTAAAAACAATTTTAAACAAAAGATTTCTTTTCATATATCATAATGGGATTTAAATCACAAAAACATTAACATAGAAACAACCACTGGACATTGTTACATCATAAATTCCCTTCTTTTATTCAAACTGTAAAGGGAAAAAAGTCTGGTAATTTTTGGGTTAATTTTACCACTGGAAATAAAAAAATAAAAAAAGTCCTTAAAATTACAATATCTGTGATTTATTCTGCAGTATTATCTGGAAAGTGTGATTTCTAGTTTGTGGAAACTCTCAGGCAGTGAATATGTAGAGCTATTCCTGGGGGTCCCAAGACTCTGATACCATAATTCCTTACATAAATATTGAATAGGCTCAGTACCTTTTATTTCTAACAATTATTATTATCATTATCTTTTATTTATAAAGCGTTGTTGAGTTCCTCAGCGTGATGCACAGGGGGCAGGAATACAAAAAAAAAACATAAAATGTCAGGGATTGTGACTATCACCAAAAAACACACAGATATACCAAGGGGTGTGTGTGTAAAAGCAGAGATATTCCAGAGAGTTGGGACGTACCGGAGTGAGTGCCACAGGAGAAGGCCACTGACCACTAAAAATGACTAGCTTGGTTGGTTGTGTAGGTATTCGTTTGCCTAAAGAAATGTAAAAGCATCAGTTCTAGCAAGAGATCCTCTCTGTTGATCCCCTTTGAAATTTAGAGAGACAGTGACAGACCTTTCCCACCGAAGAATGGCAGCTTCCAGGCAAAGGATGAACAAGCATGCGCTATCAAAATTACCAACCAGTTTATAGGACATTCAGTTTTAGAAGAACAATTCGAAAAAACAAAGTATTGCTGTCCTGTAAGTAATCATCTTTCCAGAGTGCAGCACTTATAACTTCCCCCCTTTCCAAATAATCGTGAGGTCATTTAGATCAAATAAAGTGCAAGGGGATTTTACAAATCCCCCATCTCTCACAGAGGAAGCGCTCCCAACGGGCTTCTCAGATAGTATGTAAAACCATGAATTCTGAAGAATCCTATTTATTGTCTTTTTCTCCCCCATCTCTGCCCCCCCCCCCCCCCCCCCCCCCGTCTGTAGCGTATCTGAGAAACACCTACAGCTGTTTGAAAACTGCTGAGGAAACAAGTGATAAATAATCCACATTGTAGCATTAGCTCCTGCTGAGATGTAATGAAGCTTTCAAATCTCCAGAGTTGCTAAAGATTTCTCACTGTTTGTAAATTCTGTAATCCAGCAGGAATGTCCAATGGTTTCAGCTAATTTCACTTATACATAGTATTAAATGACAAGTGTCACAGAATATCTTAGAATCTTTGCTCTGTATAGCTCTATCAGGGGAGGACATGTTGTTTAGAATCTTTGCTCTGTATAGCTCTATCAGGGGGTGGACATGTTTAGAATCTTTGCTCTGTATAGCGCTATCAGGGGGTGGACATGTTGTTTAGAATCTTTGCTCTGTATAGCTCTATCAGGGGGAGGACATGTTGTTTAGAATCTTTGCTCTGTATAGCTCTATCAGGGGGCAGACATGTTGTTTAGAATCTTTGCTCTGTATAGCTCTATCAGGGGGTGGACATGTTTAGAATCTTTGCTCTGTATAGCGCTATCAGGGGGCGGACATGTTGTTTAGAATCTTTGCTCTGTATAGCTCTATCAGGGGGAGGACATGTTGTTTAGAATCTTTGCTCTGTATAGCTCTATCAGGGGGCAGACATGTTGTTTAGAATCTTTGCTCTGTATAGCTCTATCAGGGGGTGGACATGTTGTTTAGAATCTTTGCTCTGTATAGCTCTATCAGGGGGCGGACATGTTGTTTAGAATCTTTGCTCTGTATAGCTCTATCAGTGGTGGACATGTTGTTTAGAATCTTTGCTCTGTATAGCTCTATCGGGGGAAGACATGCTGTTTAGAATCTTTGCTCTGTATAGCTCTATCAGGGGGTGGACATGTTGTTTAGAATCTTTGCTCTGTATAGCTCTATCAGGGGATGGACATGTTGTTTAGAATCTTTGCTCTGTATAGCTCTGTCAGGGGGCGGACATGTTGCTTTAGAATCTTTGCTCTGTATAGCTCTATCAGTGGTGGACATGTTGTTTAGAATCTTTGCTCTGTATAGCTCTATCAGGGGGCAGACATGTTGTTTAGAATCTTTGCTCTGTATAGTTCTATCAGGAGGTGGACATGTTGTTTAGAATCTTTGCTCTGTATAGCTCTATCAGTGGTGGACATGTTGTTTAAAATCTTTGCTCTGTATAGCTCAATCACGGGGCAGACATGTTGTTTAGAATCTTTGCTCTGTATAGTTCTATCAGGGGGTGGACATGTTGTTTAGAATCTTTGCTCTGTATAGCTCTATCAGGGGGCAGACATGTAGTTTAGAATCTTTGCTCTGTATAGCTCTATCAGGGGGCGGACATGTTGTTTAGAATCTTTGCTCTGTATAGCTCAATCACGGGGCAGACATGTTGTTTAGAATCTTTGCTATGTATAGCTCTATCAGGGGCGGACATGTTGTTTAGAATCTTTGCTCTGTATAGCTCTATCAGTGGTGGACATGTTGTTTAAAATCTTTGCTCTGTATAGCTCTATCACGGGGCAGACATGTTGTTTAGAATCTTTGCTCTGTATAGCTCTATCAGGGGGCAGACATGTTGTTTAGAATCTTTGCTCTGTATAGCTCTATCAGGGGTGGACATGTTGTTTAGAATCTTTCCTCTGTATAGCTCTCTCAGGGAGATAGTAGTATACATGTTCCTCGATTACGTACAGGTTTATGTATAGTTTAAGCTTCTTTTCTTACATTTATTTCCAATACAGCATTAATTTATAAATAGGATATCTCTCAATATTGACTATATTTGTATCATTGCTATTCTCATGTATTTATCCATAGAAGTTTAACATTTATTTGAAATTGTAACCACTTAAATCCATTGTTAACTTAATTGTACAACTTATTTCCAATGGGATTATCACTCTTTCCCACTCGGGCGTGAAACGCGTATAGTTTTCTATTTTTTTGCCTTCCTTGTCCTGTTAGATGCACCTATTTTTGGAATAAATCCACATTATACCTAAGATTGTGGAGTGCTTACTTTTGCTTTGTTCTTCAAAACTAACAGTGGCATATTAATGGGTGAGCAGGCTGTGGCATATTTATGGGCAAACTGACTGTCACCTATTAATGGGCAAGCTGGATGTTACATATCAATGGGCAAACTAACACTGGCATATTAATGGGTAAAACTAACACTGGCATATTAAGAGGCAAACTAACAGTGGTATATTTTAATAGGCAAACTGGCTGTTGCATATTAATTGGTACTTGACGACAGCTTATTTTAATTGGCAAAGTGATGCTGTGGCATGTTATGCAGGGGCTGTTCTGCAAAGTGACACTGCCATGTCCGTGTTACCCCACTAATTTATACTGTAAGCCATGTGAGTGCATGTTACCCCACTGATTTATACTGTATGCCATGTGAGTGCATGTTACCCCACTGATTTATACTGTAAGCCATGTGAGTGCATGTTACCCCACTGATTTATACTGTAAGCCATGTGAGTGCATGTTACCCCACTGATTTATACTGTATGCCATGTTAGTGCATGTTACCCCACTGATTTATACTGTAAGCCATGTGAGTGCATGTTACCCCACTGATTTATACTGTAAGCCATGTGAGTGCATGTTACCCCACTGATTTATACTGTAAGCCATGTGAGTGCATGTTACCCCACTGATTTATACTGTAAGCCATGTGAGTGCATGTTACTCCACTGATTTATACTGTAAGCCATGTGAGTGCATGTTACCCCACTGATTTATACTGTAAGCCATGTGAGTGCATGTTACCCCACTGATTTATACTGTATGTCATGTGAGTGCATGTTACCCCACAGATTTATACTGTAAGCCATGTGAGTGCATGTTACCCCACTGATTTATACTGTAAGCCATGTGAGTGCATGTTACCCCACTGATTTATACTGTATGCCATGTGAGTGCATGTTACCCCACTGATTTATACTGTAAGCCATGTGAGTGCATGTTACCCCACTGATTTATACTGTAAGCCATGTGAGTGCATGTTACTCCACTGATTTATACTGTAAGCCATGTGAGTGCATGTTACCCCACAGATTTATACTGTATGCCATGTGAGTGCATGTTACCCCACTGATTTATACTGTAAGCCATGTGAGTGCATGTTACTCCACTGATTTATACTGTATGCCATGTGAGTGCATGTTACCCCACTGATTTATACTGTAAGCCATGTGAGTGCATGTTACCCCACTGATTTATACTGTAAGCCATGTGAGTGCATGTTACTCCACTGATTTATACTGTAAGCCATGTGAGTGCATGTTACTCCACTGATTTATACTGTAAGCCATGTGAGTGCATGTTACCCCACTGATTTATACTGTATGCCATGTGAGTGCATGTTACCCCACTGATTTATACTGTAAGCCATGTGAGTGCATGTTACCCCACTGATTTATACTGTATGCCATGTGAGTGCATGTTACCCCACTGATTTATACTGTAAGCCATGTGAGTGCATGTTACCCCACTGATTTATACTGTAAGCCATGTGAGTGCATGTTACCCCACTGATTTATACTGTAAGCCATGTGAGTGCATGTTACCCCACTGATTTATACTGTAAGCCATGTGAGTGCATGTTACCCCACTGATTTATACTGTATGCCATGTGAGTGCATGTTACCCCACTGATTTATACTGTATGCCATGTGAGTGCATGTTAGCCCACTGATTTATACTGTAAGCCATGTGAGTGCATGTTACTCCACTGATTTATACTGTATGCCATGTGAGTGCATGTTACCCCACTGATTTATACTGTATGCCATGTGAGTGCATGTTACCCCACTGATTTATACTGTATGCCATGTTAGTGCATGTTACCCCACTGATTTATACTGTAAGCCATGTGAGTGCATGTTACCCCACTGATTTATACTGTATGCCATGTGAGTGCATGTTACCCCACTGATTTATACTGTAAGCCATGTGAGCGCATGTTACCCCACTGATTTATACTGTATGCCATGTGAGTGCATGTTACCCCACTGATTTATACTGTATGCCATGTGAGTGCATGTTACCCCACTGATTTATATTGTATGCCATGTGAGTGCATGTTACCCCACTGATTTATACTGTAAGCCATGTGAGTGCATGTTACCCCACTGATTTATACTGTATGCCATGTGAGTGCATGTTACCCCACTGATTTATACTGTAAGCCATGTGAGTGCATGTTACCCCACTGATTTATACTGTAAGCCATGTGAGTGCATGTTACCCCACTGATTTATACTGTAAGCCATGTGAGTGCATGTTACCCCACTGATTTATACTGTAAGCCATGCGAGTGCATGTTACCCCACTGATTTATACTGTAAGCCATGCGAGTGCATGTTACCCCACTGATTTATACTGTAAGCCATGTGAGTGCATGTTACCCCACTGATTTATACTGTATGCCATGTGAGTGCATGTTACCCCACTGATTTATACTGTAAGCCATGTGAGTGCATGTTACCCCACTGATTTATACTGTATGTCATGTGAGTGCATGTTACCCCACTGATTTATACTGTAAGCCATGTGAGTGCATGTTACCCCACTGATTTATACTGTATGCCATGTTAGTGCATGTTACCCCACTGATTTATACTGTATGCCATGTTAGTGCATGTTACCCCACTGATTTATACTGTATGCCATGTGAGTGCATGTTACCCCACTGATTTATACTGTATGTCATGTGAGTGCATGTTACCCCACTGATTTATACTGTAAGCCATGTGAGTGCATGTTACCCCACTGATTTATACTGTATGCCATGTTAGTGCATGTTACCCCACTGATTTATACTGTATGCCATGTTAGTGCATGTTACCCCACTGATTTATACTGTATGCCATGTGAGTGCATGTTACCCCACTGATTTATACTGTATGCCATGTTAGTGCATGTTACCCAACTGATTTATACTGTAAGCCATGTGAGTGCATGTTACCCCACTGATTTATACTGTAAGCCATGTGAGTGCATGTTACTCCACTGATTTATGCTGTATGCCATGCGAGTGCATGTTACCCCACTGATTTATACTGTATGCCATGTGAGTGCATGTTACCCCACTGATTTATACTGTAAGCCATGTGAGTGCATGTTACCCCACTGATTTATACTGTATGTCATGTGAGTGCATGTTACCCCACGGATTTATACTGTAAGCCATGTTAGTGCATGTTACCCCACTGATTTATACTGTAAGCCATGTAAGTGCATGTTACCCCACTGATTTATACTGTAAGCCATGTGAGTGCATGTTACCCCACTGATTTATACTGTAAGCCATGTGAGTGCATGTTACCCCACTGATTTATACTGTAAGCCATGTGAGTGCATGTTACCCCACTGATTTATACTGTAAGCCATGTGAGTGCATGTTACCCCACTGATTTATACTGTATGCCATGTGAGTGCATGTTACCCCACTGATTTATACTGTAAGCCATGTGAGTGCATGTTACCCCACTGATTTATACTGTAAGCCATGTGAGTGCATGTTACCCCACTGATTTATACTGTAAGCCATGTTAGTGCATGTTACCCCACTGATTTATACTGTAAGCCATGTGAGTGCATGTTACCCCACTGATTTATACTGTATGTCATGTGAGTGCATGTTACCCCACTGATTTATACTGTAAGCCATGTGAGTGCATGTTACCCCACTGATTTATACTGTAAGCCATGTGAGTGCATGTTACCCCACTGATTTATACTGTAAGCCATGTTAGTGCATGTTACCCCACTGATTTATACTGTATGCCATGTGAGTGCATGTTACCCCACTGATTTATACTGTATGCCATGTGAGTGCATGTTACCCCACTGATTTATACTGTAAGCCATGTGAGTGCATGTTACCCCACTGATTTATACTGTATGCCATGTGAGTGCATGTTACCCCACTGATTTATACTGTAAGCCATGTGAGTGCATGTTACTCCACTGATTTATACTGTAAGCCATGTGAGTGCATGTTACCCCACTGATTTATACTGTAAGCCATGTGAGTGCATGTTACCCCACTGATTTATACTGTAAGCCATGTGAGTGCATGTTACCCCACTGATTTATACTGTAAGCCATGTTAGTGCATGTTACCCCACTGATTTATACTGTAAGCCATGTTAGTGCATGTTACCCCACTGATTTATAGTGTAAGCCATGTGAGTGCATGTTACCCCACTGATTTATACTGTAAGCCATGTGAGTGCATGTTACCCCACTGATTTATACTGTAAGCCATGTGAGTGCATGTTACCCCACTGATTTATACTGTAAGCCATGCGAGTGCATGTTACCCCACTGATTTATACTGTATGCCATGTGAGTGCATGTTACCCCACTGATTTATACTGTAAGCCATGTGAGTGCATGTTACTCCACTGATTTATACTGTAAGCCATGTGAGTGCATGTTACCCCACTGATTTATACTGTAAGCCATGTGAGTGCATGTTACCCCACTGATTTATACTGTAAGCCATGTGAGTGCATGTTACCCCACTGATTTATACTGTAAGCCATGTGAGTGCATGTTACCCCACTGATTTATACTGTATGCCATGTGAGTGCATGTTACCCCACTGATTTATACTGTATGCCATGTGAGTGCATGTTACCCCACTGATTTATACTGTAAGCCATGTGAGTGCATGTTACCCCACTGATTTATACTGTATGCCATGTGAGTGCATGTTACCCCACTGATTTATACTGTAAGCCATGTGAGTGCATGTTACCCCACTGATTTATACTGTATGCCATGTGAGTGCATGTTACCCCACTGATTTATACTGTAAGCCATGTGAGTGCATGTTACCCCACTGATTTATACTGTAAGCCATGTGAGTGCATGTTACCCCACTGATTTATACTGTAAGCCATGTTAGTGCATGTTACCCCACTGATTTATACTGTATGCCATGTGAGTGCATGTTACCCCACTGATTTATACTGTAAGCCATGTGAGTGCATGTTACCCCACTGATTTATACTGTATGCCATGTGAGTGCATGTTACCCCACTGATTTATACTGTATGCCATGTGAGTGCATGTTACCCCACAGATTTATACTGTATGCCATGTGAGTGCATGTTACCCCACTGATTTATACTGTAAGCCATGTGAGTTCATGTTACCCCACTGATTTATACTGTAAGCCATGTTAGTGCATGTTACCCCACTGATTTATACTGTAAGCCATGTGAGTGCATGTTACCCCACTGATTTATACTGTAAGCCATGCGAGTGCATGTTACCCCACTGATTTATACTGTAAGCCATGCGAGTGCATGTTACCCCACTGATTTATACTGTAAGCCATGCGAGTGCATGTTACCCCACTGATTTATACTGTAAGCCATGCGAGTGCATGTTACCCCACTGATTTATACTGTAAGCCATGCGAGTGCATGTTACCCCACTGATTTCTACTGTAAGCCATGTGAGTGCATGTTACCCCACTGATTTATACTGTAAGCCATGTTAGTGCATGTTACCCCACTGATTTATACTGTAAGCCATGTGAGTGCATGTTACCCCACTGATTTATACTGTATGTCATGTGAGTGCATGTTACCCCACTGATTTATACTGTAAGCCATGTGAGTGCATGTTACCCCACTGATTTATACTGTAAGCCATGTGAGTGCATGTTACCCCACTGATTTATACTGTAAGCCATGTGAGTGCATGTTACCCCACTGATTTATACTGTAAGCCATGTGAGTGCATGTTACCCCACTGATTTATACTGTAAGCCATGTTAGTGCATGTTACCCCACTGATTTATACTGTATGCCATGTGAGTGCATGTTACCCCACTGATTTATACTGTAAGCCATGTGAGTGCATGTTACCCCACTGATTTATACTGTAAGCCATGTGAGTGCATGTTACCCCACTGATTTATACTGTAAGCCATGTGAGTGCATGTCACCCCACTGATTTATACTGTAAGACATGTGAGTGCATGTTACCCCACTGATTTATACTGTAAGACATGTGAGTGCATGTTACCCCACTGATTTATACTGTATGCCATGTGAGTGCATGTTACCCCACTGATTTATACTGTAAGCCATGTGAGTGCATGTTACCCCACTGATTTATACTGTAAGCCATGTGAGTGCATGTTACCCCACTGATTTATACTGTAAGCCATGTTAGTGCATGTTACCCCACTGATTTATACTGTAAGCCATGTGAGTGCATGTTACCCCACTGATTTATACTGTATGTCATGTGAGTGCATGTTACCCCACTGATTTATACTGTAAGCCATGTGAGTGCATGTTACCCCACTGATTTATACTGTAAGCCATGTGAGTGCATGTTACCCCACTGATTTATACTGTAAGCCATGTGAGTGCATGTTACCCCACTGATTTATACTGTAAGCCATGTGAGTGCATGTTACCCCACTGATTTATACTGTAAGCCATGTGAGTGCATGTTACCCCACTGATTTATACTGTATGCCATGTGAGTGCATGTTACCCCACTGATTTATACTGTAAGCCATGTGAGTGCATGTTACCCCACTGATTTATACTGTAAGCCATGTGAGTGCATGTTACCCCACTGATTTATACTGTAAGCCATGTGAGTGCATGTTACCCCACTGATTTATACTGTATGCCATGTGAGTGCATGTTACCCCACTGATTTATACTGTAAGCCATGTGAGTGCATGTTACCCCACTGATTTATACTGTATGCCATGTGAGTGCATGTTACCCCACTGATTTATACTGTATGCCATGTGAGTGCATGTTACCCCACTGATTTATACTGTATGCCATGTGAGTGCATGTTACCCCACTAATTTATACTGTAAGCCATGTGAGTGCATGTTACCCCACAGATTTATACTGTATGCCATGTGAGTGCATGTTACCCCACTGATTTATACTGTAAGCCATGTGAGTGCATGTTACCCCACTGATTTATACTGTAAGCCATGTGAGTTCATGTTACCCCACTGATTTATACTGTAAGCCATGTTAGTGCATGTTACCCCACTGATTTATACTGTAAGCCATGTGAGTGCATGTTACCCCACTGATTTATACTGTAAGCCATGCGAGTGCATGTTACCCCACTGATTTATACTGTAAGCCATGCGAGTGCATGTTACCCCACTGATTTATACTGTAAGCCATGCGAGTGCATGTTACCCCACTGATTTATACTGTAAGCCATGTGAGTGCATATTACCCCACTGATTTATACTGTAAGCCATGTGAGTGCATGTTACCCCACTGATTTATACTGTAAGCCATGTGAGTGCATGTTACCCCACTGATTTATACTGTATGCCATGTGAGTGCATGTTACCCCACTGATTTATACTGTAAGCCATGTGAGTGCATGTTACCCCACTGATTTATACTGTATGCCATGTGAGTGCATGTTACTCCACTGATTTATACTGTATGCCATGTGAGTGCATGTTACCCCACTGATTTATACTGTATGCCATGTGAGTGCATGTTACCCCACTGATTTATACTGTAAGCCATGTGAGTGCATGTTACCCCACTGATTTATACTGTAAGCCATGTGAGTGCATGTTACCCCACTGATTTATACTGTAAGCCATGTGAGTGCATGTTACCCCACTGATTTATACTGTAAGCCATGTGAGTGCATGTTACTCCACTGATTTATACTGTAAGCCATGTGAGTGCATGTTACCCCACTGATTTATACTGGATGCCATGTGAGTGCATGTTACCCCACTGATTTATACTGTAAGCCATGTGAGTGCATGTTACCCCATTGATTTATACTGTAAGCCATGTGAGTGCATGTTACCCCACTGATTTATACTGTAAGCCATGTTAGTGCATGTTACCCCACTGATTTATACTGTTAGCCATGTGAGTGCATGTTACCCCACTGATTTATACTGTATGCCATGTGAGTGCATGTTACCCCACTGATTTATACTGTAAGCCATGTGAGTGCATGTTACCCCACTGATTTATACTGTAAGCCATGTTAGTGCATGTTACCCCACTGATTTATACTGTAAGCCATGTGAGTGCATGTTACCCCACTGATTTATACTGTAAGCCATGTGAGTGCATGTTACCCCACTGATTTATACTGTAAGCCATGTGAGTGCATGTTACCCCACTGATTTATACTGTAAGCCATGTGAGTGCATGTTACCCCACTGATTTATACTGTATGCCATGTGAGTGCATGTTACCCCACTGATTTATACTGTATGCCTTGTGAGTGCATGTTACCCCACTGATTTATACTGTAAGCCATGTGAGTGCATGTTACCCCACTGATTTATACTGTAAGCCATGTGAGTGCATGTTACCCCACTGATTTATACTGTATGCCAAGTGACTGCATGTTACCCCACTGATTTATACTGTAAGTCATGCGAGTGCATGTTACTCCACTGATTTATACTGTAAGCCATGTGAGTGCATGTTACCCCACTGATTTATACTGTAAGCCATGTGAGTGCATGTTACCCCACTGATTTATACTGTAAGCCATGTGAGTGCATGTTACCCCACTGATTTATACTGTAAGCCATGTGAGTGCATGTTACCCCACTGATTTATACTGTAAGCCATGTGAGTGCATGTTACCCCACTGATTTATACTGTAAGCTATGTGAGTGCATGTTACCCCACTGATTTATACTGTATGCCATGTGAGTGCATGTTACCCCACTGATTTATACTGTAAGCCATGTGAGTGCATGTTACCCCACTGATTTATACTGTATGCCATGTGAGTGCATGTTACCCCACTGATTTATACTGTAAGCCATGTGAGTGCATGTTACCCCACTGATTTATACTGTAAGCCATGTGAGTGCATGTTACCCCACTGATTTATACTGTATGCCATGTGAGTGCATGTTACCCCACTGATTTATACTGTAAGCCATGTGAGTGCATGTTACCCCACTGATTTATACTGTAAGCCATGTGAGTGCATGTTACCCCACTGATTTATACTGTAAGCCATGTGAGTGCATGTTACCCCACTGATTTAAATACAACCGTTAAAATAATTAAAATGGTTAAAACAAAGCTTTTATTTAAGCAAATGAATGTTTTTAAATGGTGAGAATGGAAGGAAAAAGGTTGGGAGAAAGTTTGAACCAGATGCATAAAAAGAAACAAATGTGACACGAACTGTAACAGCGAGGAAGATTTAACAAGGAATGCTTGGGCTGCAAGATAGATGGAGCAGGGGGGTGGACACCGTACAGATAAATAGCTGGAGTGAGGGTCTCCAATATGACAGTTACCCAGAGACTGCGGCTCAATGTCTCCTGTGGGACCGAGTCACGTCACACCAACCCTGCTGCTCCGCCAATTGTATAATCTATTGGGATAGAAAATAGATTTGTTTCTGGATTCTCTGTGACTGGCCTCAAGTTCTGTCGTATTGATTGTTTGGGTGAACTGTTGGCTTGAATAATGAGTATATATAAATATGCAAGTGGGAAACAAGACAGGACTAAACAGGATCCACTTACGCAGGGATATGGGATTTAACCCCTTTACGAGACAAACGACTCTCCGGCATCTTTGTAACACACTTTTTTACGCTCTGCTAGAAAATAAAACAGTTGTAGAAATGAAACATGCTCAAAAATACACATTAAGTGTCTTTATTTCCACTAGCAACTTGGTCTTGAAAGCTTCCAATCCAATTCAGTCCGCCAATGAATGGGATCATTTTAGCTCTACTTGTATGTTAACGCCATGCTGGATTTCCGTGTCTGACACGTTATACTCTTTACCTCTTTTAATTCCCACTAGGATTGATAGTAGAGTCGGAGGATCGAGATATGTCCTATATTTTCTTTTTGAAGAGCGTCTTCGACATTCCGTTACTATCTTTCTGAACGGCCATTGAAATGTATCGATTTTATTAAAGTAGAATTCCTGCTGGATTTATCTAAATTAGACCGGATTAAGTATGTACACTGTCCATGAAATACACGCCTCATAATTCAGTCTGGATATTACTTGTATTAAAGGGACGATGTCATTACTCATTTTGTTGGTAATCGAGATTAATAAATCTATCTACACTATAAAACATGTTTTGGTGCACATGTCAGTTTGAACACTTATATTTAGATATCTGATGTGAAATCTTCTGATGAGACCAACTATTATATGCAAATTGTATGTTACTTTGTGAGGTGTAAAACATATTGTTTGAGCTTATTCGAAAATCTCTTCATAGAGATAGTTCCTTTAAGATGTTAAAGTATGGAACAGTTGGAGCACAGACATTTAAAGTGAGATTTTTTTAATGATGTCAATGTATATATAAATATATGTTGATAACTCTGAATAAACAATAGTCGAAATGTGTTGGGTGAGGGAGTTTGAGTTTTCACACTACTTTAACCATGCGGACTATGGCCAATGTTGGCCCTAAAGCTGAAGATATTCATATTTAGCCTTCCTTTCCTTGGAAAATTCCTTAAATATTGCCCATTATTATCCTTTTTGTATTTTCAGCTGCCCCAAGTTGATCCATAAAAAATGTTCTTGCCTCTTAATTGTAAGATTGCAGGTATTTTAAATAAAAATACTTTCATGAAAGAATACGAATAGAGTACCTTTTGTTAGCCATCTTTTGCTACTTATGTCACTATCAGGGGGCGGACATGTTGATTAGAATCTTGGGTCAGATCTTCCTCCATCTTGGGTCAGGAGAAGGAACATCTGACACAAGATTCTAGACAACATGTCCACCCATGATAGAGGTACTTGCTTTGTACTTTTTATCTATGGTCTTCTGCTACTCTTCCTCTTCTCCTCAATCCAGCCACATCAAGCCACCCGATCTGATCTACCCCCCTCTGAGCCTTTTCATTATCTCCGTTCCACACTGACTAGTTTGCTATGTCAATGCAATCATAAAGCTATGGGACCAGCAAGGAGCAGGCATAAAATCATGAGTACCTTGCTCAGCAAAGCTACACAAGGTCCCATTATATGATTGGACATGTTTCTTACATAGTTACTCCACAGCCATTCTAACACACAATTCTTCACATTCCAATACTCTGGGTCCCGTTGAACTTACCTAAGGTCTAAGGAGCTAAGGTGGGAAATGTAAGACGTCTTGGATGCAGGCTCAGTGGAAATCTAGTAGCACATTATGTGGGGTAAGGGGCTGTGCCAGGCTCCCTGTCATTCTTTCCATTCTTCAGACACTAGGGCTGTACTGAGAAGGTTTGGGAGGATGTGTGAATTTGCAGTCTGACTTGCTGCTCCTCTGTATTCTCCAAGCCAGACATTTGTGCTGATTCAGCCATCCTGAATCATTAAATAATAACTGCCCTGGGCCACTCGGGTCCAAATGGTAAGATACACTTTATCAGCATCATCTGCCATCCCTCCTGCTCACTGCACTGTGTCATGAATAAATCCCTCGCCTTACACTGCCTTGTATGATCTGATGTGAACGGAAATCAAAGCACAGCATCCTGTGCAGGTTCACAATCTGCAGGAATCTGGTTGTGGACTTAACATTTATTTGTCATCAAATTATCTTCATTAAAAAGAAAAATGGAACTTTTCTGATTTTTTAACATTTTTTCCAAACTCTAAATTCATATCTTTAACCCTGCTTCCATGTGACAGTGCAGAGATAGAGTTCTAACCAGTGTCGGGTAGATACTTTAGGTAAATACTTCAGGTAAATACTTTGGGTAGATACTTTGGGTCGATACTTTGGGTAGATACTTCGGGTAGATACTTTGGGTAGTTACTTTGGGTAGATACTTTGGGTAGATACTTCCGGTAGATACTTCCGGTAGATACTTTGGGTAGATACTTCAGGTAGATACTTTGGGTAGATACTTTGGCTAGATACTTCAGGTAGATACTTTGGGTAGATACTTCAGGTAGATACTTTGGGTAGTTACTTTGGGTAGATACTTCAGGTAGATACTTCGGGTAGATTCTTCAAAAGTGTATCGGAATTTTTAAACAGTTGAACAGCTGAAGATCCACAAGAAGCCTACCCATAATCTAGATGAATGTGATTGTACAATTGAAGACTCACAATGGCTGTCCATCATTGAGTGTCGGTATAATTCATATAGTTCATTCAATAAGAACAGCTAAAGAACAAAGCACCAATGTAACCAAGAATGTGCAACAAATAAGAGAATATGAAGTGTGAATTTAATCCCAGCCATAAGGAGATGGTAATTATGAAGCCTCCATTCAATTCCATCAGGGCTCTTATTAGTTATTACTGTCTATAATTCATCTAAAGAGTAGGAAGAATTAATCCTTGGGTCCTACACATTTCAGAGGTCACAGCTGTATAATGGATAACACGGCGGAGATTAATATTTAATAGTAAAAGTTAGAAGGTGAGGGAACATTATTACACTTGTCAACAATAAAATGGACTGCAGATCTCTAGATGCTAAGACAGGAGAATCAATTATTGATGAGATACAGAATGTTAAATATTAAACAAAAAAAAGAAGAAAGCTCTGGACAGTGGGACGATGTAAGCAGCAGCTGATATTGTAGAACAGGTGTTAAAAAAAACGGGACTAACAAAAGGGAAATAAGTTGGTTCTTTAACAATAGCGACAGAAGGGAGTTAATTAGTATTGGAAATAATAAGATATAGAGCAATAGCTCGATAGACAGACAGATAGACAGACAGATAGACAGACAGATAGATAGACAGATAGATAGACAGATAGACAGACAGACAGATAGACAGATAGACAGACAGATAGACAGACAGATAGACAGACAGATAGATAGACAGACAGATAGACAGACAGATAGATAGACAGATAGACAGACAGACAGATAGACAGATAGACAGACAGATAGACAGACAGATAGACAGACAGACAGATAGACAGACAGATAGACAGACAGGCTGATATTGGTATAGAGACAGATAGACAGACAAACAGACAGATAGACAGACAGATAGACAGACAGATAGACAGACAGATAGATAGACAGACAGATAGACAGACAGGCTGATATTGGTATAGAGACAGATAGACAGACAAACAGACAGATAGATAAGTAGATCCAGATGGACAGACAGATGGATGAACAAACCAATGAAAGTAGATAGATAGACAGACAGATAAATTAATAGCTAAATTATTGTAATTATGTAATATATAATGAATGTATTTTAATCAATAAGTAGCTTTAATAATTACAGATTAATGTCCTTCACGATATACTTCCAGAATGTTACAGCAATAAGGCTACAGACCGATTCCCTGACCCCCAGAGCTTGCACATCAAACACAGCGCTCTCTACCCATTTACACTGCGGAGCAGGACGCTGCTGACATTAGCGCTTACTCAAAAACAGTTTAGAAGGAACAAGTGGAAAACGTCAAGGGAACAAAAATGATATCAATAATTAAATGAGCTTCGGAACTGACAGACGATTATACGGTATTATTACGTGCAGTCAGGTTCCAGCTCAGCCATATGATAAACTGTGGACCTCATGTTATATGTAGCTTATTACACAGCACTGTAGGGATTAGTTATGGAGCTCAGTTCTGGAGCAATGTTCTAAAAATGATATAATCAATTAGTTTAATTATGGTAATAATATTCATAATTAATCAATGAGTCATATAATATTTATCAGTGAGTAGTGTAATATTCATAATTAATCATTAGTAGTGTAATATTCTTTTTTTTCCAAATCTTTTTATTTCAAGTTTTTACATACATTTTAACATTGTATCATACATTTATAATTAATCAATCAGTGAGTAGTGTAATAATCCTAATTAATCAGACAGTAGTGTAATATTCATGATTAATCAGTGAGTAGTGTAATATTCATAATTAATCAATCAGTTAGTAGTGTAATATTCCTTATTAATCAGTGAATAGTGTAATATGTATAATTGATCAGTTAGTAGTGTAATATTCATAATTAATCAGTGAGTAGTGTAAAATTCATAATTAATCAGTGAGTAGTGTAATATTTATAATTAATCAGTGAGTAGTATAATATTCATAATTAATCAGTGAGAAGTGTAATATTTATAATTAATCAGTGAGTAGTGTAATATTCATGATTAATCAGTGAGTAGTGTAATATTCATAATTGATCAGTGAGTAGTGTAATATTCATGATTAATCAGTTAGTAGTGTAAAATTCATAATTAATCAGTAAGTAGTGTAATATTCATAATTAATCAGTGAGTAGTGTAATATTTATAATTAATCAGTGAGTAGTGTATAATTCATAGTTAATCAGTGAGAAGTGTAACATTCCCAATTAATCAGTGAGTAGTATAATATTCCCAATTAATCAGTGAATAGTGTAATATTCCTAATTAATCAGTGAGTAGTGTAATATTTATAATTAATCAGTGAGTAGTGTAATATTCATGATTAATCAGTGAGTAGTGTAACATTCCCAATTAATCAGTGACTAGTGTAACATTCCCAATTAATCAGTGAGTAGTGTAACATTCCCAATTAATCAGTGAGTAGTGTAACATTCCCAATTAATCAGTGACTAGTGTAACATTCCCAATTAATCAGTGAGTAGTGTAACATTCCCAATTAATCAGTGAGTAGTGTAACATTCCCAATTAATCAGTGAGTAGTGTAACATTCCCAATTAATCAGTGAGTAGTGTAACATTCCCAATTAATCAGTGACTAGTGTATAATTCCCAGTTAATCAGTGAGTAGTGTAACGTTGCCAATTAATCAGTGACTAGTGTATAATTCCCAGTTAATCAGTGAGTAGTGTAACATTCCCAATTAATCAGTGAGTAGTGTAACATTGCCAATTAATCAGTGAGTAGTGTAACATTGCCAGTTAATCAGTGAGTAGTGTAACATTGCCAATTAATCAGTTAGTAGTGTAACATTGCCAATTAATCAGTGAGTAGTGTAACATTCCCAATTAATCAGTGAGTAGTGTAACATTGCCAGTTAATCAGTGAGTAGTGTAACATTGCCAATTAATCAGTGAGTAGTGTAACATTCCCAATTAATCAGTTAGTAGTGTAACGTTGCCAATTAATCACTGCTCTCGCCGAGAGACTATAGTGAGAGACACAGACCTGATGCTTGCAACGGCAGAGGTCAGAGGATCGGATGGCATGTACCTTCAAAGTACCAGTCGGTGTATCCTCATACTAGGACTAATCATTTATTTACTTGAGCTGCTTTATTCGGGACTGTTTTATTAGGACTCTGTCACCTAAACAATATTTTTACTGGGAATTTAGAAAATAAAATAGGATTGAACATGATCAACATATAGTATTAACAAAATTACATCAAATGCCTAAATTAGAAGAAAAATGGGTTTTAAATTTGTCAGTGGGTCTCCTGTTAATGACATCACGTCTTACTTGATATGCAAATGACACATCTGAAAACCAGTTGATTTGTATAAAGAATTTGCAATCATTTTGTCCGCTCTACATTCACAGTAATAACTAGGTATCGGTGATAGAGTTTCTTTAAAGGTAAAATCAGGGTTTGGAGAGAACAGAAGAAGGACTGTACAAGTAAACCCAATCTGTTCAGAGCTATGTGTTTTTATAGAAGACGTCAGACAGTTCTGACCTTGGTAAAGTACAGATTCTACGTATTCATCCAATACTCAGTGACACAATGTAACAATGACCTTGCATTCTCTCTCTATAAACCCAAAACTAGCAGGATAATGTCTATTAGAACATGTGCGTCTATAACAGCTTTAACCCATGAGGTGACAGCACGGCGCGATGCAGATGTAGTGCAAGGCGAGTGGAATGGTAAATGGTGCTTTAGCTTTCACAATATATTCTCTGATTACGGTCATGAAGCTTCCGATTCTTCCAGCCAACATTTAGGAAACTGGGATATTTGTAGAAGGAGCTATACTGGGGCAAACTAAAAGTGGAGCAGTCACCATGGAAACCAATGGAATGTTCCTACTGATTACATCACTTTCAGAAAGTTGCATCAGGATTACTCTTTATACATAATGTGCAGGCGAGAGATAAACATTCCATCCGACTCACTTAACGATACATTGTGCAGGAATGAGGAGTGTCAGTTCTGTGGGCAAACAGACCCTGGTAATGAAAGAGGTCCGTTATCCAAAGATTTTTCCACAGGTTGTAAATTCCACGCACACCTGTCAGGATGCAGCGCACAGCAGTGTATTCAGTGTGTAGCCCCCTTAAGCTCTGATATAGTTATCCAAAATACATCTGGTCCCAAACATTTTGGATAAGGGATACTCAACCTATACATTAATAACCAGGGAGAGCAGAATGGCTCAGACCTTACAGGACAATAGTCAAAATGTGGTATAACTGAAAGATGGCATCAAGTGTAAACATTTTATACAGAACTACTTTAATGAAATAATACAAATAAAGTATCTTATTGAGCCCTCTTTGTTCCATACAGCTCTATCAGGGATGGACATATTGTTTAGAATCTTTTCTCTGTATAGTTCTATCAGTCAGCCCCCTGATAGAGCTATACAGAGCAAATATTCTAAACAACATGTCCGCCCCCTGATAGAGCTATACAGAGCAAATATTCTAAACAACATGTCCGCCCCCTGATAGAGCTATACAGAGCAAATATTCTAAACAACATGTCTGCCCCTGATAGAGCTATACAGAGCAAAGATTTAAACAACATGTCCGCCCCCTAATAGAGCTATACAGAGCAAAGATTCTAAATAACATGTCTGCCCCTGATAGAGCTATACAGAGCAAAGATTCTAAACAGCATGTCCAGCCCCCTGATAGAGCTATACAGAGCAAATATTCTAAACAACATGTCCGCCCCCTGATAGAGCTATACAGAGCAAAGATTCTAAATAACATGTCTGCCCCTGATAGAGCTATACAGAGCAAAGATTTAAACAACATGTCCTCCTCTGATAGAGCTATACAGAGCAAAGATTCTAAACAACATGTCTGCCCCCTGATAGAGCAATACAGTGCAAATATTCTAAACAACATGTCCACCCCCTGATAGAGCAATACAGAGCAAAGATTCTAAACAACATGTCCGCCCCCTGATAGAGCTATACAGAGCAAAGATTCTAAATAACATGTCTGCCCCTGATAGAGCTATACAGAGCAAAGATTTAAACAACATGTCCTCCTCTGATAGAGCTATACAGAGCAAATATTCTAAACTACATGTCTGCCCCCTGATAGAGCTATACAGAGCAAAGATTCTAATCAACATGTCCACCCCCTGATAGAGCAATACAGAGCAAATATTTTAAACAACATGTCCACCCCCTGATAGAGCAATACAGAGCAAAGATTCTAAACAACATGTCCGCCCCCTGATAGAGCAAGGTGGCTCCATAACATAGTTGCCAGCATTCCCAGATTTGCAGAGTCCCTTTTCTTGGGTCCTTTCACATTAAAGTCTGGTCTGTCTCGGCATTAATACAGCCGGTGTACAGTATGTACAAACTCCACCATCATCTTTAAAAGTATTTTTCTCCTAATTTAGGCATTTACTGCAATTTTACAAACACAATATATGTAAAATCCTTTTTTTTCTCTACATTCACAGTGTACGCAGCGTTTAGGTGATCCAACCCCTTTAAATTGACCCCTTTCTTGCCAGTTCAGGATGCCGCAGGTGCCAGTGGGTTTTAGTGCTTCTGTTGCAGATTTTTGCTTTATTTAATCTGACTGTAATAAATACTTCAAAAAGCCAATGATTGTGTGTAAGGAGGGTGAGCTCTGGATTATTATACCGTGTACTAATCTTACACGGAGAGATTTATCGGATTCCTTGCCTGGTCTCTGTGTAAAGCGAATTCACTATAACATGCTAATGCATCACAAAATATCAGTGGCCTCTGGGCAGCAAACAGCACAGACGAACCTACTCTAAATGAGAAGGTGCAGAACCCATTAAACATCCGCAATGTGAGGTTGTGTTAACAAGCTGACCCTACATCAGAGGAAACTCACAGTACAGCACTTAGTAATCTGTCACCTTACAGGACAGAGCTGGTTACTAAGTGATTATAGTTATAAGAGTATTAACATGTAGCTATGGAAAAAAGGAAACAGGTAGAGATTTATGGGATGAGCGAGAGTTTGATTGCAAGCTTCCAAGACCAAGTTGCTAGGTGCCGTCTTCAGGATGTTACATAATGAACATTGGGACTGCAAATTACTGCCCTTATATTCAATCCAGCCAAGTTTATTAGCACCTAGCTGTGTAACACACAATATATTAGCACCTAGCAGTGTAACACACAGTATATTAGCACCTAGCAGTGTAACACACAGTATATTAGCACCTAGCTGTGTAACACACAATATATTAGCACCTAGCAGTGTAACACACAATATATTAGCACCTAGCAGTGTAATACACAGTATATTAGCACCTAGCAGTGTAACACACAATATATTAGCACCTAGCAGTGTAATACACAGTATATTAGCACCTAGCAGTGTAACACACAATATATTAGCACCTAGCAGTGTAATACACAGTATATTAGCACCTAGCAGTGTAACACACAATATATTAGCACCTAGCAGTGTAACACACAGTATATTAGCACCTAGCAGTGTAACACACAATATATTAGCACCTAGCAGTGTAATACACAGTATATTAGCACCTAGCAGTGTAACACACAATATATTAGCACCTAGCAGTGTAACACACAGTGTATTTGCATCTAGCAGTGTTACACACATTATATTAGCATCTAGCAGTATATTAGCATCTAGCAGTGTAACACACAGTATATTAGCGCCTAGCAGTGTAATACATAGTATATTAGCATCTAGCAGTGTAATACACAGTATATTAGCACCTAGCAGTGTAACACACAGTATATTAGCGCCTAGCAGTGTAATCCATAGTATATTAGCATCTAGCAGTGTAATACACAGTTTATTAGAATCTAGCAGTAGACCACACAGTATATTAGCATCTAGCAGTATATTAGCGCCCAGCAGTGTAACAGACAGTATATTAGCGCCCAGCAGTGTAACAGACAGTATATTAGCGCCTAGCAGTGTAACACACAGTATATTAGCGCCTAGCAGTGTAATACATAGTATATTAGCATCTAGCAGTATGACACACAGTATATTAACATCTAGCAGTGTAACACACAGTATATTAGCGCCCAGCAGTGTAATACACAGTATATTAGCATCTGGCAGTATAACACACAGTATATTAGCGCCTAGCAGTGTAATACATAGTATATTAGCATCTAGCAGTGTAATACACAGTATATTAGCACCTAGCAGTGTAACACACAGTATATTAGCGCCTAGCAGTGTAATACATAGTATATTAGCATCTAGCAGTGTAATACACAGTTTATTAGAATCTAGCAGTGTAATACATAGTATATTAGCACCTAGCAGTGTAACACACAGTATATTAGCGCCCAGCAGTGTAATACACAGTATATTAGCATCTGGCAGTATAACACACAGTATATTAGCATCTAGCAGTGTAACACACAGTATATTAGCGCCTAGCAGTGTAATACATAGTATATTAGTATCTAGCAGTATCTCATTAGCAAGTCGCAGGAGCAGATACATTTTATTCATACAGTGGAACCAACACATTTCACTGTCTGCTGCTGTCACACTGTTTTTAACATTTAAACATCAATTAATGGAAGCGAAAAAATTCAAGTGAAATAGGTTTCTGAACAGGTTTTTTTTTCCAATTCCTTTTCTGAACTGATTACAAGGTGAATCAAACTCAGAAATTAGATAATTTCTTATAAATATTAAGAGGTTAATCATTTATAGAGCCTGTTTTGCCTGGCTTATTTTCTTTATGTTATATGTGTGTTTAATGTGTAATTAATCTTTAATCCCTGGAAGCAAGGGTTAAAATGTTAGTTTCCCTTTTCAGGCTAGATGTGCTGAAAGTGTCTGAGGCTAGCTTGTGCTGAAAGTGTCTGAGGCTGGCTTGTGCTCAAAGTGTCTGAGGCTGGCTTGTGCTGAAAGTGTCTGAGGCTGGCTTGTGCTGAAAGTGTCTGAGGCTGGCATGCACTGAAAGTGTCTGAGGCTGGCTTGTGCTGAAAGTGTCTGAGGCTGGCTTGTGCTCAAAGTGTCTGAGGCTGGCTTGTGCTGAAAGTGTCTGAGGCTAGCTTGTGCTGAAAGTGTCTGAGGCTAGCTTGTGCTGAAAGTGTCTGAGGCTGGCTTGTGCTGAAAGTGTCTGAGGCCGGCTTGTGCTGAAAGTGTCTGAGGCTGGCTTGTGCTGAAAGTGTCTGAGGCCGGTTTGTGCTGAAAGTGTCTGAGGCTGGCTTGAGCTGAAAGTGTCTGAGGCTGGCTTGTGCTGAAAGTGTCTGAGGCTGGCATGTGCTGAAAGTGTCTGAGGCTGGCATGCACTGAAAGTGTCTGAGGCTGGCTTGTGCTGAAAGTGTCTGAGGCTGGCTTGTGCTGAAAGTGTCTGAGGCTGGCTTGTGCTGAAAGTGTCTGAGGCTGGCATGCACTGAAAGTGTCTGAGGCTGGCTTGTGCTGGAAGTGTCTGAGGCTGGCTTGTGCTGGAAGTGTCTGAGGCTGGCTTGTGCTGAAAGTGTCTGAGGCTGGCTTGTGCTGAAAGTGTCTGAGGCTGGCTTGTGCTGAAAGTGTCTGAGGCGGCATGCACTGAAAGTGTCTGAGGCTGGCTTGTGCTGGAAGTGTCTGAGGCTGGCATGCACTGAAAGTGTCTGAGGCTGGCATGCACTGAAAGTGTCTGAGGCTGGCTTGTGCTGAAAGTGTCTGAGGCTGGCTTGTGCTGAAAGTGTCTGAGGCTAGCTTGTGCTCAAAGTGTCTGAGGCTGGCTTGTGCTGAAAGTGTCTGAGGCTGGCTTGTGCTGAAAGTGTCTGAGGCTAGCTTGTGCTGAAAGTGTCTGAGGCTAGCTTGTGCTGAAAGTGTCTGAGGCTGGCTTGTGCTGAAAGTGTCTGAGGCTGGCTTGTGCTGAAAGTGTCTGAGGCTGGCATGAACTGAAAGTGTCTGAGGCTGGCTTGTGCTGGAAGTGTCTGAGGCTGGCATGCACTGAAAGTGTCTGAGGCTGGCTTGTGCTGAAAGTGTCTGAGGCTGGCTTGTGCTGAAAGTGTCTGAGGCTGGCTTGTGCTGAAAGTGTCTGAGGCTGACATGTGTTAAATGTGTCAGAGGCTGGCATGCAATGAAAGTGTCTGAGGCTGGCATGCACTGAAAGAGTCTGAGGCTGGCATGTGATGAAAGGGTTGGAGGCTGGCGTGTGCTGAAAGTGTCTGAGGCTGGGGTGAGCTGAAAGTGCCTGAGGCTGACATGTGATGAAAGTGTTGGAGGCTGGAGTGCACTGAAAGTTTCTGAGGCTGGCATGTGCGGAACGTGTTGGAGGCTGGCGTGTGCTAAATGTGTCTATGTGTCTATGGCTTGGGTGCACTGAAAGTGTCAAGGCTGGCACGTGCTGAAAGTGTCACAGGGAAGCATGGCAGCTGCTGTCAGAGGGTAAACTGGTATGTACTATAAAATGTACCTGATAGTTTATCCTTATACTAGGGGCCTCAAGCTTTCACCTGTGCTTCTGCATTAGAAAAACAAGTGGAAAAAAAAGTTGATTGCCCCTTTATAATGTTATTTCCCTATAAGTGTGATGTAAACTACTTGTGTAAGATTTGCTCTAAGCCTAAACTGATATATGTAAATGGAGAGGTGATTGTGTCATGGTGCGTCAGCCAATCAGAGCAGTGGTGCTGACATCTCCATAGAGCCTCTTTTCTAAATCAATGGAGGTGGAAATAATCTAGGTGATCAGATCCTCCTGGCTGCTTCACAGGAACATACCTGACATTATTATTATATTATTATGATATTATTATTATTATATTATTATCATATTATTATTATTATTATTATTATTATTATTATTATTATTATTATTATTATAATATTATTATTATATTATTATTATTATTATTATTATTATTATTATATTATTATTATTATTATTATTATTATATTATTATTATTATTATTATTATTATTATTATTAATATTATATTTATTATTATTATTATCCCGAGTGTGTTATTTGTTTATAATGTTATTTTACCAACTTTAGCTTTTTGTTGTGAACATGGCCGATATATTAGGATAACATAATGTATCAGAATTCCACGAAATATTTCTAACTAATCATTTTTATATCCATGGAAGGTTACAGGCCAATAACAGCAATGCAGTCTGAAATAAATGAATTAAATATTTAACACACTTCATTTATAATACACAGTCTAAGCATTAACTAACACCACTGCTGTGTTAATTAAGTGCTTTATTAAATTAGAATCTCTAATCCTTGTTTCTTCTTCCTCTTATTAGTGGTGGCTAATATGATGTTACAGTGCCATACTGCATATTATAAACATGCCAAATGGCAAAATAATGTGATAGAGTCATTTACTTTATACATAGTACATCCCTTGCATCTTACTGAGGCTGGGAACGTCACCTGATTCATAGAAATGTCTGCCCATCAGCTAGCACTCTAAAATGACAAAGATTCAAAACAACATGTCCGCCCCCTGATAGAGCTATACAGAGCAAAGATTCTAAACAACATGTCTGCCCCCTGATAGAGCTATACAGAGCAAAGATTCTAAAGATGTCCACCCACTGATAGAGCAATACAGAGCAAAGATTCTAAACAACATGTCTGCCCCCTGATAAAGCTATACAGAGCAAAGATTCTAAACAACATGTCCACCCCTGATAGAGCTATACAGAGCAAAGATTCTAAACAACATGTCTGCTCCCTGATAGAGCTATACAAAGCAAAGATTCTAAACAACATGTCTGCCCCTGATAGAGCTATACAGAGCAAAGATTCTAAACAACATGTCCGCCCCCTGATAGAGCTATACAGAGGAAAGATTCTAAACAACATGTCCACCCCTGATAGTGCTATACAGAGCAAAGATTCTAAACAACATGTCCACCCCTGATAGAGCTATACAGAGCAAAGATTCTAAACAACATGTCCACCCCTGATAGAGCTATACAGAGCGAAGATTCTAAACAATATGTCTGCCCCCTGATAGAGCTATACAGAGCAAAGATTCTAAACAACATGTCCGCCCCCAATAGACCTATAAAGAGCAAAGATTCTAAACAACATGTCTGCCCCCTGATGGAGCTATACAGAGCACAGATTCCAAATAACATGTCCCCCCCTGATAGAGCTATACAGAGCAAAGATTCTAAACAACATGTCTGCCCCCTGATGGAGCTATACAGAGCAAAGATTCTAAACAACATGTCTGCCCCCTGATAAAGCTATACAGAGCAAAGATTCTAAACAACATGTCCACCCCTGATAGAGCTATACAGAGCAAAGATTCTAAACATCATGTCTGCTCCCTGATAGAGCTATACAGAGCAAAGATTCTAAACAACATGTCTGCCCCTGATAGAGCTATACAGAGCAAAGATTCTAAACAACATGTCCGCCCCCTGATAGAGCTATACAGAGCAAAGATTCTAAACAACATGTCCACCCCTGATAGAGCTATACAGAGCAAAGATTCTAAACAACATGTCCACCGCTGATAGAGCTATACAGAGCAAAGATTCTAAACAACATGTCCACCCCTGATAGAGCTATACAGAGCGAAGATTCTAAACAATATGTCTGCCCCCTGATAGAGCTATACAGAGCAAAGATTCTAAACAACATGTCCGCCCCAGATAGACCTATAAAGAGCAAAGATTCTAAACAACATGTCCGCCCCCTTATGGAGCTATACAGAGCACAGATTCCAAATAACATGTCCCCCCCTGATAGAGCTATACAGAGCAAAGATTCTAAACAACATGTCTGCCCCCTGATGGAGCTATACAGAGCACAGATTCCAAACAACATGTCCACCCCTGATAGAGCTATACAGAGCAAAGATTCTAAACAACATGTCCTCCCCTGATAGAGCTTCACAGAGCAAAGATTCTAAACAACATGTCCACCCCCTGATAGAGCTATACAGAGCAAAGATTCTAAACAACATGTCCCCCCCTGATGGAGCTATACAGAGCACAGATTCCAAACAACATGTCCACCCCTGATAGAGCTATACAGAGCAAAGATTCTAAACAACATGTCTGCCCCCTGATAGAGCTATACAGAGCAAAGATTCTAAACAACATGTCCGCCCCCAATAGACCTATAAAGAGCAAAGATTCGAAACAACATGTCCGCCCCCTGATGGAGCTATACAGAGCAAAGATTCTAAACAACATGTCCACCCCTGATAGAGCTATACAGAGCAAAGATTCTAAACAACATGTCCACCCCTGATAGAGCTATACAGAGCAAAGATTCTAAACAACATGTCCACCCCTGATAGAGCTATACAGAGCGAAGATTCTAAACAATATGTCTGCCCCCTGATAGAGCTATACAGAGCAAAGATTCTAAACAACATGTCCGCCCCAGATAGACCTATAAAGAGCAAAGATTCTAAACAACATGTCCGCCCCCTGATGGAGCTATACAGAGCACAGATTCCAAATAACATGTCCCCCCCTGATAGAGCTATACAGAGCAATGATTCTAAACAACATGTCTGCCCCCTGATGGAGCTATACAGAGCACAGATTCCAAACAACATGTCCACCCCTGATAGAGCTATACAGAGCAAAGATTCTAAACAACATGTCCTCCCCTGATAGAGCTTCACAGAGCAAAGATTCTAAACATCATGTCCGCCCCCTGATAGAGCTATACAGAGCAAAGATTCTAAACAACATGTCCACCCCTGATGGAGCTATACAGAGCACAGATTCCAAACAACATGTCCACCCCTGAGAGAGCTATACAGAGCAAAGATTCTAAACAACATGTCTGCCCCTGATAGAGCTATACAGAGCAAAGATTCTAAACAACATTTTTTTTGTTATTTAGATCTACACAAATCCTTCAAACTTTGCTTGTAAAATACAGAGGGAAGAATGATACACTGCACTGAGACTGTAAAAGTGGCTTGGTTGATGGAATCTCTTTATAAAATGTTGTTATGTATATGGGGATTAATACATATTGTGGGAAAAACCTGGAATCACTCACCAAACACCTCTATTGTAGGATGATTGATGAGAATTTGTCACATTGCGCTGTGTGGGGAGCAGCACTTTGGGTTTCTTGATAAAGTATTTATGGGAGTTCGAGAGATGGATAAGACTATTCAAAGCAAAAGCTCCAACATCTATGTTATGACACGAGGGTCACATCAGGCTTTTCCAGCAGCTACTTAACTCAAGATAATTCATATCAGCCTCAAAATAGAATTACATAGAATAACAGGCAATAGGGAGATATCTCGGCTGCAAATCTTTTATAAGTCTCACTCCCCCATTGCAATCACTGCAAAGCTAGAGTTAGCAGAGGAAAATCCTCCCCAAACTACAATGTTTAATACTATTATTCAAAGTTAGGGAGTAAACAGAGGTTTGTGGCAGATTAATCATTCCTGCTGTGGTCAGTAAACTCTATTCGTGAAATCTGCTAATAAAAGTACAGCCTCTGATTCTGATAAAGCCGCCAGCGCCGCTGTAAATTGATCTATTCACTGGTGTATCCGTCTGAACGGCTAGAAATATGGAGAGCCGGACAGTTAATTCACTAAGAGTTTCTTTATTCCTTATATCGCAGCTTGTGTGCATTGCAAAAAAAAAATAAAAAAATAAGAAGGAAATAAAATTGCAGTTTGCTAAAAGCTTTTTCCCAAAGAGCGCTCGTCGCTTTCTGAAGTATTATAACAAGAAACATTGCCCGACTTCCATTGTGGTCTTGAATTGGAAACAAATCAAGTTCTTGGTCTGCAAGTCAAATAATACTTCTACTTAACATGTAAAACCATAGGCTGGGATGTGAATGGTGCGTTTGAAACAGCAAGAGATCTGGCGATATCATCTTACTGGAAAAGATCTACATTTAGAATGGATCTGTGTGACGGTGTTCTAAATTAGAACACTGTGTGCAACCAATGGGAGAAGCAAGGCTCCGAGATCCTGTCTCCCATTGGCTGCACTCTGAATCCTATCAAACAAGTTAATACTAAGCTAATTCTGTAATCACAACCCTACCTTGGATTTAGAAAATGCATTGTATTGCAATACAAAGAGAACGATTCTTTCTTGTACCAGTTCCAACTAGGAAATGCTAACTTGTTGATTATTCTTTTTTATTCAGTTTCACTTAGTTTCACTTTTTTGTTCTGTTTTCCAGTCCCCATGTTTTCTGCTGTACAGAAGCTTTCATGTTTAATTAGTTTCTTTAACAAACATTTTTTAACATTTGTAAGCAATTTCTGGCTTAATTTGCCAGCAGAGAAAGATTATGAGAATGTTGTCTTTTTACCTGTTCCTAATTAGTTGTTATTGCATGTTGCTAGCATAGTCCAGACACTGTAGGAATGTTTGTTATCTACACAGCTCAGCATCATCACATTTTAAGAACATTTTACTGTTTTTTTTTTACATTTTTTATTTGTTTCTAAATTTACCAGGCAGAATATGCTGAGACCTCTCTCGTTAAGGAATGATAGATAATGGTCTTGTCACACTCCAGGGTGGTCGACATTTCAGTGAACTCCCGCTACAAGCTTTCTACGGGTTCATGAATGAATAGTGATGAGCGGGTAGGAGATTCATGATGTACGGTGGGCAAAACCAGCGCCAAATTTAAAAGACCTGTTTGCCTTCCAGCTGGCACACAATTGTGATTCCCAGTGAGTACAACATTTTGTAATTCAGCATTCCTTTTTGTGTATCACCCTGGCATTATCTGACTACCTGATTCATGTATGGCTTCCCTGACTCCTCTCCTGGTATCTACACTGACCCGTCTGCAAGTGCTAAGTTCAAGCAATGCACTACAGATTCTGGTCAAGTGCAAGTTCTGTGGTACAGTCTCCAGTCTGCTACTGGTTTTGGTTAAGTGCAAGCTCTGTGGTACAGTCTCCAGTCTGCTACTGGTTTTGGTTAGGTGCATGCTCTGTGGTACAGTCTCCAGTCTGCTACTGATTCTGGTTAAGTGCAAGCTCTGTGGTACAGTCTCCAGTCTGCTACTGATTCTGGTCACGTGCAAGCTCTGTGGTACAGTCTCCAGTCTGCTACTGGTTTTGGTTAAGTGCAAGCTCTGTGGTACAGTCTCCAGTCTGCTACTGATTCTGGTCACGTGCAAGCTCTGTGGTACAGTCTCCAGTCTGCTACTGATTCTGGTCACATGCAAGCTCTGTGGTACAGTCTCCAGCCTGCTACTGATTCTGGTTAAGTGCAAGTTCTGTGGTAGAGTCTCCAGTCTGCTACTGATTCTGGTTTAGAGCAAGTTCTGTGGTACAGTCTCCAGTCTGCTAATGGTTTTGGTTAAGTGCAAGCTCTGTGGTACAGTCTCCAGTCTGCTACTGATTCTGGTCACGTGCAAGCTCTGTGGTACAGTCTCCAGTCTGCTACTGATTCTGGTTAAGTGCAAGTTCTGTGGTACAGTCTCCAGTCTGCTACTGATTCTGGTCACATGCAAGCTCTGTGGTACAGTCTCCAGTCTGCTACTGATTCTGGTTAAGTGCAAGTTCTGTGGTACAGTCTCCAGTCTGCTACTGATTCTGGTCACATGCAAGCTCTGTGGTACAGTCTCCAGTCTGCTACTGATTCTGGTTAAGTGCAAGTTCTGTGGTACAGTCTCCAGTCTGCTACTGATTCTGGTCACGTGCAAGCTCTGTGGTACAGTCTCCAGTCTGCTACTGATTCTGGTTAAGTGCAAGCTCTGTGGTACAGTCTCCAGTCTGCTACTGATTCTGGTTAAGTGCAAGTTCTGTGGTACAGTCTCCAGTCTGCTACTGATTCTGGTCACATGCAAGCTCTGTGGTACAGTCTCCAGTCTGCTACTGGTTTTGGTTAAGTGCAAGCTCTGTGGTACAGTCTCCAGTCTGCTACTGGTTTTGGTTAAGTGCAAGCTCTGTGGTACAGTCTCCAGTCTGCTACTGATTCTGGTTAAGTGCAAGTTCTGTGGTACAGTCTCCAGTCTGCTACTGATTCTGGTTAAGTGCAAGTTCTGTGGTACAGTCTCCAGTCTGCTACTGATTTTGGTTAAGTTCAAGCTCTGTGGTACAGTCTCCAGTCTGCTACTGATTCTGGTTAAGTGCAAGTTCTGTGGTACAGTCTCCAGTCTGCTACTGATTCTGGTTAAGTGCAAGTTCTGTGGTACAGTCTCCAGTCTGCTACTGATTTTGGTTAAGTGCAAGCTCTGTGGTACAGTCTCCAGTCTGCTACTGATTCTGGTTAAGTGCAAGCTCTGTGGTACAGTCTCCAGTCTGCTACTGATTCTGGTCACGTGCAAGCTCTGTGGTACAGTCTCCAGTCTGCTACTGATTCTGGTTAAGTGCAAGCTCTGTGGTACAGTCTCCAGTCTGCTACTGATTCTGGTTAAGTGCAAGTTCTGTGGTACAGTCTCCAGTCTGCTACTGATTCTGGTTAAGTGCAAGCTCTGTGGTACAGTCTCCAGTCTGCTACTGATTCTGGTCACGTGCAAGCTCTGTGGTGCAGTCTCCAGTCTGCTACTGATTCTGGTCACGTGCAAGCTCTGTGGTACAGTCTCCAGTCTGCTACTGATTCTGGTTAAGTGCAAGTTCTGTGGTACAGTCTCCAGTCTGCTACTGATTCTGGTTAAGTGCAAGTTCTGTGGTACAGTCTCCAGTCTGCTACTGATTTTGGTTAAGTGCAAGCTCTGTGGTACAGTCTCCAGTCTGCTACTGATTCTGGTTAAGTGCAAGCTCTGTGGTACAGTCTCCAGTCTGCTACTGATTCTGGTCACGTGCAAGCTCTGTGGTACAGTCTCCAGTCTGCTACTGATTCTGGTTAAGTGCAAGTTCTGTGGTACAGTCTCCAGTCTGCTACTGATTCTGGTTAAGTGCAAGTTCTGTGGTACAGTCTCCAGTCTGCTACTGATTCTGGTTAAGTGCAAGCTCTGTGGTACAGTCTCCAGTCTGCTACTGATTCTGGTTAAGTGCAAGCTCTGTGGTATAGTCTCCAGTCTGCTACTGATTCTGGTTAAGTGCAAGCTCTGTGGTACAGTCTCCAGTCTGCTACTGATTCTGGTTAAGTGCAAGCTCTGTGGTACAGTCTCCAGTCTGCTACTGGTTTTGGTTAAGTGCAAGCTCTGTGGTACAGTCTCCAGTCTGCTACTCAGCAAAATGTGCTATACATGATCATTTCTGCACACACAAATATGATACTTGTATCATATCAATTAAAAGGTACGGCAATGTTTCAATCTTGGGTGCTATCAGGCAGTCAAGAGTTTATTGCCTGGATGACATCATAGCACGCTCCAGGGAAGGTATATAATTAGAAAAGCATGGTAAAGGTATGTGAACCAAACATTTTGAACATCCCATGTGTAGAGCTTGTTGGTTTTTATTTCAGTAAAATAATAGAGAAGGGAAAACAGTTTCAGGGTAAAATATTGTTAACTGTGCAACATTTATTCTGTGGTAGTCTGCTTTGTTTTTTTTCCATTTATATGCCATATTATTAAAGTTGTATAACGTTTTGATATTATGCATGGCTATACATCACATGTGTGCTCATAATAAAGTGTAAACAAACAGAAGGCCCTCTAGGAGATTAAAAAAATGAAAGCTGCTTTGGCACAGTAGGGTATGCGTTAAACTAAAGATAAATGTTAGGGTGACCACCTTAAAACCTACTATTTGTTTGATTAATTCAGATGAGTTGGTTTATTATCAGTAACGATTCTATCTGTATGTTTTGCCGACTTGAAACAATGTTTGAAAGGTTTTATTGAAGGTGTTCGATCAACCATTCAACCAAAAGTACAATTCTCTTCTTCAGGACTCACCAAATCAGGTCTACCAGCAAAAGAAACCGGCAATTGGGTAGTTCAGGACTGAGGTGTGAACAGTCTGTTCATGGATGCAAAACTTTCTTATATCTAGATCTGAGATAAGTACATGAAGGCATGTAACGGTGAGGGTCTCAAGGGACAGGAAAGTACTGTATGTGCAACAACTGACTGACGTTCCCAATAGATTCACGTAAATAATGTTTTTCATAACAGACATTGATTCTTGTTCATCTCTACTTCTCCAAGTTGTGTGTGTGCACAAGTTTAATTTAAAATATTAAGCTATGCATGCTTACCAAAACGGAACTGAATCATCTAGTGTAATCTTAACTATGTCTGCGCTACAGCGGAGCTTTTACAACACATAATGCATTATAAATTATTCACATAATGGTCATTTGTGTAACCACTAAGGATCTTTTTTAATGAGAAAATACATTTTAAATAATAGTAATTGAAGGTTTAATAGTTGCTTTTGTCATGTGACCCGGGATGAGAAATCTCCTTAGTCTCAAACACCACAAGTTAATTATCCCCCAAGTAAGTCAGAATGATTTAATTAAGTGTCGTCTCCCCAAATATCGGAACAATATTGTGCATGACTAGTGCTGTATAACTGTGTGGTCTGGTTTATATGAATCAACTAAACAAAGAGAGCCCGGGAGCAAACGGATGTAAATCTTCGCAATTTACAATAAATCTCCAGCCCTGTGTGTTTGGATGTGAATAGCAGACAGAAGATATAAAATGAGCCCACGGAAACATTCACAGCTTGGGACAGAGATTTAAGAAACTCCCTGGGCCCGAAGACAATGTCCCATCTCAAACAATATATACAATCCTTTCTCTATCGATAATACAAGAGCCGCTCTCTGCTCTCAATACACAAAAAGCTCCTAGTCGACAACTAGAATGTGAAATGCTTTAAAGCAAGGTGAGATGTTATCACAGAAAGGGTGGTATATACATGGGATAACCTTTCAGCTGAAGAGGTAGAGCACGGGAGTCTGCGTTATATACACTGAATGCGTAGATTTAGGTTGTGTCGGCGTTCGTTGCACCAGCGCAGTCTATGTATAAAAATCATGGTCTGAAAAGCCCCTGACTTGTGTCAGTGAACCTCTGCTAAACATAGTCTTCTGGAGATCCCTCTCTGCAAAGTGTCGGAGGTTATAAAAAAGCACAAACTCCATTATACAAATCAAACATCAATTTTGCTTTTTTTATATAACAATCACGATACTTTGCAGAGTGAGAGTTTTTTATACATGTCCGTAGTGTTTAAGCCGGTCAGTGGTAAACTGCAAATTAGATGGGTTTTTCCTCTTGTTGGGGGTCATAATTTAGACTAAAGTTTCATCTTGTTGAGAGACTGAATTTTCATTTCTCTATAACATTTGAGCACTGAAAGTAAATCTAACATTTTACATAGATTGTAATCTAACCCAACAAAGGCTGGATTCATCCCACGTGGGACTATAATAAACAGTTACAACATGAGTAACCAGAACACACAAACTCTCAGAGGCAGTTTGGCTGCACCTATTTGGGTAAATGTCAGGCCATATCTGCGGACTGCCAACTGTGCCTTGTGTGTCGGTCACAAGTATTTCTATGCACATTTATTATATTGATTGTATTTCTATGATTGATCTGAGCTATTTGTATTTGGGCAGAGGGTTGGGTACTAATAATGCTTATGTTAGACATTTACTGGGGTCTGTGAAGGACAATTTAATGATGTTCTATGACCTTTACAGACCCTGCCACGGACACTGATGTTTTTTCGATGCCTGTCTCTGAGGGGTAGTATGGGGTGAAACCCACTGTGTAAGATTTAGCTCCAAATCCAAAATTACGGATCCAGAAGATCCTAAGCAGCCGAGTCTCTTTCCCTTATGAAGTAATTTTTTTTAACCCCTTCAGTTCACAAGTTTCCACCCCAGCCCACCCCGCCGGGGCAGGCTATATTCAATAAATGTCCACCATGAATTATGTTAGTGCCGGGCATCAAAGGAGTTAACCCTTAACCCTTCCAGTAACTCTATAAACCATCAGTGTTCATAGAATTCATCTGAGCAAAGAAGAACCGGATCCACAATACAATCTACCATTTAGCATTTTGTACGGCAGCAGGATTATAGAAGGTGAATGTATTCTAGAAGGAATATTTATATCTTTACAGAATAGGCCAAAGCCAGGGTTAGAGCCCACATGACAGCACGCAGTACTCAGCTTGAAGATTTAGGAGGTTTAATTAAAGATGTGAAATTACCCATCAGACGTACGTCATGTACATTTTCCAGAAATCTTCTTCTACATCTGCATCAAGGTTGAGTTGTGTTGAATACGTTATCATTTGATCTGAACCCACTGATTAAGCTCTGGTTCTCCATTAACGTGACGCTGGTTGAACAATATCCATGTCAGTATATTCTCTACAGAGGAATGTATGGCCCATCGAATCTACAGGCATCTTATCCACTCTCTGGAAAACTGCAGCTGATTTATTCCCCCAGGAGATGTTACCCATGTTGTATATTATAGAGAATGCTGGTTTTTATTATTATTAAAGCATACATGTGAATAAAGAGCTCTGAAAGCTGCCATGTTAGTGAGATCAGTTGTTTGTGACCATTTCCCTTCCATTGGAGATTGAGTTAAAATTAATTGATTTTATTGATTCAGCTATATTCATATTCATTTAGCCGAGTTTCGCTCTATCATACTCAGACATAGATAAACAAGTCCCTCTCTAATGTACATGAGATCATCCTTTACTTGTATGTTAATTTACACAGATCCCATGACAAAGAGCAGATTGTTTCTTCACCAAAACCATATAGCCCCAGAGGGGAGGCTATTAAATGCAGATCATGTGGAATCCAATACATATTTGTATCACTATGTACAGCTGTTTGAAAAACCTTACAATTCATAACAGCAGGGGGAAAATCGTTGGAATCTATTCCAAAAATATGTTTTTTTAGGTTAGTTTATTTTGTCTTAAAATGGAAAATCGCAACTGGTGCCATGTTAGTAAAGGGTCATGTAGCAAATGAGGGTAAGCACAGCGATGCTCCTGTTGATTAAGTCAGCAGTTCTGTGCAATTGAAATTTTCACTGGTCGAGCATGATGATTGGTAACTTATACCAGTAATGTTGGAATGTGACCCGTTGTAGTTCTTTTCAGTTGTGTCTCCTCAAACTCTCCTGAAAGTTTTCACGCAGGATTGTTACCATAACCTAATGCCTAAATTCCTGCAAGACCAAGGACAGTTCTGTAATTTCAATACATTTCCCAGCACTGTAAGAGAATTCCTCTCTCACTAGCAGATTCTGAATTAAACTTCTCAGCCATTTTCTGGACACCCAAATTCATGCCAAGTGCAGTCAGTCTCTGTTACCTCCCTGGATGTCTTATTGACATGACTTCAGGACTTTGGACAGTACCGTGAAGGAAGCTGCAGTAACTTCCCTTCAGGACCATGGACAGGACCATGAATGAAGATGCAGTAACTTCCCTTCAGGACCATGGACAGTACCTTGAATAAAGCTACAGTATCTTCCCTTCAGGACCATGAATGAAGATGCAGTAACTTCACTTCATCACCATGGACAGTACCGTGAATGAAGATGCAGTAACTTCACTTCAGCACCATGGACAGTACCGTGAATGAAGATGCAATAACTTCCCTTCAGGACCATGGACAGTACCTATAGCTCCGAAAACATGACTTCAGCACTATGGACAGTACTGTGAATGAAGATGCAGTAATTTCCCTTCAGGACCATGGACAGTACCTTCACTATTTGTGTGAGTTTGTATTGTGTTAACTGTAGAAAAACAGCAGACAAGTAGAATCAAACGATACCTTTATTGGCTAACTGAGTAAGTTTAGAGTGCAAGCTTTCAAGACCTCTCAGGTCTCTTCATCAGGCATGTTGTAACAACTTGACTCTAGTTGTCTCCTGTGTTTCTACAGCTAACATGTTATCAACTTTCAGCTATAGTTAAGGTACTGTCTGTCCATTGTCCTGTAGGGAAGTTACTGTAGCTACATATCATAACATGCCAGATGAGATCATGAAAGCTTGCACTCTAAACCTGCTCAGTTAAATACCAACTTACCTTAGCTATAGCTCGAAAAACATGACTCCATGACCATGGACAGTACCTTGAATAAAGCTACAGTATCTTCCCTTCTGGACCATGGACAGTACCTTGAATAAAGCTACAGTATCTTCCCTTCTGGACCATGGACAGTACCTTGACAGCTCCCCATTCACAGCAATAAACCTGGCAGTCTAACACTAAAAGAGCTGTCACAATCTGCATTCTAATCAGGGAGTGGACATGTTGTTTAGAATCTTTGCTCTGTATAGCTCTATCAGGGGATGGACATGTTGTTTAGAATCTTTGCTCTGTATAGCTCTATCAGGGGCGGACATGTTGTTTAGAATATTTGCTCTGTATAGCTCTATCAGGGGATGGACATGTTGTTTAGAATCTTTGCTCTGTATAGCTCTATCAGGGGCGGACATGTTGTTTAGAATCTTTGCTCTGTATAGTTCTATCAGGGGGCGGACATGTTGTTTAGAATCTTTTCTCTGTGTAGCTCTATCAGGGGCAGCACATGTTGTTTAGAACCTTTGCTCTGTATAGCTCTATCTGGGGGCGGACATGTTGTTTAGAATCTTTGCTCTGTATAGCTCTATCAGGGGGCGGACATGTTGTTTAGAATCTTTTCTTTGTATAGCTCTATCAGGGGCAGCACATGTTGTTTAAAACCTTTGCTCTGGATAGCTCTATCGGGGGCGGACATGTTGTTTAGAATCTTTGCTCTGTATAGTTCTATTAGGGGGCGGACATGTTGTTTAGAATCTTTGCTCTGTATAGCTCTATGAGGGGGCGGACATGTTGTTTAGAATCTTTTCTCTGTATAGCTCTATCAGGGAGAGCACATATTTTTTACAATGTTAGGTCAGCTGAATGGAAATCTGATCCAAATCCTGATTATTTTTGGAGTTATATGGAACAAAGAAAGCACAATAAGATTAATAGTGATTTACTCCTTGAATACTTTTTTTTCTTATCCAGAATGTCCAACTTATATTGCGGCAGTAGCTGGTGAGGTATATGTTTATGGTATATAATCAGGTATATGTTTATGGTATATAATCAGGTATATGTTTATGGTATATAATCAGGTATATGTTTATGGTATATAATCAGGTATATGTTTATGGTATATAATCAGGTATATGTTTATGGTATATAATCAGGTATATGTTTAGGGGATATAATCAGGTATATTATTATGGTATATAATCAGGTATATGTTTATGGTATATTATCAGGTATATGTTTATGGTATATAATCAGGTATATGTTTATGGTATATAATCAGGTATATGTTTATGGTATATAATCAGGTATATGTTTATGGTATATAATCAGGTATATTATTATGGTATATAATCAGGTATATGTTTATGCTATATAATCAGGTATATGTTTATGGTATATAATCAGGTATATGTTTAGGGGATATAATCAGGTATATGTTTATGGTATATAATCAGGTATATTATTATGGTATATAATCAGGTATATGTTTATGGTATATAATCAGGTATATGTTTATGGTATATAATCAGGTATATGTTTATGGTATATAATCAGGTATATTATTATGGTATATAATCAGGTATATGTTTATGGTATATAATCAGGTATATGTTTATGGTATATAATCAGGTATATGTTTATGGTATATAATCAGGTATATTATTATGGTATATAATCAGGTATATGTTTATGCTATATAATCAGGTATATGTTTATGGTATATAATCAGGTATATGTTTAGGGGATATAATCAGGTATATGTTTATGGTATATAATCAGGTATATTATTATGGTATATAATCAGGTATATGTTTATGGTATATAATCAGGTATATGTTTATGGTATATAATCAGGTATATGTTTATGGTATATAATCAGGTATATTATTATGGTATATAATCAGGTATATGTTTATGGTATATAATCAGGTATATGTTTATGGTATATAATCAGGTATATGTTTAGGGGATATAATCAGGTATATTATTATGGTATATAATCAGGTATATGTTTATGGTATATAATCAGGTATATGTTTATGGTATATTATCAGGTATATGTTTATGGTATATAATCAGGTATATGTTTATGGTATATAATCAGGTATATGTTTATGGTATATAATCAGGTATATGTTTATGGTATATAATCAGGTATATTATTATGGTATATAATCAGGTATATGTTTATGGTATATAATCAGGTATATGTTTATGGTATATAATCAGGTATATGTTTATGGTATATAATCAGGTATATGTTTAGGGGATATAATCAGGTATATTATTATGGTATATAATCAGGTATATGTTTATGGTATATAATCAGGTATATGTTTATGGTATATAATCAGGTATATGTTTATGGTATATAATCAGGTATATGTTTATGGTATATAATCAGGTATATGTTTATGGTATATAATCAGGTATATTATTATGGTATATAATCAGGTATATGTTTATGGTATATAATCAGGTATATGTTTATGGTATATAATCAGGTATATGTTTAGGGGATATAATCAGGTATATGTTTATGGTATATAATCAGGTATATTATTATGGTATATAATCAGGTATATGTTTATGGTATATAATCAGGTATATGTTTATGGTATATAATCAGGTATATGTTTATGGTATATAATCAGGTATATGTTTAGGGGATATAATCAGGTATATGTTTATGGTATATAATCAGGTATATTATTATGGTATATAATCAGGTATATGTTTATGGTATATAATCAGGTATATGTTTATGGTATATAATCAGGTATATGTTTATGGTATATAATCAGGTATATTATTATGGTATATAATCAGGTATATGTTTATGGTATATAATCAGGTATATGTTTATGGTATATAATCAGGTATATGTTTAGGGGATATAATCAGGTATATGTTTATGGTATATAATCAGGTATATGTTTATGGTATATAATCAGGTATATGTTTATGGTATATAATCAGGTATATGTTTATGGTATATAATCAGGTATATTATTATGGTATATAATCAGGTATATGTTTATGGTATATAATCAGGTATATGTTTAGGGGATATAATCAGGTATATGTTTATGGTATATAATCAGGTATATGTTTGTGGTATATAATCAGGTATATGTTTATGGTATATAATCAGGTATATTTTTATGGTATATAATCAGGTATATGTTTATGGTATATAATCAGGTATATTATTATGGTATATAATCAGGTATATGTTTATGGTATATAATCAGGTAAATGATAGCAGCGGATGTTATTGGTCCTTATAAAGGGTTAAAAGGCCTTTGCTTTGTTCATCAAAAAATAGATTGAACAGTATGTGTTTATTTTGTATTAAGAGAGAGGAGGGGTCTGAAAGGTCAACAAAGGAGCATGTCTTATTCACTGCCCTGTCAGGTGATTTCCAAGTTAAACATTAGAACAGAATAAATTGGGTTCCTTCTGAGAGATAAAAAGGGATACATACATTCACCATGAAGGTGACAACCAAACTCCAGCAGATCTATGGTCCACTCCCTAAAAGTTATAGTTCCTATTAGCTATTGTCACAACAGGAGAATCCCCCACATGCAAACGTTTTATTAGTCCTGAATAACAGAATGGAGACCTGACACGGCACAGATATTTTCTTTTTTCCCCCAAATGACCTTGTATGACTTACTTTGATTAGAAGCGACTCCTTCAGACCCGGCTGGCGTATTGAGAAACGCAGAAATATATAAGAGAAATGGGCTGGTGACGTATTCTGTGGGAAGACACAAGAATTGGGGTTTTTTTCTTTTACCTTTGTTTTTCTCACATTCGCTGTGCAAACTGAAGCAGCAATTTCTGGTGTTAGTAAATATTTCACATCGCAGTGTAAATTGTTTAACAAAACAAAACAAATATCCTCTGCTTGGGCTCGGTCAGGCCTGGTCTTATTGTCTGCAACCTTTCTTCCAGCACTGACTTTACCTCCATCCTCCTGTTGCTGGCCTGTTGCCCATTGTGGTAGCTCACCTGTTGTTATCTGGATTTAGCACCAGCTCACTGTTAAGAGATGAACCACAGCTCAGTACTCAGTTGTTCTGTGACCGCTGGACTGGTACCTTTTGTGTTTTTTGATCCCCTGGATCCCCTCTTGGATTATGTGCTACCTGTCTTGCCCCCCTGGACAGTCTGGCTTTGTCTTCTGACTAACCTGCTTTACTGTGGATTAGCTGTGTGCTCTCTCACTAATCTTGGACTGTTTGTCTGTATAATAGTGTCACAGTGTGTAGTTACACTTCTTCTGAACTCCCTTCATACCTGATAATAAAAACACACATATAAAGATCATGTGAGGGTAAGGAGGAATAGTCAGTGTAACTGGTTGAGGCAAAGCATAGCCTGGTGGTCACACATGGAACTGCAGGGAAGTATTGGTGTAATGGCTTCGCTGCTGGACCCACGGGCCGAGAACCAAGAGATTGAATCTCACTATAGTCGGATGTACAGTGAACTGTAACACTATCCCAGCCGGAGGTGGTCTCTCCAAACTGAAAATACTTTATCCTCCTCTGGATTTCTTTTTTTTACATATAGTCTACGACCGAAGCCCCTGGTTTAGGTGCAATATGCGTTTGGTGCATTCCTTTCCTCCCTGCCCCTCCACAATGCCACATTTACAATAATTATATTAACAGCTCTGCAGACATTTGTCTTTCTCCTGCTTATTTTCAATTTTTATTGATTCAGTTTGTAATACATTAATTATTTTTATCATTTAATATAACTCATCCAAGATATAAAAACAAGCTCTAGTTGGATTTCCCATTCAATACAACATGCACAAAGTAGCAGTATTTACTACAAAGTGAAGCTACAGAAACAGATTAACAACATTGGTTTGCTCTCTACTGATAAACAAAAAGAAGCTTGATTACAAACCTTTTCATTCCATATATATTGATTTGATCTAAAAACAGATAACGCATTTATTGCACCTTGTTATGTATCTTCTTTGCTCCATTGCAAATCTTTGTTTCTTAGCGCTAGAAGCATGCCAACCCAAGGAATAAGAGAATCCGCCAGGCTTCCCGTGTCCATTTCTCCCCAGACTCAGGACTGTACTCGTGAATTGGTTAATTCCAGTGAACTGACAAGGGAATTTAAGGCCAGAGTAGCCGAATAAGAAATATTCTCCAGTTCTGCTGAATCTCTCACTTCTTCTTTGCTGCCAGATCCTACTTTTGGCTGGGATCATAGTGTTACGAAGCAGGAGAAACGACACCTTCAAAGATACATTGTGTTGTTTTATAACTTACAAGAACATTTTAAAGAAGCAAATATTATTAAAGTTCCTAGACCTATTAATGTGTCTTTTACTTTTTGTAGAATAAAGATCTACAACGGCAACAAGAGCTCCCGTTAAGCATGTCTTGATCAACACACTCCATGGCTGAGCTGTAATTCCAGTATAACATGACATGTTTTATTCCCCGTGATTTATTTTAGATTCTATTAACTAACACATAAATATGGCTTATCCAGACAGTCTGCAACCAAATAGCTCCGGCCCTATTGAGAGGCTTCTAACAAGCTGGGTATTTTGTACACAGCATGTGAGTGTGCATTATAGATAAACTGTCGACACAAGGAAAAGCAGAGAGTTATAAGATTTGAAAATATGACCATTAGCCTCCCATTTGAAGGCTGACACTATTAATCTTTTAAAGCGCTCTCCTTTCTAATTTCTTGTGAAGCATCTTCGAGATGTTGCTCTCAGAGCAGGCTCAGATTCTGAAGGGTTTGTACATTCCCATAAGGATGATCTATACGCGAAGGATATATACTGTGAAGCTTAATTTATATTCAAGGTATTTAACAATTTCCCTATATTCATATCTTAGTAACACGGAATAATAAAGCACCTGGATATCAAGAATACATATACCAGTATGTATACATAATGGGTGCCAGCCACATGGCAGCCCCCCATAACACATTCAATAAATATAGAAGCGAAGCACACTAAAATAAGACAAAAATACCATATTTAATCAATACAAAGCAGTATAAAAATAGATCTATATCCAGTCTGTAAACCAGTGCAAATCCATTCATATCCATTTAATATCACAAAATATACAAATAAATACAACAGCAGATAGAAAGCTACAGACCTTCAACAAGGGTCAATACTAGAGTACACTGGATTAGGACAACCTGCTTGAGCCTGGACCCTTGTTAGAGATTGATATATCCTGTATTCATATGCTTTCAGGCTTAACCGGGTCGACAGCTGAATAATACATGTTATTGGTTGGTATTGCATATTCTCAGACAACGTTTGTGCCCATTGGACTCTTTGTGGCCTGGGAGCTGCTGCCATGAGCTTAAGCCACAAATGATTAAGAAGTGACTGTCTTTATCAAATCACAAAGATAGTGAATGTTCTCGGAATGTGACCCTTCTTACAGACACTGCCTGGAGACAGAATAAAGCACTGAAAGATCACTCGGTCACAGACAAAGCAGAGTTTGCTTGGCCAAGGAACATGCAAGGTTTTTATTAACTTTCCTTCTGCTTCCTGACACCTCTGTATTTGTCGTGTTTCATTTCTGAGACCTTATTATTTACATAATAAGCTGCCATTCCTCTTTTGCTGGGTGGCCATGTTTTCTTCTGTGTGCTTGGACATGTATTCATGTATGTTGGATGGAGTCAGTGGAATATACAGACAGAAGCAAGCATGGACAGAGATGAACATCCAGGGAAAGGTGCTTTTAAAAATACATAAAATTAAAAGCAGGTGACGTTTACCCAAATATTAGATTTGGTCATAACTCGATCACGTAATATCGGACAAATCGGGAAGCAGTAAATTAGCATTTGTTTTAATAATGAAGTATATATAAAAATATACTTAATAGTAGAACATAAGTAAATAATATAGGATATAAGTAAATATAGTCATGTAGAGATTACACACACTTTTCGAGGGCATTGAGGTCAACACATTCAATACTCAAAATATTAGCTATTTTTTTTTTACTAAAATTGTTGAATTCTTACAGATGTTTATTCACTAATTACAGTGAAGGGATCCTCTAATTCTGTCTGTCAGGACTCCTTTACACTCTGTCTCATGAGGCACTAAGTGTAACTAGGTTTGGCCCTTATTAAATGTTGATGTAAAGTGACTGGGCCCCGTATACAGTAACGGCATATGTAACAGCATATATCTAATGTGTCTAATGCACAGACCCCCATTACATGCAATGTTTCCTTCCATCAGATGGACAATGATTAAGAACATTTCACAAACCTCTCTAACGACGATGGAAACTATGAATCAATAATGAGTGAAAGTAGATTGAATTAATCAATTTGCAGATGACATGTTTAATGATTACATGATATGACATGGGCGTGTCTGATAGCACAATAGCATTGGATGCTGCTCTTATCATCCATTATTACATTGCACAATGTGCAGTCTGATTCTAAATTGTTCCTTTTCGTAGGAATAACTATCACAAACATAGCTTTATTTTCACCATTTAGTCCGTCACCACATAGTGTTATATTTCCTGTGTGTTGTACATTGAAGTGTTCTTGTTATTCAAAAAATTCAAATGTCCACTAGAATAACATGAAATGGATCCAGTGTAGACATTGTTACTGGTGTAAACGACTATTGTAGCTTGAAACAGCTGATTTTAATGGAATATCTACATAGGCGACAGCGGCCCATTATCAGTAGCATCACTACTGTGTTCCAATGGACAGAGGCTTATTATCAGCAGCATCACTCATGTGTTCCAATGGACAGAGGCCCATTATCAGCAACATCACTCCTGTGTTCCAATTGACAGAGGCTAATTATCAGCAGCATCATACCTGTGTTCCAATGGACAGAGGCCCATTATCAGCAGCATCACTCCTGTGTTCCAATTGACAGAGGCCCATTATCAGCAGCATCACTCCTGTGTTCCAATGGATAGAGGCCCATTATCAGAATCATCACTCCTGTGTTCCAATTGACAGAGGCCCATTATCAGCAGCATCCCTCCTGTGTTCCAATGGACAGAGGCCCATTATCAGCAGCATCACTCCTGTGTTCCAATGGTCAGAGGCCCATTATCAGCAGCATCACTCCTGTGTTCCAATGGACAGAGGCCCATTATCAGCAGCATCACTCCTGTGTTCCAATGGACAGAGGCCCATTATCAGCAGCATCACTCCTGTGTTCCAATGGACAGAGGCCCATTATCAGCAGCATCACTCCTGTGTTCCAATGGACAGAGGCCCATTATCAGCAGCATCACTCCTGTGTTCCAATAGACAGAGGCCCATTATCAGCAGCATCACTCCTGTGTTCCAATGGACAGAGGCCCATTATCAGCAGCATCACTCCTGTGTTCCAATGGACAGAGGCCCATTATCAGCAGCATCACTCCTGTGTTCCAATGGACAGAGGCCCATTATCAGCAGCATCACTCCTGTGTTCCAATAGACAGAGGCCTATTATCAGCAGCATCCCTCCTGTGTTGACTGTATGTCTCTACGTCTGACGGTATTGCCTATTCATTTTGCAACTCATTGGATGTATGTGTTCATGGAAAACACTGAAACTCCAAACTTGGAAATCTCTCCACTTTAATGAAATTCCACCTACTGTTTTATCCAATCCCACCTATTTCTACCCACCATTGGCCTCTTTTAGGAAACAGCTCTTTCCACATCCAACCAAAAAGCCTTTCTTGAAAATATTATTATTCCCCTGGCAGTGCCGGTAATAAAAATAATAATAATCCCTTGTAGCCGGTAATAATAATAATAATCCTTTGAAGCCGGTAATAATAATAATAATCCCTTGTAGCCGGTAATAATAATATTAATTATCACTTGTAGTCGGTAATAATAATAATAATAATCCCTTGTAGCCGGTAATAATAATAATAATTATCACTTGTAGCCAGTAATAATAATAATCCCTTGTAGCCAGTAATAATAATAATAATAATAATAATAATAATAATAATCCCTTGTAGCCGGTAATAGTAATATTAATTATCACTTGTAGCCGGTAATAATAATAATCCCTTGTAGCCAGTAATAATAATAATAATAATCCCTTGTAGCCGGTAATAATAATATTAATTATCACTTGTAGCCGGTAATAATAATAATAATAATCCCTTGTAGCCGGTAATAATAATAATAATTATCACTTGTAGCCAGTAATAATAATAATAATATTTATCACTTGTAGCCGGTAATAATAATAATAATTATCACTTGTAGCCAGTAATAATAATTATCACTTGTATCCAGTAATAATAATAATCCCTTGTAGCCGGTAATAATAATAATAATAATTCCTTGTAGCCGGTAATAATAATATGAATTATCACTTGTAGCCGGTAATAATAATAATAATAATCCCTTGTAGCCGGTAATAATAATAATAATTATCACTTGTAGCCGGTAATAATAATAATAATAATCCCTTGTAGCCGGTAATAATAATATTAATTATCACTTGTAGCCGGTAATAATGATATTAATTATCACTTGTAGCCGGTAATAATAATAATAATAATCCCTTGTAGCCGGTAATAATAATATTAATTATCACTTGTAGCCGGTAATAATAATAATAATTATCACTTGTAGCCAGTAATAATAATAATAATAATTATCACTTGTAGCCAGTAATAATAATAATAATAATCCCTTGTAGCCGGTAATAATAATAATTCCTTGTAGCCTTTAGATGAACATCACATTATCACAAGATTTCTGCTCACAATTAAACACTGATGAAAAATGGTGTGTAATTAACTCTTTCTAGGCTACGCTAGATCATGCGGCGTGCGACGTTTCAGCCAAGTCTGATGGGAGTTTGACAAGCCAGAAAATACATTTTCATAAATTCAAATTCCTTAGATCCAGCAAAGAAGAAAGAAATATGAGGCCAAGGTCTGAACAAAAGGAGACATCTCGACATGTCCTAGAAATCATGTGACTGCAAGAGATAATACTGCCAGGGATAATACTGCCAGGGATACTGTATACCATCAGCGTCAGCGGTTATTCCAGCCAATGGATCTAATAATTGCATTAATAAGGATGACAGCTATTATTATTATAATTCAGATACATTAAGCAGCTATTTATAACTGGACATCAGGAATTATTAATCAGATGATATGTAAAGTGTATTTGGTACAGGGATTTTCCTGATTATCCTAAGAACTGATCTCTAACATGATTCAATGTGTGTGGGTACAACACTTATATACCTCATTGCACAGCTCTCTCTATCTTACTACCAAATGATCACCCTCTTTACTTATCTGTCAGTATATCTGTCTATCAGTCTCTGTACCTTATCTGTCAGTATATCTGTCTATCAATCTCTGTACCTTATCTGTCAGTATATCTGTCTATCAGTCTCTGTACCTTATCTGTCAGTATATCTGTCTATCAATCTCTGTACCTTATCTGTCAGTATATCTGTCTATCAGTCTCTGTACCTTATCTGTCAGTATATCTGTCTATCAATCTCTGTACCTTATCTGTCAGTATATCTGTCTATCAATCTCTGTACCTTATCTGTCAGTATATCTGTCTATCAGTCTCTGTACCTTATCTGTCAGTATATCTGTCAATCAATCTCTGTACCTTATCCTTCAGTATATCTGTCTATCAATCTCTGTACCTTATCTGTCAGTATATCTGTCTATCAGTCTCTGTACCTTATCTGTCAGTATATCTGTGTATCAATCTCTGTACCTTATCTGTCAGTATATCTGTCCATCAGTCTCTGTACCTTATCTGTCAGTATATCTGTCTATCAATCTCTGTACCTTATCTGTCAGTATATATGTCTATCAGACTCTGTACCTTATCTGTCAGTATATCTGTCTATCAATCTCTGTATCTTATCTGTCAGTATATCTGTCTATCAATCTTTGTACCTAATCTGTCAGTATATATGTCTATCAGACTCTGTACCTTATCTGTCAGTATATCTGTCTATTAATCTCTGTACCTTATCTGTCAGTATAACTGTCTATCAGTCTCTGTACCTTATCTGTCAGTATATCTGTCTATCAATCTCAGTAACTTATCTGTCAGTATATCTGTCTATCAATCTCTGTATCTTATCTGTCAGTATATCTGTCTATCAATCTCTGTATCTTATCTGTCAGTATATCTGTCTATCAATCTCAGTACCTTATCTGTCAGTATATCTGTCTATCAATCTCAGTACTTTCTCTGTCAGTATATCTGTCTATCAATCTCAGTACCTTATCTGTCAGTATATCTGTCTATCAATCTCTGTATCTTATCTGTCAGTATATCTGTCTATCAATCTCTGTACCTTATCTGTCAGTATATCTGTATATCAATCTCTGTACATTATCTGTCAGTATATCTGTCTATCAATCTCTGTACCTTATCTGTCAGTATTTCTGTCTATCAGTCTCTGTACCTTATCTGTCAGTATTTCTGTCTATCAGTCTCTGTACCTTATCTGTCAGTATATCTGTCTATCAATCTCTGTACCTTATCGGTCAGTATATCTGTCTATCAATCTCTGTACCTTATCTGTCAGTATATCTGTCTATCAGTCTATGTACCTTATCTGTCAGTATATCTGTCTATCAGTCTCTGTACCTTATCTGTCAGTATATCTGTCTGTCAATCTATGTACCTTATCTGTCAATATATCTGTCTATCAGTCTCTGTATCTTATCTGTCAGTATATCTGTCTATCAGTCTCTGTACCTTATCTGTCAGTATATCTGTCTATCAGTCTCTGTACCTTATCTGTCAGTATATCTGTCTATCAGTCTCTGTACCTTATCTGTCAGTATATCTGTCTATCAATCTCTGTACATTATCTGTCAGTATATCTGTCTATCAGTCTCTGTACCTTATCTGTCAGTATATCTGTCTATCAGTCTCTGTACCTTATCTGTCAGTATATCTGTCTATCAATCTCTGTACATTATCTGTCAGTATATCTGTCTATCAGTCTCTGTACCTTACCTGTCAGTATATCTGTCTATCAGTCTCTGTACCTTATCTGTCAGTATATCTGTCTATCAGTCTCTGTACCTTATCTGTCAGTATATCTGTCTATCAGTCTCTGTACCTTATCTGTCAGTATATCTGTCTATCAATCTCTGTACCTTATCTGTCAGTATATCTGTCTATCAGTCTCTGTACCTTATCTGTCAGTATATCTGTCTATCAGTCTCTGTACCTTATCTGTCAGTATATCTGTTTATCAATCTCTGTACCTTATCTGTCAGTATATCTGTCTATCAGTCTCTGTACCTTATCTGTCAGTATATCTGTTTATCAATCTCTGTACCTTATCTGGCAGTATATCTGTCTATCAGTCTCTGTACCTTATCTGTCAGTATATCTGTCTATCAATCTCTGTATCTTATCTGTCAGTATATCTGTCTATCAGTCTCTGTACCATATCTGTCAGTATATCTGTCTATCAATCTCTGTACCTTATCTGTCAGTATATCTGTCTATCAGTCTCTGTACCTTATCTGTCAGTATATCTGTCTATCAGTCTCTGTATCTTATCTTTCAGTATATCTGTCTATCAGTCTCTGTACCTTATCTGTCAGTATATCTGTCTATCAATCTCTGAACCTTATCTGTCAGTATATCTGTCTATCAGTCTCTGTACCATATCTGTCAGTATATCTGTCTATCAATCTCTGTACCTTATCTGTCAGTATATCTGTCTATCAATCTCTGTACCTTATCTGTCAGTATATCTGTCTATCAGTCTATGTACCTTATCTGTCAGTATATCTGTCTATCAGTCTCTGTACCTTATCTGTCAGTATATCTGTCTGTCAATCTATGTACCTTATCTGTCAATATATCTGTCTATCAGTCTCTGTATCTTATCTGTCAGTATATCTGTCTATCAGTCTCTGTACCTTATCTGTCAGTATATCTGTCTATCAGTCTCTGTACCTTATCTGTCAGTATATCTGTCTATCAGTCTCTGTACCTTATCTGTCAGTATATCTGTCTATCAGTCTCTGTACCTTATCTGTCAGTATATCTGTCTATCAATCTCTGTACATTATCTGTCAGTATATCTGTCTATCAGTCTCTGTACCTTATCTGTCAGTATATCTGTCTATCAGTCTCTGTACCTTATCTGTCAGTATATCTGTCTATCAATCTCTGTACATTATCTGTCAGTATATCTGTCTATCAGTCTCTGTACCTTCTCTGTCAGTATATCTGTCTATCAGTCTCTGTACCTTATCTGTCAGTATATCTGTCTATCAGTCTCTGTACCTTATCTGTCAGTATATCTGTCTATCAGTCTCTGTACCTTATCTGTCAGTATATCTGTCTATCAATCTCTGTACCTTATCTGTCAGTATATCTGTCTATCAATCTCTGTACCTTATCTGTCAGTATATCTGTCTATCAATCTCTGTACCTTATCTGTCAGTATATCTGTCTATCAATCTCTGTACCTTATCTGTCAGTATATCTGTCTATCAGTCTCTGTACCTTATCTGTCAGTATATCTGTCTATCAGTCTCTGTACCTTATCTGTCAGTATATCTGTCTATCAGTCTCTGTACCTTTTCTGTCAGTGTATCTGTCTATCAATCTCTGTATCTTATCTGTCAGTATATCTGTCTATCAGTCTCTGTACCTTATCTGTCACTATATCTGTCTATCAATCTCTGTACCTTATCTGTCAGTATATCTGTCTATCAATCTCTGTACCTTATCTGTCAGTATATCTGTCTATCAATCTCTGTATCTTATCTGTCAGTATATCTGTCTATCAGTCTCTGTACCTTATCTGTCAGTATATCTGTCTATCAGTCTCTGTACCTTATCTGTCAGTATATCTGTCTATCACTCTCTGTACCTTATCTGTCAGTATATCTGTCTATCAATCTCTGTACCTTATCTGTCAGTATATCTGTCTATCAGTCTCTGTACCTTATCTGTCAGTATATCTGTCTCTCAGTCTCTGCACCTTATCTGTCAGTATATCTGTCTATCAGTCACTGTACCTTATCTGTCAGTATATCTGTCTATCAATCTCTGTACCTTATCTGTCAGTGTATCTGTCTATCAATCTCTGTACCTTATCTGTCAGTATATCTGTCTATCAATCTCTGTACCTTATCTGTCAGTATATCTGTCTATCAATCTCTGTACCTTATCTGTCAGTATATCTGTCTTTCAATCTCTGTACCTTATCTGTCAGTATATCTGTCTATCAATCTCTGTACCTTATCTGTCAGTATATCTGTCTATCAGTCTCTGTACCTTATCTGTCAGTATATCTGTCTATCAGTCTCTGTACCTTATCTGTCAGTATATCTGTCTATCAATCTCTGTATCTTATCTGTCAGTATATCTGTCTATCAATCTCTGTACCTTATCTGTCAGTATATCTGTCTATCAATCTCTGTACCTTATCTGTCAGTATATATGTCTATCAGTCTCTGTATCTTATCTGTCAGTATATCTGTCTATCAGTCTCTGTACCTTATCTGTCAGTATATCTGTCTATCAATCTCTGTACCTTATCTGTCGGTATATCTGTCTATCAATCTCTGTACCTTATCTGTCAGTATATCTGTCTATCAGTCTCTGTACCTTATCTGTCAGTATATCTGTCTATCAGTCTCTGTATCTTATCTGTCAGTATATCTGTCTATCAGTCTCTGTACCTTATCTGTCAGTATATCTGTCTATCAATCTCTGCACCTTATCTGTCAGTATATCTGTCTATCAATCTCTGCACCTTATCTGTCAGTATATCTGTCTATCAATCTCTGTACCTTACCTGTCAGTATATCTGTCTATCAATCTCTGTACCTTATCTGTCAGTATATCTGTCTATCAGTCTCTGTATCTTATCTGTCAGTATATCTGTCTATCAGTCTCTTACTGTATCTGTCAGTATATCTGTCTATCAGTCTCTGTACCTTATCTGTCAGTATATCTGTCTATCAGTCTCTTACTGTATCTGTCAGTATATCTGTCTATCAGTCTCTGTACCTTATCTGTCAGTATATCTGTCTATCAATCTCTGTACCTTATCTGTCAGTATATCTGTTTATCAGTCTCTGTATCTTATCTGTCAGTATATCTGTCTATCAGTCTCTGTATCTTATCTGTCAGTATATCTGTCTATCAGTCTCTGTACCTTATCTGTCAGTATATCTGTCTATCAATCTCTGCACCTTATCTGTCAGTATATCTGTCTATCAATCTCTGTACCTTATCTGTCAGTATATCTGTCTATCAATCTCTGTACCTTACCTGTCAGTATATCTGTCTATCAGTCTATGTACCTTATCTGTCAGTATATCTGTCTATCAGTCTCTATACCTTATCTGTCAGTATATCTGTCTATCAGTCATTGTACCTTATCTGTCAGTATATCTGTCTATCAGTCTCTTACTGTTTCTGTCAGTATATCTGTCTATCAGTCTCTGTACCTTATCTGTCAGTATATCTGTCTATCAGTCTCTTACTGTATCTGTCAGTATATCTGTCTATCAGTCTCTGTACCTTATCTGTCAGTATATCTGTCTATCAGTCTCTGTACCTTATCTGTCAGTATATCTGCCTATCAGTCTTTGTACCTTATCTGTCAGTATATCTGTCTATCAATCTCTGTACCTTATCTGTCAGTATATCTGTCTATCAATCTCCGTACCTTATCTGTCAGTATATCTGTCTATCAGTCTCTGTACCTTATCTGTCAGTATATCTGTCTATCAGTCTCTGTACCTTATCTGTCAGTATATCTGTCTATCAGTCTCTGTACCTTATCTGTCAGTATATCTGTCTATCAGTCTCTGTATCTTATCTGTCAGTATATCTGTCTATCAGTCTCTGTACCTTATCTGTCAGTATATCTGTCTATCAGTCTCTGTACCTTATCTGTCAGTATATCTGTCTATCAGTCTCTGTACCTTATCTGTCAGTATATCTGTCTATTAATCTCTGTACCTTATCTGTCAGTATATCTGTCTATCAATCTCTGTACCTTATCTGTCAGTATATCTGTCTATCAATCTCTGTACCTTATCTGTCAGTATATCTGTCTATCAATCTCTGTATCTTATCTGTCAGTATATCTGTCTATCAATCTCTGTACATTATCTGTCAGTATATCTGTCTATCAATCTCTGTACCTTATCTGTCAGTATATCTGTCTATCAGTCTCTGTACCTTATCTGTCAGTATATCTGTCTATCAGTCTCTGTACCTTATCTGTCAGTATATCTGTCTATCAGTCTCTGTACCTTATCTGTCAGTATATCTGTCTATCAATCTCTGTACCTTATCTGTCAGTATATCTGTCTATCAGTCTCTTACTGTATCTGTCAGTATATCTGTCTATCAATCTCTGTATCTTATCTGTCAATATATCTGTCTATCAGTCTCTGTACCTTATCTGTCAGTATATCTGTCTATCAGTCTCTTACTGTATCTGTCAGTATATCTGTCTATCAATCTCTGTATCTTATCTGTCAGTATATCTGTCTATCAGTCTCTGTACCTTATCTGTCAATCAATCTCTGTATCTTATCTGTCAGTATATCTGTTTATCAGTCTCTGTACCTTATCTGTCAGTATATCTGTCTATCAGTCTCTGTACCTTATCTGTCAGTATATCTGTCTATCAGTCTCTGTACCTTATCTGTCAGTATATCTGTCTATCAGTCTCTGTACCTTATCTGTCAGTATATCTGTCTATTAATCTCTGTACCTTATCTGTCAGTATATCTGTCTATCAATCTCTGTACCTTATCTGTCAGTATATCTGTCTATCAATCTCTGTACCTTATCTGTCAGTATATCTGTCTATCAATCTCTGTACCTTATCTGTCAGTATATCTGTCTATCAATCTCTGTATCTTATCTGTCAGTATATCTGTCTATCAATCTCTGTACATTATCTGTCAGTATATCTGTCTATCAATCTCTGTACCTTATCTGTCAGTATATCTGTCTATCAGTCTCTGTACCTTATCTGTCAGTATATCTGTCTATCAGTCTCTGTACCTTATCTGTCAGTATATCTGTCTATCAGTCTCTGTACCTTATCTGTCAGTATATCTGTCTGTCTGTCAGTATATCTGTCTGTCTGTCAGTATATCTGTCTGTCTGTCTGTATATCTGCCTTGTCTGTCAGGATATCTGTCTGTCTGTCTGTATATCTGCCTTGTCTGTCAGTATATCTGTCTGTCTGTCTGTATATCTGCCTTGTCTGTCAGTATATCTGTCTGTCTGTCAGTATATCTGTCTGTCTATCTGTCAGTATATCTGTCTGTCTATCTGTCAGTATATCTGTCTGTCTGTCTGTATATCTGCCTTGTCTGTCAGTATATCTGTCTGTCTGTCAGTATATCTGTCTGTCTATCTGTCAGTATATCTGTCTGTCTATCTGTCAGTATATCTGTCTATCTGTCAGTATATCTGTCTGTCTATCTGTCAGTATATCTGTCTATCTGTCAGTATATCTGTCTGTCTGTCAGTATATCTGTCTGTCTGTCAGTATATCTGTCTGTCTGTCAGTATATCTGTCTGTCTATCTGTCAGTATATCTGTCTGTCTGTCTGTCAGTATATCTGTCTGTCTATCTGTCAGTATATCTGTCTGTCTGTCTGTATATCTGCCTTGTCTGTCTGTCAGTATATCTGTCTGTCTGTCAGTATATCTGTCTGTCTGTCAGTATATATGTCTGTCTGTCAGTATATCTGTCTATCTGTCAGTATATCTGTCTGTCTATCTGTCAGTATATCTGTCTGTCTGTCTGTATATCTGTCTGTCTGTCTGTCAGTATATCTGTCTGTCTGTCAGTATATCTGTCTGTCTGTCAGTATATCTGTCTGTCTATCTGTCAGTATATCTGTCTATCTGTCAGTATATCTGTCTGTCTGTCAGTATATCTGTCTGTCTATCTGTCAGTATATCTGTCTGTCTATCTGTCAGTATATCTGTCTGTCTGTCTGTATATCTGTCTGTCTGTCAGTATATCTGTCTGTCTATCTGTCAGTATATCTGTCTGTCTGTCTGTCTGTCAGTATATCTGTCTGTCTATCTGTCTGTATATCTGTCTGTCTGTCTGTATATCTGTCTGTCTGTCTGTATATCTGTCTGTCTATCTGTCAGTATATCTGTCTGTCTGTCAGTATATCTGTCTGTCTGTCTGTATATCTGCCTTGTCTGTCTGTGCTAGAGAAGATGCAGTGTTACTTTCTTACAGATCAGGGCGTGGTTAATAGTAGCCACGCCCACTCGTCTTCCCTTCTTTGTCTCGATCTAATTCACACTACTTTACTACACAATGCTGGGAATCTTTCCAATCCCAGAGTCCTTTTCTTTCTCGGGTAAATGATGAATGATAAACCTGCTCCGTATCGTCTGCTGATTTAAAGGAAACAACTATTTGTTGTGGATTTAGAATCCTTCTCATTTCTACCTAGCCGTATGTTTGATGAAGTCATTTAATATTTACAAGCTCTGTATAATATTTATTCCTTCTCCATATAGTTTGTTTAATATTCATCATTGCGTGCATGCTATGGCGAGATTGTATCTGCATCACGCATCGTTTGTTCCCATGTCAGGTTTAATGTTCCATGATCCTGACCATCATTTCCCAGAGCAAAGTGATTCGGACGAATCTTTCATGTTTACTGTAAAGACATAAACACTGGAATGTAATCTGTGGATCTCACAAAACATGGGATCTTCCCCTGGACCGGATAATGCCAACATGACACATCATTCACCTTTCAATAATAATTCAACCTGCACAGGATGTGATTCTTGTATTTGTTGTTATAGTTTAATGGAAAATGAATAGCCAACTAGCGAATACTGTTTACCTGGGTGTTTGATTGCATCTAGTACAGCACTTAACCCCTTCCCCAATCTAGAATGTTCTTTGCCATCCTAAACGCTAGGATGGTATTTAACGTCTAGCGCTAAACAGCTGATTGTGGCTCCCCATGATGGGATCATGGGATCCCGCTGCCAATCACCCGTCAGATGGCCTCAATCTGGAAGGAAAACTGCAGCCGGCGCTCAAAGCGATCATTTTACAAAATCTCACCGTTCCCCGAACGTCCGGGTTTGGCCACTCCTCCGTGACGTCACACATGACATCAGATTTTTCGGCAGGGAACCATAGGGTCTATTACAATGATGAAGATTCTGATCAGGTCTCCGCCATTGTGTTCAGTGATCTCCCTCTAGGTGCAGTGACCAGGGACCCATACCCTATTTAATGCCTGATTTTTACAGTTGCCTTGTAAGTTCCTCACAGTTCACCTTTTAGTGAATATATAACTCCCATCTAATTATAAGGATATCCTGTCAAGACTTCCTTTTCATCTTTTGGACGTTGCATGGTGTGTGGTTAGATCTGCAATCAGACTGAATCATCCTTATTATCCAGTGCAGCGTCTCTATAGATGATTATTTAAGTAAACAGCCTCCCCCTTTATTGCATTTGGCAAAACCTCTAAACTCCCGAATCCGACCTCGTCCCAGCCTTTGCACGCTTGAGAAAACTTTCCGACAAAACAAAATCAAACTATCTGTGGAATGAATTCAGTGCAGGATGATATCACACATACCGCACAGTACACAGGTCATTGGGTTACACCGCATTAAACAAATCCCAAACTCGAACTCCTCTGTTCATCTTAACCTGCTTAATCCTTATTAAGAGTCTGGAATCCCTTATCTGACTGGTACGGGTATAACATGATTACATTTATAGCTGGGAGGTGGTATTTAAATAAAACATACTATTTTTTTCTTTCACAGAAACATTAATAGTGTATTTATGGAGCCGGAGGTTTTAGATGCGAGTAAAATATTGTGATATAAATATGTGAGTCTGAGCATTTCAAAGCTTCTAACACAAGCCAGAGACTTCATTAAGTCCAGTATTAAGATGCAGAGCTTGCTTGGGAGATAATACTGGCTGAATGTGAGACACGTATGTGTGATGTAGAAATATTTACATTTTATAGCATTTTCCCAGAATCACAGCAGCGTGAATCAGTTTACTGCTTTTATTTTAGCACTTTATCTAGCTTTCTGTACAGGGCAGTATGTGATATTACATCAGAGCACATCCTATTAATTGCCCCAGAGTAATAATGTTCTCAGCTTTGCTAATATTCATCTCCGTGGCTTTCATTGGAAGGGAATTTACCATTAATACTAAAAGCTGTTGGGTTTTTTGGAAACAGACTCAATACTGAGAAATAAAAATATAGATGAAAGAATATTCTGGTTATAATGTGTTCAAATGTTAAGCTAATCCTATAGGTCTTTATATGTAATATATAATCCTATAGGGGTGTATGAATAATACAAAATCCTATAGGGATGTGTGTAGAGTATATAATCCTGTAGGGATGTATAGATAATATATAATCTTATAGGGGTGTATGTATAATATATAATCCTATAGGTGTGTGTATATACAGCATATAATATTATAGGGGTGTGTACATAATATATAATCCTATGGGGGTTAGGTGTATTTAATCCTATAGGGGTGGTCACATAATATATAATCCTATGGGGGTCTGTATATAATATATAATCCTATAGGGGTGTATATAATCCTATAGGGGTTATATACACCCCTGTAGGATAAGCAGCGTTTAGTGACAGAGTCACTTTAATACAGTCACAGTATAAGCAGTGTTTAGGTGACAGAATCCCTTTAATACAGTCACAGTATAAGCAGTGTTTAGGTGGCAGAGCCCATTTAATACTGTCACAGTATAAGCCATGTTTAGTGACAGAGCCCTTTTAATACAGTCACAGTATAAGCAGTGTTTAGTGACAGAGTCCCTTTAGTACAGTCACAGTATAAGCAGTGTTTAGTGACAGAGTCCCTTTAATACAGTCACAGTATAAGCAGTGTTTAGGTGACAGAGTCCCTTTAATACAGTCACAGTATAAGCAGTGTTTATGTGACAGAGTCCCTTTAATACAGTCACAGTATAAGCAGTGTTTAGGTGACAGGGTCCCTTTAATCCAGTCACAGTATAAGCAGTGTTTAGGTGACAGAATCCCTTTAATACAGTCACAGTATAAGCAGTGTTTAGGTGACAGGGTCCCTTTATTCCAGTCACAGTATAAGCAGTGTTTAGGTGACAGAGTCCCTTTAATACAGTCACAGTATAAGCAGTGTTTAGGTGACAGAATCCCTTTAATACAGTCAGAGTATAAGTAGTGTTTAGTGACCGAGCCCCTTTAATACAGTCACAGTATAAGCAGTGTTTAGGTGACAGAGTCCCTTTAATACAGTCACAGTATAAGCAGTGTTTAGTGACAGACTCCCTTTAATACAGTCACAGTATAAGCAGTGTTTAGGTGACAGAGTCCCTTTAATACAGTCACAGTATAAGCAGTGTTTAGGTGACAGAGTCCCTTTAATACAGTCACAGTATAAGCAGTGTTTAGGTGACAGAGTCACTTTAATACAGTCACAGTATAAGCAGTGTTTAGGTGACAGAGTCCCTTTAATACAGTCACAGTATAAGCAGTGTTTAGTGACAGACTCCCTTTAATACAGTCACAGTATAAGCAGTGTTTAGGTGACAGAGTCCCTTTAATACAGTCACAGTATAAGCAGTGTTTAGGTGACAGAGTCCCTTTAATACAGTCACAGTATAAGCAGTGTTTAGGTGACAGAGTCCCTTTAATACAGTCACAGTATAAGCAGTGTTTAGGTGACAGAGCCCCTTTAAAACAGTCACAGTATAAGCAGTGTTTAGGTGACAGAGCCCATTTAATACAGTCACAGTATAAGCAGTGTTTAGGTGACAGAATCCCTTTAATACAGTCACAGTATAAGCAGTGTTTAGGTGACAGAGTCCCTTTAATCCAGTCACAGTATAAGCAGTGTTTAGGTGACAGAGTCCCTTTAATACAGTCACAGTATAAGCAGTGTTTAGGTGACAGAGCCCATTTAATCCAGTTACAGTATAAGCAGTGTTTAGGTGACAGAGTCCCTTTAATCCAGTCACAGTATAAGCACTGTTTAGGTGACAGTCCCTTTAATCCAGTCACAGTATAAGCAGTGTTTAGGTGACAGTCCCTTTAATCCAGTCACAGTATAAGCAGTGTTTAGGTGACAGAATCCCTTTAATCCAGTCACAGTATAAGCAGTGTTTAGGTGACAGAGGCCCTTTAATACAGTCACAGTATAAGCAGTGTTTAGGAGACAGAATCCCTTTAATCCAGTCACAGAATAAGCAGTGTTTAGGTGACAGCCCCTTTAATACAGTCACAGTATAAGCAGGGTTTAGGTGACAGAATCCCTTTAATACAGTCACAGTATAAGCAGTGTTTAGGTGACAGAGCCCCTTTAATCCAGTCACAGTATAAGCAGTGTTTAGGTGACAGAGTCCCTTTAATCCAGTCACAGTATAAGCAGTGTTTAGGTGACAGAGCCCCTTTAATACAGTCACAGTATAAGCAGTGTTTAGGTGACAGAATCCCTTTAATACAGTCACAGTATAAGCAGTGTTTATGTGACAGAGTCCCTTTAATACAGTCACAGTATAAGCAGTGTTTATGTGACAGAGCCCCTTTAATACAGTCACAGTATAAGCAATGTTTAGGTGACAGAGCCCCTTTATTACAGTCACAGTATAAGCAGTGTTTAGGTGACAGAGCCCCTTTATTACAGTCACAGTATAAGCAGTGTTTAGTGACAGTCCCTTTAATCCAGTCACAGTATAAGCAGTGTTTAGGTGACAGAGCCCCTTTATTACAGTCACAGTATAAGCAGTGTTTAGGTGACAGAGCCCCTTTAATACAGTCACAGTATAAGCAGTGTTTAGGTGACAGAGCCCCTTTAATACAGTCACAGTATAAGCAGTGTTTAGGTGACAGAGTCCCTTTAATACAGTCACAGTATAAGCAGTGTTTAGGTGACAGAGTCCCTTTAATACAGTCACAGTATAAGCAGTGTTTAGGTGACAGAGCCCCTTTAATACAGTCACAGTATAAGCAGTGTTTAGTGACAGTCCCTTTAATACAGTCACAGTATAAGCAGTGTTTAGGTGACAGTGTCCCTTTAATACAGTCACAGTATAAGCAGTGTTTAGGTGACAGACTCCCTTTAATACAGTCACAGTATAAGCAGTGTTTAGGTGACAGAATCCCTTTAATACAGTCACAGTATAAGCAGTGTTTAGGTGACAGAGCCCCTTTAATACAGTCACAGTATAAGCCGTGTTTAGTGACAGTCCCTTTAATACAGTCACAGTAGAAGCAGTGTTTAGGTGACAGAGTCCCTTTAATACAGTCACAGTATAAGCAATGTTTAGGTGACAGAGCCCCTTTATTACAGTCACAGTATAAGCATTGTTTAGGTGACAGATCCCCTTTATTACAGTCACAGTATAAGCAGTGTTTAGTGACAGTCCCTTTAATCCAGTCACAGTATAAGCAGTGTTTAGGTGACAGAGCCCCTTTATTACAGTCACAGTATAAGCAGTGTTTAGGTGACAGAGCCCCTTTAATACAGTCACAGTATAAGCAGTGTTTAGGTGACAGAGCCCCTTTAATACAGTCACAGTATAAGCAGTGTTTAGGTGACAGTCCCTTTAATACAGTCACAGTATAAGCAGTGTTTAGGTGACAGAGTCCCTTTAATACAGTCACAGTATAAGCAGTGTTTAGGTGACAGAGTCCCTTTAATACAGTCACAGTATAAGCAGTGTTTAGGTGACAGAGCCCCTTTAATACAGTCACAGTATAAGCAGTGTTTAGTGACAGTCCCTTTAATACAGTCACAGTATAAGCAGTGTTTAGGTGACAGTGTCCCTTTAATACAGTCACAGTATAAGCAGTGTTTAGGTGACAGACTCCCTTTAATACAGTCACAGTATAAGCAGTGTTTAGGTGACAGAATCCCTTTAATACAGTCACAGTATAAGCAGTGTTTAGGTGACAGAGCCCCTTTAATACAGTCACAGTATAAGCCGTGTTTAGTGACAGTCCCTTTAATACAGTCACAGTAGAAGCAGTGTTTAGGTGACAGAGTCCCTTTAATACAGTCACAGTATAAGCAATGTTTAGGTGACAGAGCCCCTTTATTACAGTCACAGTATAAGCATTGTTTAGGTGACAGATCCCCTTTATTACAGTCACAGTATAAGCAGTGTTTAGTGACAGTCCCTTTAATCCAGTCACAGTATAAGCAGTGTTTAGGTGACAGAGCCCCTTTATTACAGTCACAGTATAAGCAGTGTTTAGGTGACAGAGCCCCTTTAATACAGTCACAGTATAAGCAGTGTTTAGGTGACAGAGCCCCTTTAATACAGTCACAGTATAAGCAGTGTTTAGGTGACAGTCCCTTTAATACAGTCACAGTATAAGCAGTGTTTAGGTGACAGAGTCCCTTTAATACAGTCACAGTATAAGCAGTGTTTAGGTGACACAGCCCCTTTAATACAGTCACAGTATAAGCAGTGTTTAGGTGACAGAATCCCTTTAATACAGTCACAGTATAAGCAGTGTTTAGGTGACAGAATCCCTTTAATACAGTCACAGTATAAGCAGTGTTTAGGTGACACAGCCCCTTTAATACAGTCACAGTATAAGCAGTGTTTAGGTGACAGAATCCCTTTAATACAGTCACAGTATAAGCAGTGTTTAGGTGACAGAGGCCCTTTAATACAGTCACAGTATAAGCAGTGTTTAGGTGACAGTCCCTTTAATACAGTCACAGTATAAGCAGTGTTTAGGAGACAGAGCCCCTTTAATACAGTCACAGTATAAGCAGTGTTTAGGTGGCAGAATCCCTTTAATACAGTCACAGTATAAGCAGTGTTTAGGTGGCAGAGCCCCTTTAATACAGTCACAGTATAAGCAGTGTTTAGGTGACAGAATCCCTTTAATACAGTCACAGTATAAGCAGTGTTTAGGTGACAGTCCCTTTAATACAGTCACAGTATAAGCAGTGTTTAGGTGACAGAATCCCTTTAATCCAGTCACAGTATAAGCAGTGTTTAGGTGGCAGAATCCCTTTAATACAGTCACAGTATAAGCAGTGTTTAGGTGACAGAATCCCTTTAATACAGTCACAGTATAAGCAGTGTTTAGGTGACAGAATCCCTTTAATACAGTCACAGTATAAGCAGTGTTTAGGTGACAGAATCCCTTTAATACAGTCACAGTATAAGCAGTGTTTAGGTGGCAGAGCCCCTTTAATACAGTCATGAAAGAGGGAATTGCAGAGAGTGGGATGTCCCATTCAATGGAAATAGTGATTTTCTTTCTTTATATCTCGCCTACATTGGCTTTACGTTTTATATTCACTTCTCGGTTCCCTGCCATTCTCCTTTTTATAATTAAAGCTCCAGTGAGAAGGTTGTGAAATTGAGTGTAGACCTCTCTCTCTGATGTCCGCAAACCACCAGAATTTCAATCTACTCCTAAGGTCCACTTACCTGGTCACTTTCCACAGGAGAAACCTTCCAATTACTTGTGTCATTTTTTATTTAGCAGCACCTCTGCATTCACTCACTTTGTTACTGCCTCTCACTGAGGTTTTTTCTCTCCCCTTCAACTCTTTAAGTTCGGGATTCTACAAAAAACCCTCCAGAGATCTATTTGGAGGCTCTGTAATAGTGCAGATATTTCTGCATAAAGGCTCTCCGGGGATTTACAGATGTCCATGTGAGATGGCATCTGTGATTTAAACTTAAGTTTCTTTTTCAAAAAGGTAGGGGAGTAAAAACCCCCATTCTCCAGCACACACTGCGAAGGTATATATATTAAAGTATGTGCACCATTATTTCCCAAGCTGTCCCCCACAAACGGAAAATTGTTTCCTAGCAGAGAAACTTCTCATTCCGTACAGAAGCATTAGCAAATACTAGTTCTGTTTGAGGGTGATAAAAGCCTGAATGATAGATTGCCTCCTGCCTGCTCTCCATTTTTAGACAGATATCCAGGAGTCAGACAGGATTTATGCTCCAAGTGGGATATATACTATGAACTAGTAGGTAGAACATCACAGAAGAAGAATGTCATTGCAGATTCTATATCTTCTTCCTTCCCCTTGCTAAATGACTCACTGAAATAAGGATTTTTCCAGGGAAAAAAGCAAAGACAAAAAAAAAAGCCCAGCGGAGGAACAAAGACAAAAACATTCCTATATTCCTGGGAATATATATCGGATTTTCACAGTCATGTGATATATATAGCAGCATGTCTATTGTAATCTGAAGAACTGGTGCTAACTGTATAATATACTGCTGTAACATCCCTTGCTGTGTAATATGTGCAAGAAAAACAATCATTATCTGCGTTTTCAATACATTTTCGCTTTGCAATACACCCTCTATAAACATAAGGGGGTTATGTATAATCACAGCGCACACCCAGATTATACTGGCGCAATCGTCGTGTGCACCAATGTATATAGCAGACTCACAGGAGTCTGTGTTCTCTGAGCTGAATGCGTAACTTTATTTGTGTCGGCGTACGTTGCGCCAGCGCAGTCTATGTATAAAACCCCCTGATTTGTGTTGGAGACCCTCCGCTAAACACAGTCTTCTGGAGTAGTGTCGGGAGTTATAAAGAAGCACAATCTCCATTATACAAATCAAACAGCGATTGTACTTTTTTTTTTTATAACACTCCTGACACTTTGCAGAGCAGGAGTTTTTTTCATATCCCGAGGATGTGACTCTGTCACCTAAACATTGAGAATGAAATGTATACAGTGTCTGAGCAGTATTGTAAGCTGATGTATCAGGATCTGACGCTTCATTGAGCGGTAGTGTCTGTCATTCGGTCAGCGTGTGTTGCTTGTTTGTTTGCTGTGTTGGCTGGTTTTGTTTGATTTCCTCTGCTTTGTTATTCATTGTTTCGTTATTCACATTACAGTCTTTGGATCGCAGTATACTGTGATCAAACCTATGGAATATCTTCTTGACCTCTGACCTCTCCTGAAGATGCACCCGGGACAGAAATTGGACATTTAATTAGAGATCGCAAAGACAAGAGTGAAAATTGCATAAAGGTGACGGGGTCAGAAGCTGATGGGATCTGACATGAGGCCAAATCTATCTGCTAAATGATTCTCCTTACATTATTACCCATATCTTGTGGGTAAACCCATGATAGAAGGATTGGTTTATTGTTACCCTGTATAAAACCTCCAAATAATTAGCTCTTAGAGATGTTACGCGCTCTGATACACAGGTTATATTATCAGGTATTAGGTTTCATTTCACTTCTTGCTTTATAGAGTTAATACAAATACAGTGAAAAGACAAAAACCTTAATAAGACCAGATTCTGACAGCTATAAAACCTGAAAGAGAGGGAATTAATTCCAGTTCATCTATACTTATTAGCCTGTACTCAGTTATATGGTTACCCTATACTTATTAGCCTGTACTCAGTTATATGGTTACCCTATACTTATTAGCATGTACTCAGTTATATGGTTACCCTATACTTATTAGCCTGTACTCAGTTATATGGTTACCCTATACTTATTAGCCTGTACTCAGTTATATTACGTATTAGCCTGTACTCAGTTATATGGTTAATCTATACTTATTAGCCTGTACTCAGTTATATGATTACCCTATACTTATTAGCCTGTACTCAGTTATATGGTTACCCTATACTTATTAGCATGTACTCAGTTATATGGTTACCCTATACTTATTAGCCTGTACTCAGTTATATGGTTACCCTGTACTTATTAGCCTGTACTCAGTTATATGGTTACCCTATACTTATTAGCCTGTACTCAGTTATATGGTTACCCTATACTTATTAGCCTGTACTCAGTTATATGGTTACCCTATACTTATTAGCCTGTACTCAGTTATATGGTTACCCTATACTTATTAGCCTGTACTCAGTTATATGGTTACCCTGTACTTATTAGCCTGTACTCAGTTATATGGTTAATCTATACTTATTAGCCTGTACTCAGTTATATGGTTAATCTATAATTTTTAGCCTGTACTCAGTTACATGGTTACCCTATACTTATTAGCCTGTACTCAGTTATATGGTTAATCTATACTTATTAGCCTGTACTCAGTTACATGGTTACCCTATACTTATTAGCCTGTACTCAGTTATATGGTTAATCTATACTTATTAGCCTGTACTCAGTTACATGGTTACCCTATACTTATTAGCCTGTACTCAGTTATATGGTTACCCTATACTTATTAGCCTGTACTCAGTTATATGGTTAATCTATACTTATTAGCCTGTACTCAGTTATATGGTTAATCTATACTTATTAGCCTGTACTCAGTTATATGGATAATCTATACTTATTAGCCTGTGCTCAGTTATATGGATAATCTATACTTATTAGCCTGTACTCAGTTAGATGGTTACCCTATACTTATTAGCCTGTACTCAGTTAGATGGTTACCCTATACTTATTAGCCTATACTCAGTTAGATGGTTACCCTATACTTATTAGCCTGTACTCAGTTATATGGTTAATCTATACTTATTAGCCTGTACTCAGTTATATGGTTAATCTATACTTATTAGCCTGTACTCAGTTATATGGATAATCTATACTTATTAGCCTGTGCTCAGTTATATGGATAATCTATACTTATTAGCCTGTACTCAGTTAGATGGTTACCCTATACTTATTAGCCTGTACTCAGTTAGCTGGTTACCCTATACTTATTAGCCTGTACTCAGTTAGATGGTTACCCTATACTTATTAGCCTGTACTCAGTTAGATGGTTACCCTATACTTATTAGCCTGTACTCAGTTATATGGTTACCCTATACTATAATTGGAGGAGGCATCAAGCCTTAAAGAGTTTTTGGGAACAAGCACAACAATTACATTCAAAGTAATAGTGATAAAACAAAGATAAAATCACAATCCCTCAAGTGATAGTTTCCTGCATAAAAATCAGAGTTCTAAAAGTGGTTTAATCAGCAGGAACATTCCATTGGTTTCCATGGTGACTGCATAACTTTCTGTTAGTTTTAATGGTGACTGCAGAACATTCTGTTGGTTTACATGATGACTGCAGAACATTCCATTTGCTTCCATAGCAACCTCACAACATTCCATTGGTTGCCATTTTGACAGCAAGAACATTCCATTGGTTTTCAAGGTGGTTGTAGAACATTCCATTGTTTTCCATGATGACTGCAGAACACTCCATTGGTTTCCATGGTGACTGCAGAACATTTCATCGTTTTCCATGGTGACTACAGACCTTTCTGTTGTTTTCAGTGGTGACTGCATAACTTTCTGTTCGTTTTAATGGTGACTGCAGAACATTCCATTGTTTTCCATGATGACTGCAGAACATTCCATTGGTTTCCATGGTGACTGCAGAACATTTCATCGTTTTCCATGGTGACTTCAGAACATTCCATTAGTTTACATGGTGACTATAGAACATTCCATTGTTTTCCATGGTGACTGCAGAACATTCCATTGGTTTCCATGGTGACTATAGAACATTCCATTGTTTTCCATGGTGACTGCAGAACATTCCATTGGTTTCCATGGTGACTATAGAACATTCCATTGTTTTCCATGGTGACTGCAGAACATTCCATTGGTTTCCATGGTGACTATAGAACATTCCATTGTTTTCCATGGTGACTGCAGAACATTCCATTGGTTTCCATGGTGACTGCAGAACATTCCATTGTTTTCCATGGTGACTATAGAACATTCCATTGTTTTCCATGGTGACTGCAGAACATTCCATTCTGCACATCGTTCCATTCTGCTGCCTGTTTACTGCTCAGTGAATGGACCCCATTTCTATACATTGATGGATATTACAAAATGCTAATATTGAGACATTTATACCACAATACACAGTGTCTCCAGCCATTTGGAGGTGGCTTAAAGTCTGCTGTTAAATTGCCTAATAACTCTACGGGTCGGATTAGAGCTTCCAGGGATTGCGCGCGACTTTCCTGCAGTTTCCTGACATGCTTTGCAATACATTCCAGTGACAAATATAATGAGATGCATATTAAATGGCGGCAAAGTCCACATATTTAGTGCTTTTAATAATGTTTTCTTAAGATCCCAACTATTTAATGTCCAAAGTTCAGGCACAAGCACACAGAGCTGGATTATTTGATTTAGTGTTTTAATATTAAATGACTGGTTAAAGCTCACACTTTGTATCAGGGGTAAACATGCCCCCGGCTATAATCATTTCCTGGGGCAAAAGGCTAAATAAGGAACAATCAGGAGAAAAATACCACTGGTTCCCACTGTGATTGTGCCACTGTTTGCTGAGCATCGGGGTATTACCTCTGTGATTACTGAAAATCTAAGGATAAACGTGAGTGTATCAAACTCCCAAACTGTTCCTAAAATATAGCCTTTATTAGAATAATAGAAATAAAGTAATGGATACATTCCCTGAGCTAGCTATATATATATATATATATGTGATTTTATTTTTATTGATCAATTACAAAATGACGTCTCAGATAATCTAGCTGGATAATTCTTTGCGTTGCCTGACATCACTGATAGATCCTATGTGCAATTAAACTAGAAAAATGGATGGCGAGTAATTTGCATATAGGGCTGCATGGTGAAAACTATTTTTATCTTGAAATTCTATATTTTTATTGCACTTCTGCCAGCTCAATCCAGCTCAGTCTACAAACTGCATTTACGCCTGACTTTAGCACTAAGAAAAAAACACCTTGTTCCCTTTAGAGAAAGACTAATATAAAATCCATTCCTCTTTCTTCTTTTGACCGTGAATTTTGGTCATCTGAGTATTTTTATATCATCTGGTTTTAAGATAAAAGTGTATTTTTAATCATTTCAATAAAACCATATGAACTATTTCTGCCCCTGCACAATTGCAAGTGACATGCTAAGAAATCTATCATTTAGAAAGCACATGTACCAATTCCCAGAGAATACATGACTGCCAAAGGGCTGTGCTCCCAGCTAGTGATAGTTACAGTTGCCCCAAAGGCATCTATCAGATGTAGCTGGGGAAAGAGCTGATAATCCTCACTATTCTCACTGTCTAAATACATAAAAAAAATCTGATTTGAAAATAAAATCATTTTAACAGATTTCACACTATCCCAGAAAAAGTATATCTGCATTGTTCATTCACATCTGCATTTCCACATTGTTTATTAAATGTTGTTTTATGGTTAAAGTGGGGACGTTTATATTCTGATGTCCAGCATATTTTATTAATTCAGTGACAGGATGCTCACCTACCTTAAAATAAATTGCTGACTTTACTTATTGTGGAATTAGCCTCCCTCTGAGGATCTCAACAGTCCCTAGTTTGCTGGGGCAGTCACTATTTGGGGTTCTGTCTGTCAAATGGGGGTCTTTTCTGGCAGTAATACTGCACAGTATGCTTTGCACACAGTTTAAAGGAGTAATCCAGCACTCCAGACACACGTCGTCTATCCTTAATACTGAAGGGACCCTGAGCAAGCCTCAAACTGACTTCTCTGGCCCCAATTTTGCCACTTCAGCTATTATGGTCTCCATTAAGGGTTGACTGGCCGAAAATGTTCCTCTGAATATGACCACAGTTCAGAACCCACAACGATATCTCCCGATACCAAAATCCAAGGGAAAGGCACTGAAACAACATGGCCACCTCTGTGGGGGAGGGGTTTGGCTTATTGTGGGATATTTTAGGAATTCCCCGCAGAGCAGTTAGTGGGAGAACTGTAACTAAAACCAAAATAGCCAAAGTCCTCGAGAAACAGACCAAAATGTAATAAAATAAAAAGGATTAAAAATAAATAACAGGATAATGAAATACATAAAAATAAAATAAATGAACGTAAAAAACAGACATACACGCATGCTTAAACTCCTTCACTGTATTAACCTCTACCACTTCTACTGGAAGACTATTCCATACACCCACTACCCTCTCAGTAATGTAATACTTTCATTAGTCCCTGGCCTTATCTTATATCTAGGATAGCCTTATACCTATCCCATGCATGCTTAAACTCCTTCACTGTATTAACCTCTACCACTTCTACTGGAAGACTATTCCATACACCCACTACCCTCTCAGTAATGTAATACTTTCATTAGTCCCTGGCCTTATCTTATATCTAGGATAGCCTTATACCTATCCCATGCATGCTTAAACTCCTTCACTGTATTAACCTCTACCACTTCTACTGGAAGACTATTCCATACACCCGCTACCCTCTCAGTAATGTAATACTTTCATTAGTCCCTGGCCTTATCTTATATCTAGGATAGCCTTATACCTATCCCATGCATGCTTAAACTCCTTCACTGTATTAACCTCTACCACTTCTACTGGAAGACTATGCCATACATCCACTACCCTCTCTGTAAAGTAATACTTTGATTAGTCCCTGACCTTATCTTATATCTAGGATAGCCTTATACCTTTCCCATGCATGCTTAAACTCCTTCACTGCATTAACCTCTACCACTTCTACTGGAAGACTATTCCATACATCCACTACCCTCTCTGTAAAGTAATACTTTGATTAGTCCCTGACCTTATCTTATATCTAGGATAGCCTTATACCTATCCCATGCATGCTTAAACTCCTTCACTGCATTAACCTCTACCACTTCTACTGGAAGACTATTCCATGCATCCACTACCCTCTCAGTAATGTAATACTTTCATTAGTCCTTGGCCTTATCTTATATCTAGGATAGCCTTATACCTATCCCATGCATGCTTAAACTCCTTCACTGCATTAACCTCTACCACTTCTACTGGAAGACTATTCCATACATCCACTACCCTCTCAGTAATGTAATACTTTCATTAGTCCCTGGCCTTATCTTATGTCTAGGATAGCCTTATACCTATCCCACGCATGCTTAAACTCCTTCACTGTATTAACCTCTACCACTTCTACTGGAAGACTATTCCATGTATCCACTACCCTCTCAGTAAAGTAATACTTCCTGATATTACGTTTAAATCTTTGCCCCTCTAATTTAAGAAAGTTATTCTTTTAAATACACTATCCTCTCTTGATTCCCTTTATGTATATAAATGTTTCCATCATATCCCCCCTGTTACGTCTTTCCTCCAAGCTATACATGTTAAGATGCTTTAACCTTTCCTGGTAAGTTTTATCCTTCACCCCATGAACCAGTTTAGTAGCCCTTCTCTGAACTCTCTCCATAATATCTATATCCTTCTGGAGATACTCTTTTTCTTCCTCTAATTCCATTAAGCATTTCACAACATGTTAACCATGGAAGGATTTAACCAGGAAAGATGAGTTCAGATATTCTCCGGTTCTCATGTCCAGGGGGTATGACTGGTACCTAATTTAATGGGCCTCCTTTGATCCATCTTGGTGAGTGAACCCTACTGGGAATTGAACCTGTGACCCCGTGGGTTGAACAGCCCACCAAGTTATTTCATATACCGTATATATGTATTTGTGTGTCTGAAATATGTTCACTTTAATTCTTATACACTTTTCTGTTTAATTCTCCAGCTGCAATTGAACTGCCTGAAATTCGAATTGTTTTCTGGGCAATGTTAATTCAGGTTTGGCCCTTTAGGTCTAAGTGAAATCCTATATATTTCCCTGTCCGACCCTCCCCGAAGTGAATGTGACTGAAAGTCAGCACGAAATCAGCAAGTATTGGTAATTTCATTCCAAAATCAGCATATTGGGATTTCTGCCCATATCTCCTCAATTCATCTTTATGTCCTGATCTGGCCCAAGTTCCAAATTGTGGCATCTTGAGTAGACTATTCTACTCTCTAAACCTAATTTGGACTCTCAATTAAATCAAGGAAGGTCAGTGTCTTTGAGAAACACATCCCTGCTTTATGTTCAATGTCAGAGGAATACACCTGGCCAGAATGTTTGTCTTCTATGTAATGATTTGTCTGCTAATGCTCTGATTCCTGCTGTCTGCCATGAATTCTCTGATGAATTCAGTAAGCAGAAAGCAAGTTGTCATACTGCAAATACCCCTAGAACTCATTCTACTTCTGTAACATGTAAAACATTATTTTGCTAAATTCAATCCACTCATTGAACTACAATGCTGACATTTTCCAGAAATCTGCAATATAACATCCATGCAAATAAAATCATCGGGAAAACAAGATCATTCACGCCTCCGCTCCCTTTATTCATCTTTTACTTATATTTAGAAATATCGGAGAATTATTTGACATAAGGGGATGCACTTCCTTATTGTTCCATCTTCAAGATAAAGGAAATTGCTAAGAGAATGCGGTTTGATATAAATTGTTGTGCAGCTGGATCTGAGAGGGAGAAAATATAAAAATCTGTAATTCTCTAAGCTGAAATATTGATCTTACTTTGTGTCAAAGTTTTTTTGGTGTGAGGGTTATTGTGTTATATAAAAGTGTATTTCTTCTGTGTTTCTATTAGTTCCCCATCTCACCATGAGTTTCTTCAGAGAGAAGAAACGAATGACCTGTCTTCCTTCGAAAGAAATGTGAAATTAATATATGTCCTGACTGTTGTGCTTTTCTGATACTGCTAGCTTCAATGACTCAATGTATCACATTCTAAGGAAGCAATCAAATTCCAAAATTATATGACCAGAAGAGACATGAAAGGACGAATGTATCAACAGGACCCAGATACTTGTGTCGCAATCTTTAGAAAGAAATACATTTGGCCAGGGAAATAAATAAAAAATAAAACACTCTTTTTTTTTTAATAAAAAAAATAATATTTTGAAAGTATGAAATTCTCTACACTACGCTATATTTTGTCAGATGATAATAGATTTTGGAACATCTCATAATTTAGCTGTAATATTATTTATTTAGAATTCTATATTAATTAGACACATGCTGATGTAGCATCCCTGCGACAAGACAGAACAATAATCGTGATTTATTAAGTCTAATGAAAAATCTAATGTGCTTTTTGTTTTTTCTGTTATTTTATTTTATTTAATTTTATTTATTTCTTTATCTGAATCCAGAGACGAATTTAAAAAAAAGTCAGGCTCTTTTGGAAGATTGTAACAAACCTGCGGCTGCGTGCAATTGCCATGGATGGATTATATCAATACTTATTATACCAAGCTGCAGAATATGATGGCATTTTTGTAAATAATATAATCATAGCAGTAGTTACCTGTGCAGTCTGTAGAAATACCATCCCACAGGCACAGCAGAATATGATGACATTTTGGTAAATAATATAATCATAGCAGTAGTTACCTGTGCAGTCTGTAGAAATACCATTCCACAGGCACAGCAGAATATGATGACATGTTGGTAAATAATATAATCATAGCAGTAGTTACCAGTGCAGTCTGTAGAAATAGCAGCCCACAGGCACAGCAGGATATGATGACATTTTGGTAAATAATATAATCATAGCAGTAGTTACCTGTGCAGTCTGTAGAAATAGCAGCCCAAAGACACAGCAGAATATGATGACATGTTGGTAAATAATATAATCATAGCAGTAGTTACTTGTGCAGTCTGTAGAAATAGCAGCCCAAAGACACAGCAGAATATGATTACATGTTGGTAAATAATATAATCATAGCAGTAGTTACCTGTGGAGTCTGTAGAAATACCATCCCACAGGCACAGCAGTATATGATGACATGTTGGTAAATAATATAATCATAGCAGTAGTTACCTGTGCAGTCTGTAGAAATAGCAGCCCAAAGACACAGCAGAATATGATGACATGTTGGTAAATAATATAATCATAGCAGTAGTTACCTGTGCAGTCTGTAGAAATAGCAGCCCAAAGACACAGCAGAATATGATGACATGTTGGTAAATAATATAATCATAGCAGTAGTTACCTGTGCAGTCTGTAGAAATAGCAGCCCAAAGACACAGCAGAATATGATTACATGTTGGTAAATAATATAATCATAGCAGTAGTTACCTGTGGAGTCTGTAGTAATACCATCCCACAGGCACAGCAGTATATGATGACATGTTGGTAAATAATATAATCATAGCAGTAGTTACCTGTGCAGTCTGTAGAAATACCATCCCACAGGCACAGCAGAATATGATGACATGTTGGTAAATAATATAATCATAGCAGTAGTTACCTGTGCAGTCTGTAGAAATAGCAGCCCACAGGCACAGCAGAATATGATGACATGTTGGTAAATAATATAATCATAGCAATAGTTACATGTGCAGTCTGTAGAAATACCATCCCACAGGCACAGCAGAATATGATGACATGTTGGTAAATAATATAATCATAGCAGTAGTTACCTGTGCAGTCTGTAGAAATAGCAGCCCACAGGCACAGCAGAATATGATGACATGTTGATAAATAATATAATCATAGCAGTAGTTACATGTGCAGTCTGTAGAAATACCATCCCACAGGCACAGCAGAATATGATGGCAGTTGATAAAGAAATTAAAGCACAGCAAATAAATGATCAAACCACTACAGCAAGTAGAAAATTATAGTGAAAATAAAAAAGATACCAACCTTAAAACAAACACACAAATCCAGCAAGCACTAGGACAGTAAAGTTATGGAACTCACTGCCAAGAGAGGTAGTGCTATCAACTACAAATGGATGCATTTCAAAATGGTCTGTATAATTTTTTTAGAAAGCAGAGCTTACAGGGCTAATAATAATAGAATATGCATAAATAATAGAGCTTATTGATCCAAGGAGAAATATGATTGCCCTTTGGAGTAAAGAAGATTTTTTTCCCCTTAGGAGGCTTTTTTTTTGCCTTCTTTTGGATCAAAAGCAGGAATGATGGGTAGAAGAGTTGAACTTGATGGACTTGTGTCTTTTTTTCAACCTAAATTACTATGTTACTTACTAAAATGTTTAGGGGTCTGCATGAATGCCTAGGGGTCAAGTAATGGGCAGCTAAGATACCGCAAGTGTTTAGATTCAAGGCCTTAGTCAATAAACTTAAAGAATAATTAGAGAAATCAAATTGGCATTTTAAAGCTATATTCTATCACTCACTTTCTGCATACTTGACAACTTTCTCTAGCAAACTAATGGATGCGAAAGGTTGAGGCTAACAGGGGTCAGAGTCACGTGACCCTGGGTGATTGACCTCCTACCTCTCCAGTACAGATATTGGTTGTCTGAAGTTAAAGTCTCCTTGCTTGGATTTTGTATGTCTGTCAGTTTAAATACAGTGCTGCCTGTGCTCAATACATTATGCACGGTACAACACCCAAAAAATGCCAAATTTGGGACTGTTGGCCACTAGGCTTTTTTCCCTGGTCTAAAGTGCTGGAACAAGCAACTTACCTATAAATCTCAACATGTTCTGTGCTTCTTCTACTACTACAGTGCTGATAGCTTGTGTATAACTCCTCTGAGGCTCTGGCGCCCTGTTCCTTTCACTGTCTGCATGCTCCCTCCTACTTCACTTTCGTTCTTCCTAATTGTTCACATTTTCATTCTGCTCACTTTCCCGTTCAGAAATACCTCCCTCCTAGCTTAAATGATTGACAGACAGACCACTACGAGCGCCAACAGTCACTGTACCATCTCAGTTAGACATGGTGCCACTGGTACTGCCCTGAGGGCGATGTCCGGTATATGGGGGAAACAGCATGGCTAGTACCTTCCTGAAGGGACCAGAATGGATGTCTTTGTCATTGCAGAAGTACCAGTTATAGATGATGTAAAACAAGGAGAAATTACCTTTGATCTATAAAAAAAAATCCCCTTTAATAGCATTGTCTTTTAAAAATAAAAAATAAATGTGCTTGTTACTTTATGATGCTCATAACTATATTGTATAGTGCACGTGTCAAAATCATAAAAAAGAAGTAAACAGTCTATAAAATTAAAAATAAATAAGTAATACCAATTAAATAAATATTCAATACATATAAATAATAAAAAAATACATAAATAAATAAATATACATAAAACAAAATTACACATGAAAAAAAAAAACACAAAACAAACAGGCAATAAATGAATAATATAAAGTGCTAACTCACCATAAAACACCTTTGTCAAGCAGGCGGAGCATGTGGCTACCGAATATTAAACTTGTTCAGCATATGATACTCACCTTAATAACGGCCAGAAAGTTATACAGCGGGACTGAAACACGTTGCGTCAGGGGCGTTTGTGTCAAATTGAAGTCCTCTAAATCTTATGGTGAGTGAGCACTTTCTGTTAGGTGATTCTTCTTACTTGCAAATTGGCATTTTTTTTATCCAGCAGACCATTATATTTATGGCCTGTTTTTTGTGTGTTTTGTTATGTGTCATTTTGTTTGATGTATATATTTAATTATATGTATTTTTTGTATTATTTATTTGTATTAAAGATTCATAAATAAATATAAATATAATTGGTACTGGCTATGTATTTACACTGATTAGCACTGTCCATTTTTTATGATTAGTTTTTTCCTCATTACCAAGTTAATTAGAAATCAGGAGTTGTTACTCCTATAAAGTATATTATCTATGCATGGTCTGGCAATAGGACACGTCTATATCTTTTACCCTCGATTAGGGGTCGGTAAGGTTCCTTTTTTTATTCTCACTTTATTCATACTTGGTGTTTTGATTTAGCTCTGTACTTTAGTTTATTTATAGGTGTCAAGATGTAAAGAAACATACAATGGCTAATGAGTATATAATTATAAATTAATTGGGCATCATGAGGTTGGCGCACCCTACACATCGCGATCTGTCATGTAACCATGCTGTCCAGAAGCGTGAAGTACAGACCCCATTCGGTATCATTAACTAGGAATTCTGGAAAATTTTCTTTGTGATAAATAGACAGCAGTTTAACACCTTCGCTAATAGAGATATACATGAGAGCAGTGTATCAATAGCCAAGGGAGAAAAAGCCAATGATCCTCTGCTGATCAATAGCCACTTGCACAAGAAAGAGCAGAAAGAAAGGGTGTCTTATCACATTGAAACATGTGACATGGTGGGGGGGTGGGGGGTAGTGAAATGCGTAGGAATCAGACCACAAATGTCCTGTGCATCTGCAGTCACTATCACCATACTATGGGGGGGATATTTGTCCCCATGTAAATTCCGTGGGTCACTGTCACCCCTCATCCCCTAGACGCTGCCAACATGGGAGGGTTACTTTATGGTATTAACCGGTATTTTACCAGTATCCATCCAGTATCCCGGCCACAGTTAGCCATATTGACCTTGTGAACTGTGGAGAACTGACAAGTGAACTGCACAAATCATGTCTTTCCAGTTCTGCTATTAAAGCCTGGTTTTGCGGATCACTTGTCAGTTCATGTGCCCCCCTTATGATCCTGTACGGATTCCCCATCAAGCTTGTATTTGTGTGATACTTCCAGGCTGCCCCTGCTTGATACATCAGCACACAACCTGGGGTCAGAGCCGTTCCACTCACTTCACTGCACATGATGGAATTTGTGTTTTTTGTGTAAATGGATTTGCATATCCCCATCCTCAGTCTGAAGGGGGGAGAGGATTTGTATCTGGGAATAGCTGAATGAGAGATGTGAGTTGATTATTAGAATATTGTGGGAAGCGGCTGTGTTTCAATGAGAAGGGAATATTTCTCCTAAAAATGGAAATTCTTCTCTTATCATCGTCTTCCTCATGCTAGAAATCGTGTGACCGGTAAATTAACCATATTCGGCTAATATTTCCCTTGTTATTTTCTCACATATTTTCTTCCAAACCATCATCATAATATCAAACCATCTTCCTTGTATGGTGAGTTCTACATGTTTCCAGTACATGTTTGGAGTGTGAAGTCCTCATTTAGGTCCATTATTTGTATTCTTTTCTTTAAAAAAATTGTACATGAACCATCTACACTTGATGCAATATTTCAGTTAAACATAAGTGCATTTTTTGCTTCAGTTGTCCTTTAAGGACTAATTCAGTACTTAAATAGAGTCAGGATGGAGACACATGGAGTCCCCTGTACACCGATCATAGGGGATAATGGAGGATGAAGACAGGACTGTGAGACAGAGGTCCATAATCGCACTTGTACGGATTAAAAATTGCTATTTACAGCATGCTCAGTGTCTGTAAGTTTTGGACACCTGGCAGATTTGAAATACTTCCTTTCATCATTTTTGTGTTTTCCAAGTGGACAAGCGAGCTACGACTATCACAGCGCGGCTATGTTGCCTCTAGCGGTGTAGGAGCCAATCTTCCTATCATCTAATATCATACCACTCATCCTGCTTCACACCCAACACTTGGCCTTCTAATTACACATTTCCCACCTCTCTTTGGCGCTTAGTCATAGATATTTAGAGTCTCATCTGGTGCATAGACATCCGTAAGGCTCTGCCTTATGTGTTTAAGCGCTAAAGAGAGTCATAAAAACGCACTTTTCGGGTGGAGGTCTCCCGCTGTAAGTCTTCATATCGAAGGATTAATAAGAAGCTATTCTTTCTGTATTGTTATGTTATTAGACAAACCAGAATTTATTTCTTACTCTGCCTCTCCCTCCTCTCTGATATCGCTGCTCCTTATAACTAGATCCACCATTTCCAGGTTAAAACATAACCTTCCCTTCCTCTAATCTCTGTCGTTATCATCCCATTTCCCCATCACACGCACAGCTGACTGTTTGCATTAAAAATGCTTTGCCAACAGTTGGCACAAAACAACTTAGCACTGCGACACTGGGACGAGGATAACCATTGCTTCAGGGGAGAAGTTTCTCCACCTTGCTGAAAACTCTCGGCGATTTGACACAAGCCCCTTCCAGTGCTATCTAATGATTCTATTTTTAGAGGTTTCCACTTCTCATCATCGCAATCCTCATCAAGATCAAAGAGGTTGGGATTTTTTTCCTTCTGTTTTTCCAGTTGCTTTAGAATCCGTCAAGCACCTTTACAAATACTCAGAGGAGCACTTAAAGCTTAAAATAAACAAGACAAGATCAGCTTTCCGTTAAGAAGATTCGTCGGAATATTCTGAAAATCGTAGGATTTTATGTTCTAGCTGTAGTTGAAGGCTGGCAACATTTAAACCTCAAAATAAAAGGAAAAAAAAGTGAAAAATAATTATAAAAAAAAATATACACACTATTGTTTGTTAAAATGAGTCTTGTCCTCTTCATCCAACATCTAAGATAATAACTTTAGCAATGAAGCGATCATTCGATGATAGTATAGATTGGTATCTGCAAGAAAAATATCAAGTATGAAAAAAAAAACGAAATAACAGCTATTCTGGGGCATTTGTAAAATGTTCTTTAAGGGAATCTGTCACCCGTGTCAACTTTGGGTTAATCATTACATTATATGTTTATATGTGACATTTGTATTATTTACTTAAAGAAGAGCTAACCGTCCAGAGGAACCTTTAATCAGACAGATGACCATGTAAGCTGATCAAGTTACATTATGTAAAATATTAGGGAATTTTAGTGAATAGACACATTTTTGAAGGTCAGTTTAATGGTTCTATGGACCTTCACAGCCCTTCATCTCCTTATACCAACCCTTTGCCTATACCTGGTCGCAACACTGCAATCTCTAGTAGTTATTTGGGAGTTTTTCCTTAACCCAAGTATCTCTTTAGTTCATATTAATGTTACAAATGGCTTTGAAACCCAGAGGAAAAAATAGACACAATTATTTCTAAAAATACCCGTCTTTTCTGGAATGGTTTGGGATATAATTGAGTTAATCTGGTGCATCAATGTCTATTAGGTTAAATGTCAGTAATCGTGGGATCACCATTCAATAACCCATCATAAAGATTAATCGCCTACGTCTAGTGGCATTTTAAAAACATTTTTTTTTTAAAAACCCTACAAATAAATTCCTCATCCGAGTATAAAAAGCTTCCAGCATTTATGAATAAAACCTCACAATGTGTTCATTACATCCCTTCATACAGTGAGCTATTTTTGGATGAAAAATAATAAAAAAAAATTAGGCCTAAGGAGGTGAACAATATAACTTTACAGTGTCGGTTGCTTTGGCGTCAATAAAAATGTTATATGGCGGCAGGAATAAGAACATAAGGATATATATCTGCTCTCTGTTTGTTAATTCATGACCAGAACACCTTTTCATTTTTATGAGGCAGGATACTAAGGTAACATTTCATTACTTAAACAGCTTTATTCTGATTTTATGGCTTTGATTGAAACCTGTGTTGGAAATTGATAACCAGGAAAATGTCTGGGAGTTTATTAATGAGTGAGTTACCCTTCTCTTAAAGGTGGGTTGAGAGATCTGTATGTCGCTTTAGACCATAACAGAATATAGTGACCATGTTTCTTTATGCTTCCTCGGCACATATATATATATATATATAAACCGGTACTGCCACCGTCGGAAAAGAGAGGAATAAATTCCACCATGAGAAAAAAAAACAGAAAAAAGTATCAAAGTTTTCCAGAGACTTTAATCCCACTTGTAAGAAAGTTCAAATTGTGATGTGCCCATAAAGCATATGGTGAAAGCTGAATTTTATAGTTATGTTTTCGTACAATACCAGTAGTCGTAAACCTGCAAAATAAGTGGGAATAGTCAGTTTGAGAAGTCGGCGCATGGAAGAGATAAAGGCACATCCAAATTACTACGCACATGCTCACAATGTTAGAGATATTTAGGACTAAGCAATACTTGGGGGGTTTTTTTCCTCTTGGAATTCCTATTAAGAATTTTTTTTTTTTGCTTCACACCATTTCAATAGCCTATCTCTATAAAGAATAAAACGGAAGATACTAATTTAATAACCCAGGCACCAGATTTAAATTAATTAGATTTTGCAATAAAACAGTGAGGTAGAAAATTTACATGAAAATGAATGCCTTTAAATATAAGGCCGGTATAGAAGCCGACTAGAATCAATTAACTGTGGAAACGAAATTGGTGCTGTCTCAGCATGCAAGCTGCTCTATAATGAAAAGGTGTTTTATAAAAAAAATTAAAAAAATACATAGGGTGGGGGATCAGATGATAGGGGAGGGTTTCAACCCATCTGCAAGTAAATAAAACAGAATGAATAATTATGGGATGTGGTAACAGGAAGCAGATTTAATTGAAAGGAGTAGGGATTTGAGAGGCTATTTGCATGTTAAGGATGCAAGATGCAAACATTTTAGTGCGCTGGGCGGCTGAAGTGGCAAACGTTTTGGAGAAGGAATAAAGAGCAGGCCAGCGAGGTAAAAGTGTTTGAAACGGTGCTGGTTTCTCATTAGTTAAGAAATCACGGTACCCAGTGTGTGAGGCGTTATGGGTGAGGGATTACACAAGAACTAGAATGTCCAAAAAACTTTAAAATTACAAAAAAACTGTGAAAAAAATAAAAAATAATAAAGAGCGGCTGGAAGTGGTACGTCTGTAAGTTTTCAGGACTTTGTTTAATACGCTCTCTTAAAGTGCAATCGATGTAGCTTGTGTAATATAAAAATATCAAGTTCCCCTTTATTTATGCCCTGTATTTTATGAGATGTTGTGGATTTGCAGCTCAGCAAAAGAAACAACAACAAAAAAAGCAATAATTTCGATGAATATCAGCTTTGGAGGGAAAGAAAAAAAGTACAGTTTTACCAACAAACCCCACTGCTCACTAAGGGAAGGTCAGTGCAGGAGCAGAGAGGAGCAATCAGTAGAGACTTCTCCATTAGTTGCCATAAAAATGGCTCCACGGTCAGAACTTTACCAAACAATAGATCTATATATATATATATAACTCCAAAGCCCCTGCTGGACCCATAATTTAGCATTACTTATCATGATAAAGCACATCCCTGACTTATTGTATAAAGGGTTAGAGGGGAGGAAAACCTCAGGGAGAAAACAGACAGATGAAACAAGTGACAAACCTCCCACCTCTCCATGCAGGATGCAGTCATTACAGGGAATGCAGCGGGATTTGCTTCCTCGAGCCCCCCATGGTCCATGGAAAGGTATTATTTTTGTTTGGTTAGGAAGAGGATTCTGCCTTTGAAGTTCCCTCTTTCACCTAAACAGGGTGTACTGTGAATTTGCAGAATAAAAAATAGTCACAAATGGTCTAAATAATTTATAAAACTCGCACACTGTCGGGAGGTGGTAACACTTGTTGTTTGTTATGTATAGCGGTGATTGCACCTTTTATATTCATCTCATCACTTTGCAGTCAGTGCCCCAAACTTCCCAACTCTTGCCCCCGGCAATTCGTGATGTCCAGGTGTGGAGCTTGGGCAGCAGGCAGTCGCCAGGGACATTACAGAATTACATTTTTGTGGTCGGAAGTCCCATTCTCTCCAAAAAGGGGGACAGAGGTAGAGCTGGGTAGGACAGCGGTATTACCTTCCAAATCAATACTGTCCTGTGCAAATTGGAGGCATAGTGCAGGGGGAGAACCCACGCCAGACACAGTTTGGTTCTCTGACACTAATCAAGCATTTTTCATCTCCTGATACATGAGCTCCTGCTGGTGCATCCCGGAGGTACGGAAAAGACAGAGGAGGGACTGTTGGGGGTCTTCTTTACACATAGGTGCACACACTAATAGCAGAATTGCAGTAAATGCATACATTAAGTCTCCTGCTTATGACATCATCACCTTGTGGCTTGACATCCAAACTATGCATTTTCCATTGAAAGCAGTTCATTTGCATATCTTACCCAGTAATTTACTCCACCGCATTGTCAGAATCTGATTTCATGAGCTCCGAATTAGCGACTGAAGAATTAACCATTTGCAGCACAGAGAGAGACCTTCGTTTTTACATGGGATCACCAGAGGAGACCTAGTTAAAGTTTGCAGGAGCCGAATGAGACAGTCGCTGACCAGACCGGGCTGTCTGCTTGCCAGGGAATCATGGCACCTTCCGATCAGAGGATAAATTGGCAGATATTACCAAAAGCCCCTGACAGTTTATCCTCATACTAGGGGCACTCACATTTTCCCTTGTATTTCTGCAGTGGACACATTTTAGCTGTCCTTTAATCTCCCAAACTGTTATACCTTCTAGAAATAAAGTCACAAGACCTGTTCAATGCAATAAAGAACTCAAACTTGTCAGATCCCATTTAAAGAGTAAAATCTCTCCATTACGGGTCAGAGAGAGATGTGGATATGTTCAGCCCAAGATGCACATCTGTAATCAGTGCCATAGGTTGCAACTGACTCTTGACATCCATTTTGCCCTCAGGGACTGGGGCACTGGGTGTTTCATCCTTTGGATCAGGAGATATCTCTGTGTTTCAAAGTGTGAGCCATGACAGGACTGTGCAAGACTTTCCAGCACGTATTAATAATGGAAGAACATAAAGAAATCCCTGAGGAGTCAGGCAGACCTATGTACCCAGGTATGAGACCGGCCTGCACAGCAATTATCTCCCGTCAGAGCCATGGAAACACAATGCTGGCTTTTCTTTGAAGCCCCGTAGCATTCGTTAAGCCTTGATTTACATTCCGAGGGCTGATTAGCATTTAGTGGTTGTATCATCGGCCAGTGTACACTTTCCATTCCTTTAGAGGAAACTTGATTAGAATTGATGAACACTTGGTTAGAAATGAACGCCAGCAAATTGTTCTGTTAAACCCAGAGAGTTCAAGCCTTGATTCGCACTAATACACTACTTTCTATTTTTTTTCCCCAGGATCTAGTATTGTTTATTTTTGTCGTCTTCTAAAATTAGACGGGATAATGCTGCCATTGTCTTTGAGCGAGGCTGACGCCTTGAGCCAGCAGAGCACTATTCTAGAGAATGCTCCAATTCGTCAGCTGCTGCAGGACTTCAACTCCCAGCACTCTGAGGGTAATAAAAAAAAAGGTTGTCTAATATTATTCTACAAGGGACTTCAGTGTGGGAGAAGATCACCCCCTCCTTGAAGTTTTAATGAGGTGGAGGTGTAATTATAAACTTCCAAAACATCTAGAAATATCAAATGGGGAGTTAGATTCATTGTGATTCTACTGCATGGAACGGTGATGTAGATACATAACGACTGTACAAGTCATGAATACAACACTATAAGGGGTAAAAGATGAAGAAAAAGGATACAATGGAAAAAAGCTGAGACAAGAAGCAAAGTATTAAAGTTGACGAAGTCAGAGAGGTGAGAACTAGTGATATTTGTTGCTGAATTTACCATCCTTTGAGTAAAAGACAGATTGGCGGTTATCACATTCCTCTCTCTCTCACACTAGAAGTCTGTACTGTAAACTAGATTTCTACCCATTGACCATCCTCCAAGCATTAAGCGAACCTACCTATATATTACCTCTATCTAACCCGTCATACATAATGACAGCCTCGGTCACCTTAATGCCCAAGATTTAGCATCACTTAAACTCTTCTTAAAATATATGTATCACTTTCTCAAACAAATTCATTTTTAAAATTGAAAAAAAAAAAATCTATTCAACAAAATGAGAATTACAGGGAATTGAGACGGGAATTTCAAACATAACGCTAAAGAATCTCCCATACAGCCGCATTTGGGGAATTTTTCCAACTTCGCTTCATAGGCTTAAAGCAGTGGTGGGGAACCAATAGCCCTCTAGCTGCTGATTAACTACAAATCCCATCATGCTCTTTCAGCTGGGCGGTTGGCAGAGAAGTATAGGAAATGTAGTCCTGCAACATCTGGAGGGCCACAGGTCCGTCCCCCCCCCCCCCCCCCCCACCTGAAAGTCTCTTTATTGAGTAGAGCCTTAAATAAATAAAGAATGTATCTTAAAACTGCTGTGCAAACTGTTACACTTCAGACGGGTGTAAAGTAAATGTTCATTACCTTCCCCGCTGCGCTTCGCAGAAAGAAATGTTTTAACGCTTTGCTTGCGGAATGGCCGAAGCCAGCGACTGGTAAAGCCTTACCTGTTTGCTCAGCCTCTTCCAGCAGCCGGAGGGTTACGGATAGCAAAGCTTAATGATTCCTGGCCACAAAACGAGGTACAATTCGCATGCGTAACTCTGTCAAGCGATTTGATCCTGTTAATATGTGTTACTCAGCCCTGATCAATGGGGTATAGGCTCTGCTTTGAGGGTGAGATCAATCACAGAGCACCGTCCTGTATATAGTAAATAAATGAATCAATAGTGCATGCTACAGACATGCAATGCTTCCCCGTGACTTATTTATTGTAAAATTGATGACATTATCATGCTCACAACTTGTTACAAACGACTGGAACATGCATTAAAAGTGCGTCTGTTCCTCTGCGAGGCTGTTATACCTAATTGTTAGCTGTGACACCGATATCTCACATGTCAGTGACAACTATTACCATCCAGGGTTATAATCACAGGTCTTGGGAAAGTGTTGATGCTGCTTTGCCTCTTGGGAGGAGCAGAATCAATGGAAAGAGCAGCTGAACCTTTATCTATCATCACTTAAGCTATTTCCCTGACACACAATAATAGAAAGCCAGAGAAAAATACAATGTTCATTGTTTCTCATCTAAGCTTTATTCTATCGCGTTTGGCCAAATCCTGTCTTTGTGTAGTTGCTGTTGGCAACAAATCCCATCATGCTCATAGAGAGATATGAGAGGGGGGCACATCATATTTGCTAGGAGAAAGTGCACTGCATGCATACAGCTGTACACTCAGATCTGTAAAACAGAGTGAGTGGGTGGAGCACAGCTCTAACAGGGAGCAGACATTTTGTGTCCAATGGGTCTTTCAGAACTCCCTTTATCTGACCCAAAATTCTAAACAACATGTCATCCCCCTGATAGTGACATACAGAGGACTCAATAAACTTCTTTATTTGTATTCTTTCAGTAAAGTATTTCTATTTAACATGTCTACACTTGATGGAGTCTTTCAATTAAACTGAACTTCACATGAACATTCCTCCCAACGGTCCTGCTTTTCACCGGGACAGTCCTGATTTTGGGAGGCTATCCAGCAGGAGCTCTACCTCTTTTGTACAAATCATCTTTGATCCAATTCCTCTGGACTATTCTTCAATCGCCATTTGTGAACCTCTGCTAGACAGAGCATTAAATGAAAAAATCCCAATGTGTTAATATTATTCTGTGTCTAAAAGTATTTTTAAGACAACAAAACCCAGTCCTATATATATAGCTCATAACTGAATTATTTATCAATTATCCAGACCTTACAGATAAACTCCATGGCTAGAACAAAGTCTTTACTCTACTGGTACCAAACCGGCATCATCCACCTGCTGAAAACTCTTTGCGGACATTTCTAACTTACGCTAAGAATACGAAGAGCCATTATTTCCCAACCCTGAGTTTCCCCAGCATGTAAAGTCTTAACAGGAAATAAAAAAGAAATAGTTATAAGCGAAGGATGAGACCGATCTTTAATCAGCAAGGCTAACAAATTTCCTGAACTAGAGTGTATGAACAGTATCCAAATGCCCAGATTTGTAAAGAGCCACTTAAAGGACAACTGTTGGCAAACAATTAAGTTCTGTTTATGGAAAGATCACATCAAGTGTTGGCATTAGAAATGCTTTACTGAATGCAAATAAAGCATCCTGTTGAGCTCTCTTTGCTCCATATAGCTCTATCAGGGGTGGACATGTTGTTTAGAATCTTTGCTCTGTATAGCTCTATCGGGGGGCGGACATGTTGTTTAGAATCTTTGCTCTGTATAGCTCTATCGGGGGGCGGACATGTTGTTTAGAATCTTTGCTCTGTATAGCTCTATCAGGAGGAGGACATGTTGTTTAGAATCTTTGCTCTGTATAGCTCTATCGGGGGGCGGACATGTTGTTTAGAATCTTAGCTCTGTATAGCTCTATAAGGGGCGGACATGTTGTTTAGAATCTTTGCTCTGTATAGCTCTATCAGGAGGTAGACATGTTGTTTAGAATCTTTGCTCTGTATAGCTCTATCAGGGGGCAGACATCTTGTTTAGAATCTTTGCTCACATTTATTTACAAAAGAGGGAACTGCAGGGAATTAACAAGGGAATTGTATACATATGGTCAAGCTTTTTTCCCGACTTGGCTATTTTGTCCTTAAATTTGAAATTCCTTTCTCAATTCCCTGTTCACCAATAAAGATCCAAAATACTTATTAGAGAAATGTGAATGTATTGACCCCTCTACCAACCGGACACATCAAAACCCCAGACACATCCAAACCTGTTTTTAAACATCTACAGAATGAAAGCCATAAAGCAGGATCTGGCTCTTATCTTTTGTTTTCAAGAGATGTGAACACAAGTAACATGTAAGACCATGAATGTTTTCTTTATAATGTTTATAATCTATAACCCAGAAATAATAATATTTTGCAAATAGCAACAATTAAATAAACTGTTCTAAAAATGAAAGAGAAGAATATAAGAGATTCAGTATTAAATAGTATGAAAGGCAGCTTGGCTGTGCAGTGATCTGTAGGACAGTAATCCCAGATCACACAGTATTTGGGGATGTACACTGCCCAGTCCATAGAGAATGCAGGCTGCGTGTAGTTCCTCCCCCGTCCTGCAGGTGTCGCTGTGCTCACAGCGCTCACCCCGCCGCCCCTGCTGTCCTGTCTGCTCGCACACTCGCCGGTCAAGGTGAAAGGTTCTGAAGATGGCGGCGGCCTTGATGGATGAAGATGTGGATAACGATGATTATTATTCGCTTCTCAACGTCAGGAGGGAGGTGAGGGCTGCGGCCGCTTTATAATGCGGGGCCGGGGCAGGGAGGCCGGGCCAGGGAGGCCGGGCATGAGCCGGTGTTATAAGGGGGAGTCACAGGGCTGAAAGGAGCCGGCTTCATGTGACCTCCTGCAACTTCACATGCCCATTAACCCCTGCAGTGGGGGCAGAGAGACCCAAGAGGGGCATTTATTAACCCCAGCACGTGGGGCAGGCAGGTCACATTGGTGCCATATGTCGCTGGGGGCAGACATGTTTATGAATTCAGCCTGGCTGAGCGTCATGGGAGCTGTAGTTAAAAGCAGCCGGTGTGCCTAGGATAAGCCACCACTGTGCAAATTCATGGCCCACTCGCCCACGAACATGGGCTTAAACATGTGAAAGATCTAATGCAGCACACACTCTGGTAAACATGGGAAAGCCATAGTAATCATGCATCACACACTCCGGCAAACATTGGGTTAAACATGGGAAAGCCACAGTAATCATGCATCACACACTCTGGCAAACATGGGGTTAAACATGTGAAAGCCACAGTAATAATGCATCACACACTCCGGCAAACATTGGGTTAAACATGGGAAAGCCACAGTAATCATGCATCACACACTCTGGCAAACATGGGGTTAAACATGTGAAAGCCACAGTAATAATGCATCACACACTCCGGAAAACATGGGGTTAAACACGTGAAAGCCACAGTAATCATGCATCACACACTCCGGCAAACATTGGGTTAAACATGGGAAAGCCACAGTAATCATGCATCACACACTCTGGCAAACATGGGGTTAAACATGTGAAAGCCACAGTAATAATGCATCACACACTCCGGAAAACATGGGGTTAAACACGTGAAAGCCACAGTAATCATGCATCACACACTCCGGCAAACATGGGGTTAAACATGTGAAAGCCACAGTAATCATGCATCACACACTCCGGCAAACATGGGGTTAAACATGTGAAAGCCACAGTAATTATGCAGCACTCACTACAGCATACATGGGGCTAAACATGTGAAAGACACAGTAATAATGCCGCAAACATGTGAAAGACATGGTAATAATGCACCACTCACCCTGCTAAACATGGGATTAAACACGTGACAGACATGGTAATAATGCAGCATTCACCCAGACATATAATAACTGCCACAATGACTATTCCGGGGGCATCTATGTTTGTTCTGAAGTGTGCCATATAATCAGAAGTGCGTGTGCGTGTCGGACCATATTCTTCTATTTCTAGTAATGTTGTAGAATAGAAAAACGCTTGGTTATGTTGTAATAATCCAAAAACCGTCCAAAACAAGTGTAAACTAACTATATTCATGGGCCGCACGTTGGACGCTCTATTCGGATTTATTTTCTGAAATGTAGTTCAGTTTATAAAGATCGATTCTGGGGCAAAGTTCTAAACGTGAAGCAGTGACCATGGAAACGAAGGTAATGGTCCTGCTGATTGCTGCACTTTTACTTCTCAGCCCCTACAATTTACTTATATCAACAAAAACACCCAGAAAGGTCTGAAATCATAATGACGTTATTTTAGTTCAGAAAGGAAATACAATAAGTCTTATTGCTGCATGCAGCCTCCGATCTCTGTTTTATATAAAATATAGCGGCATTACATTAATATCCATATATACTGTACTGTATGTCACTAACACAGTGTACCTTGTCATATACCTTATCCTAGCAGTTATATTTTATGCAAGTTTATAATTAAAACTTTAACCCGTATTGTCATTTACAAGTTTGGTAAGCTGTCTTTCTTTATTTTAAGTTGTTTATAAAGAATCAGTTGCTTTTTCTTGATAGTTACTAACATGAACAATGTATAAGGGCTCTAAACTTATCTTTTACTTGTGCTTCTATTGTAGTAGCAAAAGTAAAACTTTCAGTGCCCCTCGTATGAGGTTAAACTGGCAGGTAGATTTCATAGTACACGCTAGTTTATCCTCTGACCAACAGTTGATCCTGTCACTGACTGTCTCTCTTCTAGTGCAGAGAGACATTTGTTTTCAGAGAAAATCAACCGAGGAACAAGGGTTAAAACAAACTTAAGTTGTCTTCTAATTACTTATTTTTATAAACTTATTATACATTTTTACCAACATTATTTTCAGAATATTCTGATTTTACTCAGCAACAAAGGATTACAATTTGTGACTGTGCCTAAAAAGTCATTTATGGTTATTTATTTGAAAAAAATGCCATTCTGGGGCAAAGTTCTAAAAGTCACCCTGGAAACCAATTGAATGTTCCTGCTGATATCACCACGGAAACCAATGGAATGTTCCTGCTGATATCACCACGGAAACCAATGGAATGTTCCTGCTGATATCACTGTGGGAACCAATGGAATGTTCCTGATGATATCACTGTGGGAACCAATGGAATGTTCCTGCTGATATCACCATGGGAACCAATGGAATGTTCCTGCTGATATCACCATGGGAACCAATGGAATGTTCCTGCTGATTAGACACTGTAAGGACTCAGGATTGAGGTTTATAATAACCCCCATGCTTCCTGTATAAACAGACGCATGTTTTTAGCACTGTCTCTTACTGGTGATCATGGTCCATTTGTTCCATTTTACCGTATTAAACATTCGCCTATCCTGATGTTTTACGGTGACGTGCAGTTATCTGGCGGGTGCTGCTGACACTTTATCTGTTGGTGTGCTTTGAGAGTACGTTTATCTTAAGTTCGCACAACTCGTGGTTGTTTGTGGCCGGAGAGTAAAGTGGGTGATAGTTTTATTGGTTTTTGTGTCCACACAGTAATATGTCCTTTATGGCTCTATCTGTACCACACTCATTCACTGCCATAGAGATAGCACACATTGCCTCCAGTGTAATCCACAATAATGGTGCGAAGTAGTAACTTATTCCCTCTCAGCTGGTAAAATAAGAGCATTACCAGTGTGGATGGGATGTGAGAATTCATGCAAACGTAATGACATGAATGCTTAATTGCAAGCCCATGCCTCCTAAGAGTTTCCACTTTTGCCCCAAATCCCTGTGTCCCTCTTTCCCCCCAGCATCCCTATCTCACAGGAGCTTGGAATTTACCTTTTTGCTATTGAGATGCTCTATCACCGGCACAGATGGTAGTGGTTCACCCTTTAATAGATATCTTCTAATGCAAATACCCAGAATTCCTGCCAGTGCCCTGCTCTCCCGCTACTAGCCATTTCACAGCCTGTCGGCCAGGGAAACATGAATGCCTGCATCCTGAATATCTTGTAAAGAGTTGGATGGAGTATTATGTATAAACAATGGTGGTGTTTTAGCCGTAGGTTTGATCCATGTGGCGATCACGTGCTTTGTATAAGGTATCGAGGTAAAAGGAGCAGAAATGACACATTTTAGTCTCGTCTTGATAACCTCTATAGAAACAGTTGCCCACGTCTGTCACATTAAAACGTGGGACGTCTTAGTGAGTCTTCCAGGCCGCCAGCATGGCGCTGGTGGCAGGGGATCGGACTCTCTACCCGCTATGGGAGGTGTAGCGCCAGTGACAGACACTTGGCCAGCTCTCTCTGCTGCCCTGCCATGATGCTGGATGAAATGTCAGCCTTGTAGTCCTCACTTTTACCAAGACTTGGCACGAATAACTTTACAGTCAGCCCACCATTCATGAGGCACCTTTATGAGTCCGAAGTGACAATCCACATATCTCTATGTAGAGTTTAGTCTGTTTGTAATGCCTTACAAATGTCTATATTGTCCACAGATGCAGAGAACATACCTTAGAGTAGCTATAACGCCCCATTTTAATGATAGGCTCAATATTTTTGATGTTCTTTTCTATTCCTATTACTCTTTCTATAAGGTACTTTCCTCAATAAACAGTTTCTGCCGCTCACTGTAGCCCAGTATCAAGCCGTCCTTCTTGCCAGTTTGTACATTTACAGACATAGGGGATCTAGTCAAACAATACCCTCCCATACATCATAACGAGCTGAAATAATGCTAACGAAGGTGTAAAGAAACTTCCAGTATATTGTCTGCTCTTGGCATTTCCCAGCTTGTCTTCTCTTGACTAATGCAGTACAGCTGTCTTTTTATGTGTTTTATTTTTTTCCCCTCTATTATTATTATTTGGGAGGTGACAGTGTAAGAAATACATACATTTGGCTCAGTGCTGACAGCTGTTGATATAATATCTTTCTGGAAAGAGCCAGGAATATCAATAGTGAGTAATTTAACGTGAAAAGTACTGAGGTCAACATAAAGAAAAATCTTTCACTGTGACAGAACCAAGTAAGTCACAATGAATAAAACATGGCCAGGTGATGAGAGCACAGGATCTATATCTGAGCAAGATGTGCCCTCTGGGGGTTTTATTTGTTTATATTTCAGTTGTGTCCTTCCTTGAATTGGTTATAAAACTTGGAAATCGAGACGGGTCCTTCGCTTATATGAACATGTGCTTTTGAAGTATCCTTTCAAAAAGAAAGAAAGAAGTGAAGGTAGAGGATGGAAATCCCAAAAGAGCTTGTAAGTTCTTTTACCTTTTTCCAATATTCGAATGCTGCGAAAAAGGACACAGGTTAAAAGATGTGCTTAATCCTTTGTGTGCCCCCACTCTGCCGTCCTGGCAGTTACACAGTTAAAGAGCACATGGATTTGGAAGTTTAAGGATAAACCCATTTGTGACACATAAAGATGGCTGCACAGTGACCTGCTAACTACCGTATTTGCTCGATTATAAATTCTGAAAAATACCCCTCATCTTATAATCGAGGTCGTCTTATAATCTGACCTCAAGTTGGTACTTCCGGCTTCTTCATAAAAGTCCCGGCGGTCGTGCCGGGCGGTAGCAGGGGAGGTCTGCACTCATCGCGCAGACATCCCCCGGCTGCCCCCACTAGCCACCAGGGAGCAAGTTACAGGTGAGGGGGAGGGAGGGGTGCAGAGAGACACGGGGAGGGAGGGGGGCAGAGAGACACAGGGAGGGAGGGGGGCAGAGAGACAGGGGGAGGGGGGCAGAGAGAAACAAGGGGAGGGGGGAAGAGACAGAGGCAAAGGGGAGAGAGAGAAAAATCTGGGGGCAAGGGAAAGAGAGAGGCAGCATTGGCACATAAAAGGAAATAAAAACAAGAAATGTATTTTTTTATATAATTTTTTATTAAAAAAAGCAATTTCCATGTGACTATATACAAGTTGAAGTTTTTTCCTATAGGGTAGTCTTATATTCAGGCTTTTAGTTTTTTTCCTAAAGGAATATCCAAAGTTTGGGGGGTCGTCTTATAATCAGGGTCGTCTTATAATCGTCAAATACGGTATTTCGTTTGGTGAAAGTTCCTCTTCATTGGAAGGGGGATGATGATTACAGATTAGGCCATAGAAAGCCTGTCAATATAAAATAATCGGCTGTGATATAAGATTCAAGTGATCTTATTGACTGCGTCAGGTAGAAAGTTCAAATCCCTTTTTCAGTTATTGCATTACAGGGGCTTGGGGGGGGGGGGGGCTTGGGGGAACATAGGGAGGGTCAGAATACACATTTTTGTAATGAATTTTGAGCTACAAAATTCTGCCTGATTTAAAGATAAGCTTGAGTGGTAGATGGCCTCTGTCACCTAAACGTGGCTTATACTGTGACTGTACAGATTAAATGGACTCTGTCAACTAAACACTGCTTATACTGTGACTGTACAGATTAATGGGACTCTGTCACCTAAACACTGCTTATACTTTGACTGTACAGATTAAAGGGACTCTATCACCTAAACACTGCTTATACTGTGACTGTATTAAAGGGATTCTGTCACCTAAACACTGCTTATACTGTGACTGTATTAAAGGGATTCTGTCACCTAAACACTGCTTATACTGTGACTGTATTAAAGGGACTGTCACCTAAACACTGCTTATACTGTGACTGTATTAAAGGGATTCTCTCACCTAAACACTGCTTATACTGTGACTGTATTAAAGGGATTCTGTCACCTAAACACTACTTATCCTGCGACTGTACAGATTAAAGGGACTCTGTCACCTTAACACTGCTTATACTGTGACTCTATTAAAGGGACTGTCACCTAAACACTGCTTAGACTGTGACTCTATTAAAGGGACTCTGTCACTTAACACTGCTTATAGTTTGACTGTACAGATTAATGGGACTCTGTCACCTAAACACTGCTTATAGTTTGACTGTACAGATTAATGGGATTCTGTCACCTAAACACTGCTTATACTGTGACTCTATTAAAGGGACTCTGTCACTTAACACTGCTTATAGTTTGACTGTACAGATTAATGGGACTCTGTCACCTAAACACTGCTTATAGTTTGACTGTACAGATTAATGGGACTCTGTCACCTAAACACTGCTTATACTTTGACTGTACAGATTAAAGGGACTCTGTCACCTAAACACTGCTTATACTGTGACTGTATTAAAGGGATTTTGTCACCTAAACACTGCTTATACTGTGACTGTATTAAAGGGATTCTGTCACCTAAACACTGCTTATACTGTGACTGTATTAAAGGGGCTCTGTCACCTAAACACTGCTTATACTGTGACTGTATTAAAGGGACTGTCACCTAAACACTGCTTATACTGTGACTGTATTAAAGGGATTCTCTCACCTAAACACTGCTTATACTGTGACTGTATTAAAGGGATTCTGTCACCTAAACACTACTTATCCTGCGACTGTACAGATTAAAGGGACTCTGTCACCTTAACACTGCTTATACTGTGACTCTATTAAAGGGACTGTCACCTAAACACTGCTTAGACTGTGACTCTATTAAAGGGACTCTGTCACTTAACACTGCTTATAGTTTGACTGTACAGATTAATGGGACTCTGTCACCTAAACACTGCTTATAGTTTGACTGTACAGATTAATGGGATTCTGTCACCTAAACACTGCTTATACTGTGACTCTATTAAAGGGACTCTGTCACCTAAACACTGCTTATAGTTTGACTGTACAGATTAATGGGATTCTGTCACCTAAACATTACAAGGCGTTTGTGCATTGAGTTGCAGTAAAGTGAACCCGCTTAGATCGCTATTACCAGCCATTTTGTTTGCATGTCTGTGCGATGCAGGATATCCTGCGTCAAACAAATAGTAACAGGAAATGCAAACTAATATTTCTTGGGTTTGTGGGCGCTGCAACATGGTTAGAAAAGCTGAAATCTCTTTACCATCCAGCATGTAAAGGGTTTATTTCTCCACCGTTACTGTGCCGCCATATTTACAGGTTGTTTTGCGGATCGCCATCCATCACGTTGGCGTTTGTTGTACCGCCAGTAGTATAGGAATCCCTGTGTAATGTAACTTATTGTCATTGTCTTTCCATCACCCAGCACAAGACAAAGAATCCATATAAAATAGGAATTTATATATATATATTTTTCTGTATTGCTCGGAAAGCAAAATTTGTGGGGAATGGTGCTTCCAAAGCAAAATTTGTGGGAAATGATACTGAAGTTTATGAATGTTGAAAGCAATTTGAGATCTGAAGGTATGATGAAACTAAAAGCAATCCATTTTTATGTATTTGGCAGTACTTTGTGTTTCATTCTGGAAAGGATGGTGTGCATAAAGAAATAACTAATGTATTTTTACCGCTGGTATCTCCGCTCGTATGTGGATTGGTTAAAAAACAAAAAAAATAATAAGAGAAACCAAGTTGAACATCCCAGGCACGTCAACGTGGATGGAGAGAGGTTTAGTACGAGCAGGAGAATATGTTGTAATACCAGCTCTTTGTCTGCATGATCAGAAGGGATGTGGAAAGGCCACGACAAATTATTCATGGGTAAAGATCAATTTTTTATTTATTTTGTTACTTCTGTTTACCACTAAGACAGCAATGTAACCAATAAAATGTCTGGTAAGAATCGTGTGGTGAATGTGATGGAGCAGTGTGAATGCATCCGCTCTACATCATATTTAAATAATTGATACAGCAGCAGTGTAGACACATCAGTGGCTCTGCTCTGTATTTGAAGTTGATGAATGTAGGGCAGGAATCACTAAGCTGTGTTATTTGGCTTCCAACCAATGTTAGTTTGCACCTGACCAATTCTTTTCTGATTGCTTGTGTGTGTTTTTACACATGATTTGCTTGAGAACTGGTGCACGACTCGGACCGTCCATTACACGAAGGACAGAGATTTGTCTCCTGATCAGTTACTAATTCCTCAGAGGAAGCCAGGGTTCAAATATTTTCCTTCTGCCAAGTAAACCCGTCACGAGTTTTCTCTCGACTCAGCCTCAGAGCTGAGGCAGAGGGTTGGTGGGGAAGCTGGTGCATGCTGACAGTGCCAGCACTCACACAGCCAGTCAGCTCACCAGATTAGGGTCTGTCGGGTCCTGTGTTCTTTCTACTGGTGCTTGTTTTCGAAGGGGATCAACAAAGGGAACCTCGTTTTTAATAGGTGCTATTAAAAGTACATGTCCGTTGATCCTCATACTAGGAGCGTTCAAGTTTAGTTGTCCTTTAACATAGAGTAATAAAGTACCTTACTAAGCCCTATTTAATCTTAATAGGGGCAGACATGTTGCTCAGAATGCTTAGTCACTCCTGACCCAAGATTCTAAATATGGCCACTCCCTGATAGAGCTACACAGAGCAAAGATTCTAAACATGTCCGCCCACTGATAGAGCTATACTGAGCAAAGATTCTAAACAACATGTCTGCCCCCTGATAAAGCTATACAGAGCAAAGATTCTAAACAAACATGTCCGCTCCCTGACAGAGCTACACAGAGCAAAGATTCTAAACAACATGTCTGCCCCCTGATAAAGCTACACAGAGCAAAGATTCTAAACATGTCCACCCCCGATAGAGCTATACAGAGCAAATATTCTAAACAACATGTCCGCCCCCTGATAGAGCTACACAGAGCAAAGAGTCTAAACAACATGTCCGTCCCCTGATAAAGCTACACAGAGCAAAGATTCTAAACAACATGTCCGTCCCCTGATAAAGCTACACAGAGCAAAGATTCTAAACATCATGTCCGCCCCCTGATAAAGCTACACAGAGCAAAGATTCTAAAGAACATGTCCGCCCCCTGATAGAGCTATAGAGAGCAAAGATTCTAAACAACATGTCCGCCCCCTGATAGAGCTATACAGAGCAAAGATTCTAAACAACATGTCCACCTCCTGATAAAGCTACACAGAGCAAAGATTCTAATCAACATGTCCGCCCCCTGATAGAGCTATACAGAGCAAAGATTCTAAACAACATGTCCTCCCCTGATAGAGCTATACAGAGCAAAGATTCTAAACAACATGTCCACCCCCTGATAGAGCTATACAGAGCAAAGAGGGCTCAATAAGGTACTTTATTTGTATTCTTTTTTTTGTTTTTAAATAATACTTTTTAATTGAAACGCCTACAATCTTTCAATTAAACATAACTTCATTTTTTTGCTGACAATCGCCCTTTATGGCAGATGTGACAAGTAGCCCAAATTGCTATATTAAATGCGGAGTGACAGACATCATAAATATAACGGTAAGGGCCTTTCTCTCCGCATTAATCCTGCAGGAGGGATGAGCAGTTAAACATAGAGGAAGACAGTCACTGAGAGTGTAACTACAGAACTAATAAAAGGCAGAGTCTAGACAGTTTTTTACACTGATGGAAAATTGCAGTAAGAGTTTTGTTTTCAGTCTAGCGCCCCTTACAAAAGACAAAATATATGGCATCAACTGGCGGACGCTAAAGCATGGCTGGCTGCACTATATTTAATGTTTTAAGAGACTCAGACACTAGAATACCTGCTCTTTTGAGGAGTTATTTTCCCAGTTAACCGGCTGTGACAGAGAGAATAAATAAATTGGAGGTTACTGAGCACATCGGCTTGTTCCTTTAAAGGACAACAAAACTTTTTTTTCACTTTTTCTTCTAATGTAGAAACACAAAGTAAAAACCCCACTGCCGCTAGTATCAGGATCAAGTGACCTTTTCATAGTACAGGCCAGTTTAACCTCTGACCGGCAGCTGCCCGCTGAATACAGACACTGATCAGGTACAGTGCACGCCAGCCACCCCGCCGGCTCAGCTCCGTGAAGATCCACTTCGGGTTCACTTGGGGGGAGGGTACAGGATTTTATTTTACTAGTGGGCATGTTTTAATGTGATGGGTGTTCCCTTTCTGTAATAAATATGCGTTAAATAATAAACAGTGGCATTATACAGGACTGGCTGCCGAAAAAAAACTTTGTATCCAGACAACTTCCAAGTCTTTTTTAATGGAAAGTTTGTTACACTAGAAATAAAGCCATGGGAGAGGGAGCTGGACTAAGGGGAGCGGGAGAGACCACCTAACACCCACAATCTTACCACCTTGCTCAGCTATAGTTTTAATCCCGTTGGAAAAAAAATCAAAGTAATTTATTGTTTTCATTTGTATGTAATTGTTTTTACTGTGAATTTTAAAATTATTTAAAAGTCCTATATTAGGAAATATTGTGCTTATTATTATTGTTTTGTAAGCGTCATATTATATATGTATAGTATTTACAGCATTCCACACCTGTTTAGTAAGAGTCATATTATATATGTATAGTATTTACAGCATTCCACACCTGTTTAGTAAGCGTCATATTATATATGTATAGTAATTACAGCGCTCACACCTGTTTAGTAAGCATCATATTATCTATGTATAGTATTTACAGCACTCACACCTGTTTAGTAAGCATCATATTATATATGTATAGTACTTACAGCACTCACACCTGTTTAGTAAGCATCATATTATATATGTATAGTATTTACAGCACTCACACCTGTTTAGTAAGCGTCATATTATATATGTATAGTAATTACAGCGCTCACACCTGTTTAGTAAGAGTCATATTATATATGTATAGTATTTACAGCGCTCACACCTGTTTAGTAAGCATCATATTATCTATGTATAGTATTTACAGCACTCACACCTGTTTAGTAAGCATCATAATATATATGTATAGTATTTACAGCACTCACACCTGTTTAGTAAGCGTCATATTATATATGTATAGTAATTACAGCACTCACACCTGTTTAGTAAGCATCATATTATATATGTACAGTATTTACAGCGCTCACACCTGTTTAGTAAGCATCATATTATATATGTATAGTATTTACAGCGCTCACACCTGTTTAGTAAGCATCATATTATATATGTACAGTATTTACAGCACTCACACCCGTGTAGTAAGCGTCATATTATATATGTATAGTATTTACAGCACTCACACCTGTTTAGTAAGCATCATAATATATATGTATAGTATTTACAGCGCTCACACCTGTTTAGTAAGCATCATATTATATATGTATAGTATTTACAGCGCTCACTTCTGTGTAGTAAGCGTCATATTATATATGTATAGTATTTACAGCGCTCACACCTGTTTAGTAAGCATCATAATATATATGTATAGTATTTACAGCACTCACACCTGTTTAGTAAGCGTCATATTATATATGTACAGTATTTACAGCACTCACACCTGTTTAGTAAGCATCATATTATATATGTACAGTATTTACAGCAGTCACACCTGTTTAGTAAGCATCATATTATATATGTATAGTATTTACAGCGCTCATAACTGTTTAGTAAGCATCAGTTTATATATGTATAGTATTTACAGCACTCACACCTGTTTAGTAAGCGTCATATTATATATGTATAGTAATTACAGCACTCACACCTGTTTAGTAAGGGTCATATTATATATGTACAGTATTTACAGCACTCACACCTGTTTAGTAAGCGTCATATTATATATGTACAGTATTTACAGCACTCACACCTGTTTAGTAAGCGTCATATTATATATGTATAGTATTTGCAGCACGCTCACACCTGTTTAGTAAGCGTCATATTATATATGTATAGTATTTACAGCGCTCACACCTGTTTAGTAAGCGTCATATTATACATGTATAGTATTTATAGCACTCACACCTATTTAGTAATCATCATATTATATATGTATAGTATTTACAGCGCTCACACCTGTTTAGTAAGCATCATATTATATATGTATAGTATTTACAGCGCTCACACCTGTTTAGTAAGCGTCATATTATATATGTATAGTATTTACAGCACTCACACCTGTTTAGTAAGCGTCATATTATATATGTATAGTATTTACAGCGCTCACACCTGTTTAGTAAGCGTCATATTATATATGTATAGTATTTACAGCGCTCACACCTGTTTAGTAAGCATCATATTATATATGTATAGTATTTACAGCGCTCACACCTGTGTAGTAAGCATCATATTATATATGTATAGTATTTACAGCACTCACACCTGTTTAGTAAGCGTCATATTATATATGTATAGTATTTACAGCGCTCACACCTGTTTAGTAAGCGTCATATTATATATGTATAGTATTTACAGCGCTCACACCTGTTTAGTAAGCGTCATATTATATATGTATAGTATTTACAGCGCTCACACCTGTTTAGTAAGAGTCATATTATATATGTATAGTATTTACAGCGCTCACACCTGTTTAGTAAGCATCATATTATATATGTATAGTATTTACAGCGCTCACACCTGTTTAGTAAGCATCATATTATCTATGTATAGTATTTACAGCACTCACACCTGTTTAGTAAGCATCATATTATATATGTATAGTATTTACAGCGCTCACACCTGTTTAGTAAGCATCATATTATATATGTATAGTATTTACAGCACTCACACCTGTTTAGTAAGCATCATATTATATATGTATAGTATTTACAGCGCTCACACCTGTTTAGTAAGCATCAGTTTATATATATAACAGGAAGATTTATCCTAATGTGCTCCAACCAGCAGAAATAAAAACCAAAAACATTATCTGTTTTCCCAGGAGGTGAGAGTTGTATCGAGCCAATAACCATTAGTATCCCTTTTCATAACAAATATAGCTATTTTTACGTTTTTGTTGTGCACATTAGCAAGTAATTCGATGGATGCCCAGTTCCACAATGTGATCAGTTTCCATTTAGCCCATTTAAGGACAGCTTGTCACAGTTACTCACCCATCACTCAGGATGCCAGGCTCCTCACCCATCACTCAGGATGCCAGGCTCCTCATCCATCACTCAGGATGCAAGGCTCCTCACCCATCACTCAGGATGCCAGGCTCCTCACCCATCACTCAGGATGCCAGGCTCCTCATCCATCACTCAGGATGCAAGGCTCCTCACCCATCACTCAGGATGCAAGGCTCCTCACCCATCACTCAGGATGCAAGGCTCCTCACCCATCACTCAGGATGCATGGCGGCTCACCCATCACTCAGGATGCAAGGCTCCTCACCCATCACTCAGGATGCCAGGCTCCTCACCCATCACTCAGGATGCAAGGCGGCTCACCCATCACTCAGAATGCAAGGCGGCTCACCCATCACTCAGGATGCAAGACTACTCACCCGTCACTCAGGATGCATGGCGGCTCACCCATCACTCAGGATGCAAGGCGGCTCACCCATCACTCAGGATCCCAGGCTCCTCACCCATCACTCAGGATGCCAGGCTCCTCATCCATCACTCAGGATGCAAGGCTCCTCACCCATCACTCAGGATGCAAGGCTCCTCACCCATCACTCAGGATGCAAGGCTCCTCACCCATCACTCAGGATGCATGGCGGCTCACCCATCACTCAGGATGCAAGGCTCCTCACCCATCACTCAGGATGCCAGGCTCCTCACCCATCACTCAGGATGCAAGGCGGCTCACCCATCACTCAGAATGCAAGGCGGCTCACCCATCACTCAGGATGCAAGACTACTCACCCGTCACTCAGGATGCATGGCGGCTCACCCATCACTCAGGATGCAAGGCGGCTCACCCATCACTCAGAATGCAAGGCGGCTCACCCATCACTCAGGATGCCAGGCTCCTCATCCATCACTCAGGATGCAAGGCTCCTCACCCATCACTCAGGATGCCAGGCTCCTCACCCATCACTCAGGATGCCAGGCTCCTCACCCATCACTCAGGATGCCAGGCTCCTCATCCATCACTCAGGATGCAAGGCTCCTCACCCATCACTCAGGATGCCAGGCTCCTCACCCATCACTCAGGATGCCAGGCTCCTCATCCATCACTCAGGATGCAAGGCGGCTCACCCATCACTCAGGATGCCAGGCTCCTCACCCATCACTCAGGATGCCAGGCTCCTCACCCATCACTCAGGATGCAAGGCTCCTCACCCATCACTCAGGATGCAAGGCTCCTCACCCATCACTCAGGATGCAAGGCTCCTCACCCAACACTCAGCATGCCAGGCTCCTCACCCATCGCTCATGATGCCATGCTCCTCACCCATCACTCAGGATGCCAGGCTCCTCACCCATCACTCAGGATGCAAGGCTCCTCACCCATCACTCAGGATGCAAGGCTCCTCACCCATCACTCAGGATGCCAGGCTCCTCACCCATCACTCAGGATGCCATGCTCCTCACCCATCACTCAGGATGCCATGCTCCTCACCCATCACTCAGGATGCAAGGCGGCTCACCCATCACTCAGGATGCAAGGCGGCTCACCCATCACTCAGGATGCCAGGCTCCTCACCCATCACTCAGGATGCAAGGCGGCTAACCCATCACTCAGGATGCCAGGCTCCTCACCCATCACTCAGGATGCCAGGCTCCTCACCCATCACTCAGGATGCCAGGCTCCTCACCCATCACTCAGGATGCAAGGCTCCTCACCCATCACTTAGGATGCAAGGCTCCTCACCCATAACTCAGGATGCAAGGCTCCTCACCCATCACTTAGGATGCAAGGCTCCTCACCCATAACTCAGGATGCAAGGCTCCTCACCCATAACTCAGGATGCAAGGCTCCTCACCCATCACTCAGGATGCAAGGCGGCTCACCCATCACTCAGGATGCAAGGCGGCTAACCCATCACTCAGGATGCCAGGCTCCTCACCCATCACTCAGGATGCAAGGCGGCTCACCCATCACTCAGGATGCAAGGCGGCTAACCCATCACTCAGGATGCCAGGCTCCTCACCCATCACTCAGGATGCAAGGCTCCTCACCCATCACTCAGGTTGCCAGCCTCCTCACCCATCACTCAGGATGCCAGGCTCCTCACCCATCACTCAGGATGCCAGGCTCCTCACCCATCACTCAGGATGCAAGGCTCCTCACCCATCACTCAGGATGCAAGGCTCCTCACCCATCACTCAGGATGCCAGGCGGCTCACCCATCACTCAGGATGCCAGGCTCCTCACCCATCACTCAGTATGCCAGGCTCCTCACCCATCACTCAGGATGCCAGGCTCCTCACCCATCACTCAGGATGCAAGGCTCCTCACCCATCACTTAGGATGCAAGGCTCCTCACCCATAACTCAGGATGCAAGGCTCCTCACCCATCACTTAGGATGCAAGGCTCCTCACCCATAACTCAGGATGCAAGGCTCCTCACCCATCACTCAGGATGCAAGGCGGCTCACCCATCACTCAGGATGCAAGGCGGCTAACCCATCACTCAGGATGCCAGGCTCCTCACCCATCACTCAGGATGCAAGGCGGCTCACCCATCACTCAGGATGCAAGGCGGCTAACCCATCACTCAGGATGCCAGGCTCCTCACCCATCACTCAGGATGCAAGGCTCCTCACCCATCACTCAGGATGCCAGCCTCCTCACCCATCACTCAGGATGCCAGGCTCCTCACCCATCACTCAGGATGCCAGGCTCCTCACCCATCACTCAGGATGCAAGGCTCCTCACCCATCACTCAGGATGCAAGGCTCCTCACCCATCACTCAGGATGCCAGGCGGCTCACCCATCACTCAGGATGCCAGGCTCCTCACCCATCACTCGGTGCCAGGCTCCTCACCCATCACTCGGTGCCAGGCTCCTCACCCATCACTCGGTGCCAGGCTCCTCACCCATCACTCGGTGCCAGGCTCCTCACCCATCACTCAGGATGTAAGGCAGCTCACCCATCACTCAGGATGCAAGGTAAATATTTCACATGCTCCCAAGAGACCAAAACTGACTTTCCCCATAAATAGGGGTAAGATCTGTCCATTTTGTGCATGGGGTCAGCAGGTAGAGGTATGGACAGACACTGTCTGTATTCTTATCTAGCTCATTCCACGTTAGAAACTTAGTGCAAACAGTGACTCCTAACATAAGCCAGCAATATTATCCTTCTCTCTCATCAGTATCAATTGTTTAAAAGGAATTGAAACATAAATACTTATATTGCCGAATAAAACAGAGAAAATAAACCTGACTGGTTTCCTGAACACAAACAGTCTATTCTGTTGCTGTTACTGGTTTTTATTCCACAATAAATTCCTACTACATTCAAATGTAACAAGTCATATGGGTTATGAAGTTAAGATGAATAACTAGCATCTCGCCAGGATAAGATACATTTTGATTTTGGAGACAGTAATGCGTTCCTCGAATTGATGCTGACACAAGGCCAGTCGTTGGAATAAAACCAATACCGCACAGAAACAAAAGGGAATTATAACTAATATCATTCGCTTCTCAAAAGTAAAAAATATTTTACATCGGTTTCACCTGCATGAGTATGTCCTCTTTCTAAATTAGAACACAGGGTGACCAATGGGAACATGCAAGGGCAGTATTCCACTTCTAATGGGCTGCATACAGAACCACACATTCATGGGGTAGGACTTTATTTTACTCCATTATATATTGTGTACCTGTTTCCACATTGGAACAGATCACATATCCCTAGATTCTCCATTCACCTCCACTTTCACAGCGATGTTATATACATCCGAATTTTCATGAGCAAGTTACAAAGCAAACGGACATAGATGTTGGACAAGCTTCGTTTTTTCTCCAGGGGAACAATTGAAGTATAGGAGAGGTTATTGTGTGTGCATGTGTTATATATTGCAATTCAAAGAGCTTCAATGACGCTGTATAGGCGGGTTTCATATGTACGTTTATCAGTTCTTTTACGTCTTAAAAGGAGTAAAGCATAGACGGTGGAAGACACTCTAAAGAATAACATCATATGGAAAAACATAAAGGGAATAAAACAGTGGGGACACTTATATAAGACCACGCCTTTGTGCATTATATATGTATATTGTGGACTTCACTCCTGAAATAGACCATTTATTGGTAAAATTATTCAATTGTTTATGAGCCATGTCCAGAAAAATCTAAATAAAAGGTCCCATACACTACAGCAATGTCAGCTGGCGTCTCTTAGGTGCAGTGGCATGATATTAAGGTGCAGTGGCATGATGTAATGGTGCAGTGCCATGATGTAATGGTGCAGTGGCATGCTGTTAGGGAGAAGTGGAATGATGTTAGGGAGCAGTGGCATGATGTTAGGGAGGAGTGGCATGATGTAATGGTGCAGTGACATGATGTAATGGTGCAGTGGCATGGTATAATGGAGCAGTGGCATGCTGTTAGGGAGAAGTGGCATGATGTTAGGGAGCAGTGGCATGATGTAATGGTGCAGTGGCATGATGTTAGGGAGAAGTGGCATGATGTTAGGGAGCAGTGGCATGATGTTAGGGAGCAGTGGCATGATGTAATGGTGCAGTGGCATGCTGTTAGGGAGGAGTGGCATGATGTAAAGGTGCAATGGCATGATGTAATGGTGCAGTGGCATGGTATAATGGAGCAGTGGCATGATGTTAGGGAGCAGTGGCATGATGTAATGGTGCAGTGGCATGGTATAATGGAGCAGTGGCATGATGTAATGGTGCAGTGGCATGGTGTAATGGAGCAGTGGCATGATGTAATGGTGCAGTGACATGATGTAATGGTGCAGTGGCATGCTGTTAGGGAGAAGTGGCATGATGTTAGGGAGCAGTGGCATGCTGTTAGGGAGCAGTGGCATGATGTAATGGTGCAGTGACATGATGTAAAGGTGCAGTGGCATGATGTAATGGTGCAGTGGCATGATAGTGAGCAGTGGCATGATGTAATGGTGCAGTGACATGATGTAATGGTGCAGTGGCATGCTGTTAGGGAGAAGTAGCATGATGTTAGGGAGCAGTGGCATGATGTTAGGGAGCAGTGGCATGATGTAATGGTGCAGTGACATGATGTAAAGGTGCAGTGACATGATGTAAAGGTGCAGTGGCATGCTGTTAGGGAGCAGTGGCATGATGTAATGGTGCAGTGGCATGGTATAATGGAGCAGTGGCATGCTGTTAGGGAGGAGTGGCATGATGTAATGGTGCAGTGACATGATGTAAAGGTGCAGTGGCATTCTGTTAGGGAGCAGTGGCATGATGTAATGGTGCAGTGGCATGGTATAATGGAGCAGTGGCATGATGTAATGGTGCAGTGGCATGGTGTAATGGAGCAGTGGCATGATGTAATGGTGCAGTGGCATGCTGTTAGGGAGAAGTGGCATGCTGTTAGGGAGCAGTGGCATGCTGTTAGGGAGCAGTGGCATGATGTAATGGTGCAGTGACATGATGTAAAGGTGCAGTGGCATGCTGTTAGGGATCAGTGGCATGATGTAATGGTGCAGTGGCATGATGTAATTGTGCAACCACGCTTCTTTGCAAATTTGTCCAAAATTTAGCAGTTTGCTTCCTGAGTTTCCCAAAGTGTGAGATTTATTGGGCCTTTCCAAACCTGGCATGAGAGGAAATATACAATTGCTTTGGGTTTATTTTCAGCTTTTTAGGAACAAAATGTTGTGTCCAGTGAGAATGAACCTGTTTTTGAAATGAAAGGTATTGTACAGGTCTATACTCCACTGATTTACCAGACATCTTTATTATCTTTCACACTTGGAGAATTTCACTCTGGATTCGTTACTATTTTTAATGAAAACAAAGTCCTTTCTGTTCAGCCAGTCTCTTTATTACACAGGGATGCTGAGAAATGGACAGAAAGCCGTCCCTCTTTTCCCCAAGAAACATTCTGTGCTTATGGAGAATATTTCTCTTTATAAAATATTTAAGCAATCCTGCTTGCACTGCAGGCATTTTACAGAGACAAGTTAAGCAGAATTAAGTCCGCTTGTCTGCTGTTTTGAAATGTTTATTTTTTTCTACCTGGTAAATCTGCACCGTGTGTGTTTTTTTTTTTTCTTTTTCAAAGAACCCTTAGTTTAGCTGAGTGGACCTAAGAGTTTGTAAACTGGGTGTTTGTTATAAAAGTCTTGATCCCAGCTTGTAGTAAGTCCAGCATTTACAGCTCCCTGAAGTAACCAAACTAATATAGTTAATAAGTTAAAAAAAAAAACCAACCATGTAGGTCATCAGGCTGAACACTTTTGCACACCAAAATATGTTTATCCAGGAGAAAGTCATGCTAAAAAAAAACCACACTGAGGCTGATAACATTATCGCAAAGGAAAATAATATTTCTTGACTACAAGGTTGTTGGACTTGGCCTTAATCCACATTACCTGGGCTACTTTTATTTTTGATAGCCCCTGTATGCATTTCATATCTAGAAAAACATCAAACTGTTTTTGGATATATTGATTGAATCTTTTAAAACAACTTCAGATGGCAGTCTTTTATGCATTGTAGCCACCCTAAGTAAAGAAACCTTCTTAATGTTTAAGATGATATCTCTTTTATTACAATCTTAAAGAATGCCCACATGTTGTCAGTGAGGTACATTTATCAAGAGATTCCCAAAAAGTCCTTAAACATATTTGTAAAGGTTTATCATATATCAAAGGCCAACTTTTCTCCAGTGCAACAAAATCACAATTTGCAAAGCTTTTCTTCATTGCTAGAATCCTCCATTGCTTTAATCAGTTTTGTAGCCTGTCTCTGAACCTGTTCTAATTCCATTACATAATTTTTTTCAACTTAGGAGAAACAAGTGCACATGTTTTTTTATAGGGCATGGGAACTACAAACGCTCTGTAAAATATTTAATTTCTATCTGTTATTTACCGAAACCAAATTTTTAAGTAATTTGTTATAAAAACATTGTACTAGTCGATGTTTCTCCTTTTGAGACCTATTGCTTTACAAATTAGGAGATCAAATCAACTGATATCCTTTGTTAGTCTGATTGAATTCCTGATGAAATCCATGTAATCTTGTACATTTGTTTTAACCGTCTGTAATGATGGTGCATCACTGATGGGGTGCAGTACGGAGGTCCAGGATGTGGGCATGGCATGACTGAATGGCTGTGAATGTGATTAAAAGTTTATAAAGTTTATAAATTGCATAGTTTAATAATTCTTAGATGTGGATTATTGCTTTGCAAGAATGGTCACTACTAAAGTTAAGTGAGTTATTTGGGGATTTTCTCTAGGTGTAAGTTGGCTTCTGTGCAAAGCAAATAATAAACAAGGGTTGTTGAGATGCATTTTTTTTTGCAAAGTTTCATGATGGATTCCCTTTCATCTCCTACTCATTCGTCTCTCTCCCTGTTTAATGCCGGGCGTGTAATCCACTCAAGTTGAGGTTTATAAGCTTTGTGCTTCATTCATTTTATTTTCCTGTTTGGCAGGTTATGATTTAGAGCTGCTTTTTTGGTAACTTCTCTTTCTAGTACCGGCAATAAATACAATTCACCAGTCAAATCATTTGCATTGGGCTGGAAATTGGAAAGGTTTGGCTCATTGCAAATTCATTACTCTGCGCATATTTCCACATCGAACACAATTACTTGCAGATCAAAACCCCAGAAAAAGACACAGAATTTAGCTATCCACGTCTATATAATGTGCATTTCATATTTGTGGCTACATTAATCTAGGTTTTCAAATGACTTCATCGAAATGTAGTCCATCAATGCAGATTTTGTGGGATTTTAGAGTTGTGGATGTTGTTTGTGTAACCGGTATCATCTTACCGGTTAAGTGCCTGTCATATCCCCCTTCCCTGTGATTGGTTCATTTTTCACAACCCACATCCTTGCTAACGGGTCTGTTTATTAAATGTCACTTAATTTCCTTAGTTGATAATTGGCCTATAAAAATCTAACTATTGTCATCTCAGATTTTCAGCAACATGATGTTAAAAGCAGCTATCTTCAGACAAGGAAAAAAGAAGTCTCAGATATCGGAAATTACTGTTGGTTTTTTTTATAGGCACAGGGGGCATGTTGCATCATTTTGAACCTTTTGCAGAGTGAGATACTGTTCAGGTCAATGGATTTAACTGGCTGCTGAATGGGTTTTTTTTTTTTTTACCTAGAAGAGTGATTTAAAATTGTGATGAAATACCAATCCATTCATTTAAATCAGGGCTTGAAAATGAGTCTAAAGTTAGTAAACAGCTTCTGCTCTTACTGATCCATGTATTTATTGAATCTCTATGGTTGGGTTTTGTGTGTAAACTAACTTGGGTTACAAAGTGCTCTTCTCATACGACCTACGATCAATCTGGCTTTACCAAATTACAGAGCTTCTTCCAAATTGGGTTGTATGTTACTTGCTGTGTGATCACATATATGGTCATTTATAGATTACATCTTAAAACCTCATCTTATCTGTGTTACATTGCATCTATTACTAAGGACCTGAAACAAAATAGTTTTTTTTGCCAGTAAATTCTGTTTGTATCACAATGTGTGCCGTGTTGGTTATATAGTCGGCAGCTAGTTACGGTGAAATGTCACGGGGTACATGCTAAATAGAACCTTAGTGAATAGAGCAAGATGGAGAATTCGGATGGTTCTATAATCAGAATGCTAGTCTCTCACGCCCCCTGCTGGTGTCTTCATGCTCCTGGTGTGTAACATGGTCGGATGCTTTGATTTGGGTGTTCTGGTAAAGAAAACTTGATAAATCCCAGAGCCACGACTGCTAAAAATGTCACTGCTGGTGTTCTTCACTTGTAAAGAGGTTTGCTTCTATAGCTTCTATAGGTCCCAACACTTTCCATAGCGTCGCCGCCTATTGGATTTATAATAATTATACTAGGTGTATTTCCATGATTGTCATTGTTGGCATAGTTGTGTTGGTCCCTGAGTGCCGGCGTGCGTGCCGGCCCCTGGGTTTTAGCAGGGAGGTGGTTGCGATGTGTTTTTATTGGCAGACACTCCGTTAATCCATCTCTCCCAAGCATTGCAAATCACATATTTTTATTCTCTAAACAATATCAATTATTTTTGGGTTCTTTAACAAAAGCACATTTTTCTTAATAAATGGCTGATGTTTTGGTGTTCTTTCCCCTTTATACCCTTGTGTTTTTCTGGTACAGGCAAGCAAGGCAGGAAGCAATAACACTAGAAGTGCTCTATATATTATCTTTATTTGCTACATTTTGCATTTCCCTTCCTTATGCTGTGTGGGGATTGGGATGTGTTTTTACATTCCATTTGTCCCTACAAGTCCTCAATCTCTTGTTGGTGATATGTCTTTGCCTCTCCTGCTATGTGCTGTTCATTAGTAGTTTGCATTCATTATACAGTCACAATGAGTTTTACTTGGCAGATCTGTCCTGTGCTATTGAAAGGACAGACAGTCAGCAAGAGAGCTTTATCTTCATCTCCCCACCTCCCTTTACAAGTAAAAGAGATTTCAGATATCTTTGGTTCAACCTTCATGTCTGTCGCAGACTGAAATCTGAAAATAGAGAGTCTGTTAACCTAAACACTGCTTTTACTATGAATTTATCGTATGAAAAATCATCTGTACAATGCGTTGCATTGCGGACATGTTTAGAATCTTGGGTCAGATCGTGTCCGCCCCCTGATAGAGCTATACAGAACAAAACAACATGTCCACCCTCTGATAGAGCTAAACAGAGCAAAGATTCTAAACAACATGTCCGCCCGCTGATAGAACTATAGAGAACAAAGATTCTAAACAAAAAGTTTCCCCCTGATAGAGCTATACAGAGCAAAGATTCTAAACAATATGTCTGCCCCTGATAGAGCTATACAGAGCAAAGATTCTAAACAACATGTCCACCCCTAATAGAGCTATACAGAGCAAAGATTCTAAACAACATGTCCACCCCTGATAGAGCTATACTGAGCAAAGATTCCAAACAACATGTCCGCCCCCTGATAGAGCTATACAGAGCAAAGATTCTAAACAACATGTCCGTCCCCTGATAGAGCTATTCAGAGCAAAGATTCTAAACAAGATGTCCACCCTCTGATAGCGCTATACGGAGCAACGAGGGCTCAATAAGGTGCTTTATTTGTATTCTTTCATTAAAACGTCTGCACTATGCCATCTATCAATTAAACTCAAGTTAATTTCCCTTTAAAACAAAAAGTCCCCAAAATTAGCAGTCATGTCCATTTAAGCAATTTAAAGTACAAGATTATGATGGGCAATAAAATATCTTTATGGGCCGCCCCACGTAACTGCAGGAATATCTACCCAATCTTCCCATGCTCATTAGCTGCAGAACTGCATTTCCAAACGGAAAAAAAACTCATTAGCAAATAATGTGATGTAGCTCAGATTGGATTGCTTTAGAACTGCTTCTTCCCTGTAACAAGATTTGATTCATGTTAGCTGATAAGGTACCCATCACCCTGATACCATAGCACAGAAGTCACACATATAACAGGTATATCTTCATATTCTCTAGTTTTATTTTTACTGAATTTGCATTTTTGATTTTTCTCATAATTAAACTTTCTGGCGTTCCTTGTCCAGCCTTTTCTTCTCTGCTTTACAGCTGGCCGACACACTGGCTGGGTAAACAGACAGCCCTGGACCCAGGATTTCATATCTTGTTAAAGGGAGAGGTTTAAACATTAGGTGCTATGTGTGTCCTGGAAGTAAAAGTTCTGCATTTTTATTTTCTACGATTCCCAGAATAAGTAATCTAATCATCGTGTTAGCAGCATGTGAAGCAAGTAAAAGAATTAAGGGAAATACATTTTCTATATGAGTCTCTTGTGTATGACATCACCTGTGTCTTAATATGCAAATTGGGTTTTTTAATTCGCATATGAAGTCACAAGGTGATGTCATACACAGGAGACACA